>SJXQ01005891.1:155563-217592 GCA_006408695.1 Aepyceros melampus | reverse complement strand
CCAACCTAGATAGCATATTAAAAGAAGAGACATACTTTGTCAACAAATGTCCATCTAGTCAAAGCTATGGTTTTTCCTGTGGTCATGTATGGATGTGAGAGTTGGACTATGAAGAAGTCTGAGCACCGAAGAATTGATGTTTTTGAACTGTGGTATTGGAGAAGACTCTTGAGAGTCCTTTGGACTGTAAGGAGGTCCAACCAGTCCATCCTAAAGGAGATCAGTCCTGTGTGTTCTTTGGAAGGACTGATGCTAAAGCTTAAACTACAATACTTTGGCCACCTCATGCGAAGTGTTGACTCATTGGAAAAGACCCTGTTTTGGGGAGGGATTGGGGGCAGGAGGAGAAGAGGACAACAGAAGATGAGATGGCATCACCAATTAGATGGACATGAGCTTGAGTGAACTCCGGGAGATGGTGATGGACAGGGACCCTGGCGTGCTGCGATTCATGGGGTCACAAAGAGTTGGACACAACTCAGTGACCGAACTGAACTGAAGAGCACAGGAATATGTACAAGTATAGAGGCACAGTATTTCATTGTTTTATGGAAAAATTTAAGCTAGATTTTGAAAACATTATATGTGTTGTCTGTGACCCAGCTAACATCCTAATTTCACAATTTCTTAACCTATTAATTTCCATTACAGATAAAATCTCTATTTTTATCTGTAAAGCATTCCTATGACTAAGCTCTGAAATTTTTCACTATCTAAATATTTAACTTTGAAACTGAAAGTTTTTGGCTCTCAGTACTTTTCTCTGGATATCATACCTGACCCTTTCAGATTTTAAAATCCTTGCTTCCAGTTCTCTTTGATTTATTTCATCAAGACCATCAATTCCATCATCATCCCTGTCCTTTACAAAATATACACCTTCTTATGATAGATTCATTCAAACTTGAATATTCCAAAGATCTAATTTCTAAGCTCAAGCTCTTTCTCTGGCGCACAAAAGAATACAAAGAAAATGAGTTACCCTTATAAAACTATGCCAATACAAATGCCGTCTCCCAACAATACTTCAGAGCTTCATGCACATCCCTGTCCTTTACAAAATATACACCTTCTTATGATAGATTCATTCAAACTTGAATATTCCAAAGATCTAATTTCTAAGCTCAAGCTCTTTCTCTGGCGCACAAAAGAATACAAAGAAAATGAGTTACCCTTATAAAACTATGCCAATACAAATGCCGTCTCCCAACAATACTTCAGAGCTTCATGCTAGTCCTACTTCAAAACTATTATTTGTCCCTATGTTGATTCTCTTTCTAATATCCAAAATCCATGCCTTCTCATCTCTCATCTTTCTTCAGAGATATCTTTCTGTAATTTTTCCTACACTTTTGGTAAGAGACCTTGCCTCCAACTTCCCTGGGAATTAAAAATAAGTCAATCTGTTACTTGGAAATCCTCTCCAATTATTCTTCTTATGCTACCAGTTGGGCTTCCCAGGTGGTGCTAGTGGCAAAAACCTGCCTGCCAGTGCAAGAGATTTAAGAGACATGGGTTTGATCCCTAGGTTGGGAAGATCCTCTGGAGAAGGGCATGGCATCCCACTCCAGTATTTTTACCTGGAGAATCCTATGGACAGAGGAGCCTGGCAGGCTACAGCCCATAGGGTTGCAAAGAGTCAGACATGACTGAAGTGACTAGCCCTGTGGTAGGTAGCATGCATCCTACCGGTTACCTTGTGCTCTCTGCACTCAGTGGATAAATGTGCCCTTGTCTTGCTTAAGGTTATTGCTTTCTGATGCTTTGGATTTCATACTCACCTTGTCCTTCAGAGATCTTGAACCATCAATCATCCCCTTCTCTTCTGATCTTCTAATCCTTACTTAGTCTTTACTCCATAATATAAAGCATTTTCAAATCACTTTCTTTTTTAAAGAAAACAGTAAACATTTTTCAGAGTCCCCACAATCCCATCCTCTCCGTTATACCAAACTTTCTGAGAAAATGCCAAATGTGGGCTCCATGTAAGATCTGACTTTCCATTTACTCCTCTAAAGCCAGTCCTTGCATCATTCTCACTATTGCACCAAAACTGTTCTTGCCAGCTTTAAAATACTGCTGTGTGGTGCCAAACATAATGGGAACTTTTTTCTTTTTCTTGACCACTATATACGTTTGGTGCTAATGGCCATAAAATCCAATTTAGGATTCCTTTTCTCTTTGGTGTCTGTCATATCTGGGTTTCCTTCTCCCCACCCCACTCCCCATCTTTTTTTCCCTGAGAATTTTCAGCCACTATTTTGGACTATTCTTCCCTTGTCCTGAAATACAACATGACTTAACTACATTCTTCACCTTCAGTTCTTTTCACTTTAAATACTTTCTTTTGGTGAGGTCATTCAGGCTATGAATTTTATAAGGAAAATTTTGTTTATTTAACAATTACTTAGTAAGGAACTATTATATGCCAGGCAACCTCTTGGCAGTGGGAATCTAATGGTGAACAAAATTGAATATCAGCTCTTCTTAGAGCTTAGATTCCAGTGAAGGAAACAGACAACACATATAAAATGCTTTTATCTGCTATTGAAAAAAAAAAAAGCAAGGTGAAAGTGATAGTGGCTGCCAGGGGCAGGAAGCAGGGGCTAGTATTTGACAGAGGTTTGTAGGGAGAAACTTTAAATCACATTTATATCCCCGTGGTCTACTTGTGGTCTCTGGCTCCCATATTACATCCTGTGCCCTAGGCTGTCTTTGTTGCTAACTCAGCCTGACATCTGACATGCCAAATGTCAATATAGAGGAAACTTTGGTAATCAGTGAAACCACATACTATTAAAAAGTAGTGTAGCAATACGATATGTTAAATTTGTAAGATCAGTGTCAACTCATAACCAGAAAGGAAATCTTTTTCAAGTTCTTTCACTCAGAATTGCTTCAGTAGCAGCACCAGGGCAAAACATTTACCCACCACCAAGTCATCATTCTATCTTCAGTCCTCTGTTAATATTCTCTAGCAAAGGAAGCCAAGACTCCTTTGATGGTACCCAGTTCCATGCCCTGGGATAAATAAAATGAGGAAGAGTTGAAGTATCCTGCTGTCAAAAATGCTAAGGAATCAGTGAAAGAATAAGAAATCAATGTAGAGGGCTTCTACTAGCCAAATTTGCACATTTAAGCATTTAGAAATAATATTCTTGTTATTTGACTTTTGACTATTATTATCTCACTTGAAACAAATTGAATCTGAGAAAGCTGATAAGTATATCCAAAAGAATTATTAAGGACAATAAAGGGTAGACTGTATTAAAATAAAGGCAGAGTTATAGAGAGGGATATTTATTTCTCATTTTAAAATATGGAATCTAATATAAATATATTTTATTGTAATTTATTAAAACTTTGTTTATAAAGCATAGATATATAGTTGTTTTGATCTGTATAAGAAAAACTATAACTCCTAATTATACCTTGCCTGTTTCTAAGCCTTAACCAAATGTTAGGAAACTGAATACTGGCACCTCAGAATTTCTTTCACATACATTCATTTATTCAACAAATATTTATCAGATGAGATTATTTGACAGACACTCTAAAGCATTGGAGATGTAGTTATATATGAAACAACACAAACTCCATGACCTTATGCAGTTTTCATTCCAGGGGAAGAGAAATGAAATTGACAGATTCAAAAGTGAAATATATATTAGGTGATGTGATGAAATATTTAATAAAATTTACATTCTTAGATCTGCTTATTCAGTCACAAGGCTCTGTAAGGACATTCTGTCCGACATTTCTTAGAGGGTATTCAGTTGAGCAGTGGTCATACGTACTTTTCAAAGAAAATACAATCAAATAAATCCAGGAGCTACTACTTCATCAAATTTGCTGTTAAACTGGAAAACCCTTGATATGTGTATATTTTGCTAGTAATATTCAAACTATCCAACTTTGATTTTTGCATGGTCACTTAAGAACTTACAGCATCAAAGTTATCAAACTTTTATGCATATGTCTATTCACATAGTCAACATGTTATGAAGTATTGATACCAGTATACCAGCCAGCAAATCAAACAAAATTCATGGAAATCACATATGTAATGTGATAAATTAATCTAGAAATAGATGAAGGTGCAAAGAGATTAAAAAAAATAATGGAGCAGAAATCATCATGGCTTCACAGTCAGTGTTGCCAGTAGGCAATACATTTGAAGCCAGCCAACATTGCTCATCATCACCAGGAATTCCCTTGACTCATGGGAATTCTTTTTAGTCATTGTTGAGTATGTGTAACATGGATCCTTCTCCTTGGAATACTCTGTAAGTGAAAAAAAACAAAAACACAAAAATCTACCACAGTGAAGTTAAATGACTTCCTAAATCATTAAGCACAAGTGAGACAGAGAACTGAAAATGGACCCGAGATATCCAGGACCATAATTGGATGACTAAATTGCACTCTCCTTTCAACAAAAGCCTTAGAATGATTAATAAGCTTATGGGTTACAGTGCACAAGAGAAACTTCCTTGTAGATGAACAATAACGGGATGTGTTCTCATTTTATTTTAATATCTTAGCAAACCACAGACAAACATATTAAAATCACATTATGCTGGGTGATAAAGCACTTTCAGAAACAGATTTGTTGCTAACTTTTACTTCAATGGGTTTTAACAGAGCAGTCCTTTAGAGTTCTTGGCTTAAATGCTGATGTTACTGATAACATTTGATTTGACTTATATGGTTAGCCTATTCACGAGGATTATGTAGACTCTTTGCCTAGAAAATTTGAAAAATTATAAAATAATTGCTTAATTTCCATCTATAGGAATCAAGTGATTAATATAATATACTAGTTTTAATGTGTCCCAGTATACTTTTTGCACATGACTTACAGTAAAAAATAATTTTTATATTGTTGTTTTTCCCTTCAACACATAATTTGGAGATATATTATTAAAAGCAATGTATTTTGCTGTTTTATTCAATAATATTTCCTTTTTTAACATTGGGCAAAACATACATTTTAAGACCAAGTTCAGTTTGGTTTACTTTATAGAATATCATTACAATGATTTCAAATTGTGTGGAAGATGCATGCATGAATTCTTTCTTCTGCTATAACTACATACTGTGGATAAGAGAGTTTTGTAAGAAAGATGTTTGCTAACTGCTTTTCAAATTCCTCAGCAGAAAACACACAAAACTATGTATCATCTTCTCCTGCACGATTAGAATACCAAAAGTTTTCCTCTGCATCGCTTCTTCCCACTAGCTCCAAAACTAACCATGATTTCAGTTTTGCCTCAATCATTTTAAAAAGAGGTCTCACCAGGGACACAAACTATGTTATACCAAGCATTCAACTAACATATTTTCAATCCTCATCTTTTTTATCCTTTAATCAATATGTGACACTGTTGACATCCCTTGTAAATTCCTCTTTTCTTTGATCTGTTCATATGCCATAGCTCAGCCTTAAACCTTTTTCATTCTCCATATTTTCTAGTCTCAACCTTGAGCATAACTTAGGTTATCATTTACATGAAAATATGAAAAATATTTATAAATCTATGTCTCCAGCTCAGAAATTTCTTTGGCATTTCAAGCCAGTAGAGTCAACTTCATAGTTGACCTCTCTCCTACTTATTTTGGTGGCTCAGACGGTAAATACTCTGCCTGCAAGTGGGAGACCAAGGTTTGATCCCTTAGTCAGGAAGATCCTCTGGAGAAGTGAATGGCAACCCACTCCACCATTCTTGCCTGGAGAATTCCATGGACAGAGGAGACTGGTGGGCTACAGTCTATGGGATCGCAAAGAGTCAGACAAGACTAAGTGACACACATTACTTATTGACACCCTTATTTAATATTGAAAACCATTTGATATATCAACAAAGACTCTTCAAATTCAACCTATCCATAATCAGATGTTGTCAAAGAGCTCAATCCAGTGGTTTGTTCTTTTTGAATACTGCCTGTTTAAGTGATTGTCACCAATGTACACTCAGTTGTATATGTTAGATATTTATAAACATACATCTATATCTCCCTTATTCTTCATCCAGCCCTATTAATTTTATCATTTAAATATCCCTTACTTCTTTCCATTTCTACCCACCATATCACTACATATAGAAACCATTGTCCTTACCTTGTCTGCGTTAAGTTTCTGAAAATTTCTTTCTGGATCTACTATTGCCCTTATCTTAATCATTCTTCACCTTGCAGTCAGAGTATATTATTCTTAAAAAACACATATCTGATAATGTGAATTTCCTGGGGTGGGGGGAGAAACTTCATTATGTCCTACTACTTTTGAGATAAAGTCCTAAGTTCTCAAAGAGGCATAGAAATCTAACACAACCCAATCTCTCTATAGCCCTTCAGTTCCATGTACTTGCTGTTACCCAAGCCCTTGTCCTTTGTTCTTCCTTGCTCTACATATTGAAGCTCTGTAGGAATATTTTGCAATTCATTAAAGGTACTTTGTTTCCTTTCATCCCTTTATTGTTGTCATTTTAAATACTGATAGTGAATTGTAATATAAATTTGGCTTGATTTCTGATAATGAGTGATGTTGAGCATCTTTTCATGTGTTTGTTAGCCATCTGTATGTCTTCTTTGGAGAAATGTCTATTTAGTTCTTTGGCCCATTTTTTTTATTGGGTCATTTATTTTTCTGGAATTGAGCTGTAGGAGTTGCTTGTATATTTTTGAGATTAGTTTTTTGTCAGTTGCTTCATTTGCTATTATTTTCTCCCATTCCGAAGGCTGTCTTTTCACTTTGCTTATGAGGTACCATTGCACACCAGTCAGAATGGCTGTGATCCAAAAGTCTACAAGCAATAAATGCTGAAGAGGGTGTGGAGAAAAGGGAACCCTCTGACACTGTTGGTGGGAATGCAAACTAGTACAGCCACTTTGGAGAACAGTGTGGAGATTCCTTAGAAAACTGGAAATAGAACTGCCTTATGACCCAGAAATCCCACTGCTTGGCATACACACCAAGGAAACTAAAATTGAAAGAGACACGTGTACCCCAATGTTCATCACAGCACTGTGTATGATAACCAGGACATGGAAGCAACATAGATGTCCATCAGCAGACAAATGGATAAGAAAGCTGTGGTACATATACACAATGGAGTATTACTCAGCCATTAAAAAGAATACATTTGAATAACTTCTAATGAGGTGGATGAAACTGGAGCCAATTATACAGAGTGAAGTAAGAAACTAAAATTGAAAGAGACACGTGTACCCCAATGTTCATCACAGCACTGTGTATGATAACCAGGACATGGAAGCAACATAGATGTCCATCAGCAGACAAATGGATAAGAAAGCTGTGGTACATATACACAATGGAGTATTACTCAGCCATTAAAAAGAATACATTTGAATAACTTCTAATGAGGTGGATGAAACTGGAGCCAATTATACAGAGTGAAGTAAGTCAGAAAGGAAAACACCACTACAGTATACTTACACATATATATGGAATTTAGAATGATGGTAATGATAACCCTGTATGCGAGACAGCAAAAGAGACACAGATGTATAGAACAGTCTTTTGGACTCTATGGGAGAGAGAGAGGGTGGGATGATCTGGGAGAATGGTATTGAAACATGTATAATATCATAAAAGAAAAGAATTGCCAGTCTAAGTTCAATGCAGGATACAGGATGCTTGGGGCTGGTGCACTGGGATGACCCAGAGAGATGGTATGGGAAGGGAGGTTGCGGGGGGTGGTTCAGGACTGGGAACACATGTACACCTGTGGTGGATGTATGGCAAAACCAGTACAGTATTGTAAAGTAGAATAAAGCAAATTTTTTTAAAAAAAAAATTAATTTTAAAAATATTAACTTGGCTTTCCTAATTTTGACTAAAACAGATTTTGTCCCCAATCACTACATCCAGTCCTTTTCCATAAGCCTTTGCTTCTTTCAACATTTCTCATACAGAATATTTTAATTAATGTTGCCTATCCCTATTCAGCTGTAAGCTCTAAGAGAGCCTGTGCACTTCATCTCTCAGTTGTATCTGATTCTTTGTGACCCCATGGACTGCAGCCCACCAGGCTCCTCTGTCCATGGGGATTCTTCAACAAGAATACTGGACTGGGTTGCCATGCCTTGCTTCAAGGGATCTTCCCAACCCAGGGATCGAACCCAGCTCTCCTACTTTGCAGGCAGATTCTTAACCAACTGAGCCATCAGGGAATCTGTGTCTATTTTCCTTAGCACTGAGTCTCTGCTATTTATAAGAAGTGTTTACCATATATTATTGTTTAATATATAAACTCTATTAAAAATAAGTTAAGAAATAGATTTCAGTTGTTACAAGAAGTGTATTATATCTTGAAAGAATATTTTAACAATAATTGGTAAACATAAATGATGTTAGTAAAGATGTTCATGGATTTTGTTTCTTTAGGAAATTTTTGACAATTAGCTTGGAATCTATATATATTGTGGGACAAAATCTCTTTTAGGAGTTTTTCCAGTTATAAATACTGAAAAAGACTGCAATTACAAAATTTAGCTAAAATTACTTGATAACACTTTACAACTATAGCTAGAGTCTAAAATTAAAATAATTCAAGATAAAAAAATGTTATGAATTAATCAGAATAACTAGAACACATTCAAGAATTTTAGTAACTACGAAATAGTTCTAAAATAACTAATTCTCATACAGTTCAATTTTTTGCCACAGATTTACTTGGTATTATATCAATAAAATAGTAATAAGATGTATATAACATGTAAACTTGGATCCATAACTTATCTCTATAACTACTACACATGCACAAATTGCACAGAAGGTGACAAAGAGGTTACTGCTATATCTGTTTTTCCTGAAAATTAACAGTGAACACCATATAATTTTAAAATATACATAATACACTGTACATTTACAAAATGTTTCTAGGTGCATAACATACCATCTTACCATGCCCAAGATTTTGACAAGAAAATTAGAATATTATGACTGTTGCTTATTATATATGATGCCAAGATATAAGATTTTTAATACTAAATATCTTAATCATGAAGAAGATTATATGGTTATTTAAGACAGTTTATTTATCAATTCAAACTGAAACAACTGTCCAAACAATTGTAACATGCTTCAAAACTTAAATGACTCAAGGTATCTACCAACTGACTTAAAATAAATGAAACTTAAGTGTCCCAAGGCCTCACCAGCCAGTGAAATAAAATGAAGTTGCATTTTAGTGACAATTACCTAACAAATATTTTACTATTACAGTTACCCTTTGCATATTTAATACAAGCCACTTGATCCCTCTTCTTCTCTTCTAATAATGTACCTTCATGTCTATTCCTAAAGATCTCAAAAGGATGCCTTTTACGAGATAAAAGAACAATCAACTGGTTATTTTAACCAAGAGATATCTACCATCTTATTCCTCTTCATCTTCAACCTTTACATAATAAATATTTCCTTCCTGTGAAAACTTTGAACTTACCTCATAGATGTCATTGGCTCAATAAAGGCATAGTCTTTTACTGTTAAGTGAGGCTGATTTCAATGCAGAGATAAAGAGATAGCATCATCTAACTCCATGCCATTGTTTGTCATTTGGCACTTAAAGCAGCACTCTTGTCCCCAGAAAATAATTGGCCCTAACATCATCTTTTCAATCATACTTTCTCTCTTCATGTAGAGGCTCCAGATTAGTCAAGGGTCTGGATGAGTGCAGATGGCACCCTACCCCACCCACTCTACACTTTTTGTTTTCTTTTTAAAATTTTCCTCTTTGTAGTTCACGAATACAATTGCATATACACAAGGTCATCAAAGGACTTTCACTAAAATAAAAGGTTCTGTGGACAGCAAATATCTCAAATAGACGCTGGGACAGAGGATATCACTTAATGCAACTAAAGGATGAAAGCAAGACATAGGAATACCCTGAATATTTTTAGTACATTATAGAATAGTGACAAAGAGTCTAAGTGACATTATGAGTAAAGTGTGTTTTTTTTTCATATTTTTTTCATTTTGTTTTAAACCACTATCCAGTTGACAGACATTAAAGTGTACTGAATATGCTATTCTTAAAATTTTTTATTCAGTTCAGTTCAGTTCAGTTGCAACAGGTAATGTGAAGTTGAGTGAAGTATGTTTTTTAGTTCATTTGTTTTTAACTGTTGGAATGACAGAAACAGAAAAGAGTTGGCTTCTCCTATGACATTTTTATGGAGAAAAATCAACTCTGAATTGGAGAATATTTTATCATGAAATACGTCAGAGTTCTAAACAATTATTTGATTATCACTTCCAGATGAACATGCTTTATGATTTTCAGAATTTCATTCATCAATTTCATATCCATTCCTATAGTATGGAAATAAATTCCTCATATTAGCCAAAAATTGATAAGTTCATTTTGTTTTAAACCACTATCCAGTTGACAGACATTAAAGTGTACTGAATATGCTATTCTTAAAATTTTCTATTCAGTTCAGTTCAGTTCAGTTGCAACAGGTAATGTGAAGTTGAGTGAAATATGTTTTTTAGTTCATTTGTTTTTAACTGATGGAATGACAGAAACAGAAAAGAATTGGCTTCTCCTATGACATTTTTATGGAGAAAAATCAACTCTAAATTGAAGAATATTTTATCATGAAATACGTCAGAGTTCTAAACAATTATTTGATTATCAATTCCAGATGAACATGCTTTATGATTTTCAGAATTTCATTCATCAATTTCATATCCATTCCTAGAGTATGGAAATAAATTCCTCATATTAGCCAAAAATTGATATAATGTTCTGGTATATTTATGTTTAGACCATGTAGTGTACATTATTTTGTAAAAATAATCTAATCTACTTGTTAGATCTCAGACATCATCAGTGTATAAAGTGTGTATTAATACAGTGACCCTATCGGAAGCATTTGTAAAAGTAAATCATAATACAGCATTAAATTTCTCATAACAGTTGTTCTTTGGTATTCCCAGGGAATTGGTTCCAAGACCACACAGGGTACCAAAATCTGGGGAATGTTCAAGTCCCTTGTATAAGATGATGTAGTAAATTTGACCCTCCATATAGATCAAAATTTGATCAGTGTTGGTTGAATCTATGGATGTAGAAGTCATGGGCAAAGGAGGTGAACTGTATTTCCCACTATTTTGAAGTTTAAGATTCCCCAGTTTATACTGTATATAATAACTTTTACCAAATCATGGAAGTTTAGGCTCTCAGATGGGAAGGCGATCTCAAAAATCATCTCTATTATATACTGTTCAACACAGGCTCTAGAGTCAGAATGGGTGGCCTAAGTCCTCTCACTTGCTAGCCCTGTGCCAAAAAGTAATTTTACCATGGGTTGTGCCATGGTAAAATACAGAGAGTAATAGTATCTTTTTCTGTGTATGTGTAGAGTGAATGAGAAATGCACGGAATAGACTTGGCAAACTGTTATTTATTTTTCTATTATCTCAGACCATTATGTAAATCAGAAAAATGAAGAAAACAAAAATCGTGTCATGTAATTACGATCGGTTTGTGATACTATTCATTCATTTTTATTTTTTTCATTTTTTCTTCTTTCTGCCCCTAAATATTCTTTGGATGCCTACTCAGTGTGGGATAGTACTAATACAGTTCTCTCTGCTAGCTCCTTTAGGATTCTGTTGCGAGCAAATCATTATGCCCTACTGCAGTATAAATGGCAATGTGCCAGAAAAAAAATGTGTCTCCTAGTTCCTACCTTGAAGACCCAGGGCCATGTTTTGTTATTTCAAAACTAAAAGACTAAAGCATCATGATCTATTGAACTTTTTTTAGAAGTATATTGCATTGCAAATTTTAGGACATTCTCATGTGGAAAATAAAGAAAAATATATGCAGGTAGCGTGCCAGACTTCTCTGCTCAGTCTCACTGACTAATTTCTTTACTCACATACTACTCAATGTAATAGAATAAAAGCTTAAACCTCTGAAGTTACATCCATTCATATGTAAAAGTTTCCTCTGTAATAAAAATGCTCACTGTATAATTTTGAATAGAAGAGTTGATGGCAGTGATTTTTTTGAATTTCCTTTCAAGGTTTTTCTTTAAATTTCACTGATAATTTTGCTTTTAATTCCTCCTTGAAGTAAAGTGTTCCATTTTCTCAATAAGTGAGTCACTAGGAAAGTTTAAGTAAATATGCAATTTAAATTTACCATTTTGTAATATCACAGTCCGTATTTCTCCTCCTGACTTAAAGTATTTTTTCTTTAAGTGAAATATTTTATTTCACTTAAAATATCTTAAAATATATTTCTTATAATATTCTTTCTAGGAGTCGGACACGACTGTGTGACTTCGCTTTCACTTTTTACTTTCAAGAGATATTGTGTATTTTACTGGATGCTGTTGCTGCTGCTGCTGCTGCTAAGTCACTTCAGTCGTGTCCAACTCTGTGTGACACCAAAGACGGCAGCTCACCAGGCTCCCCCGTCCCTGGGATTCTCCAGGCAAGAACTCTGGAGTGGGTTGTCATTTCCTTCTCCAATGCATTAAGGTGAAAAATGAAAGTGAAGTCGCTCAGTCGTGTCCGACTCTTAGCGACCCCATGGACTGCAGCCTACCAGGCTCCTCCGCCCATGGGATTTTCCAGGCAAGGGTATTGGAGTGGGGTGCCATTGCCTTCTCTGTTTTTATTGGATACAAATGCATCATCTCCAGTCTGAGGCTACATGTCCTTTGAGCTTCCCAGGTGGCACTGGTGGTAAAGAAACCACCTGCCTATGCAGGAAACACACGAGTTGCAGGTTTGATCCCTGGGTTGGGAAGCTCTCCTAGAGGAGACATGGCAATCCACTTTAGTGTTCTTGCCTAGAGAATCCCCATGGACAGAGGAGCCTGGCAAGCTATAATTCATAGGATCACATAGAGTTGGACATGACTAAATTGATTTAGCACACACAAGCTCTTTACGTTTTCATATTTCCTTAGAAAATATTCTCTGATTATGAACTTTAGTTATAAGATTCTTAAATCTTCCATTAATAAATATTTCTGGTCTCCTTTAAAAAGTGTTATTTTAGTTTATCACTTATATTTTAGTGAGAATAACAGGACTGAAAAGAAATGCTTCTCCAGTTGATTATAATTGAAATGAGAAAATTGATATTTGGTCCAAGTGTTCAGATCAGGAGACTGGTTTTAATTTTGAAGGATTATACCCTGTCAAGTGTGGAGGCCACCCTGGTTTTCTGATAGTTAGTGGTAGAAGCACTCATGGTCTGATACCAGTAGACTTAAATATGAAACTAACTCACTTCGTGTTCATTCAAAGTTTGCTAAGCAACATTTTAATGATAAGCTGTCTTCCCACACCGACTAGAAACTTGGGAATTCATAAAAACTCACAACATTTCTTGTGCATTCAACAGTCTGTGACCGCCCTGAGAGAGGAATTAATTCTTAGGGTAATTATCAGATCAGATTCTGGTTCTACTCTGACAAAATGATAGTTCAAGGAAAGTGCTACCTCATGAGGCAGTAGCTGAGCTGGGCACTCACCCTCATATAGAAATATACTCTATATCTTTAAGAGTGTGCTCTGTGTTTAAAACATCTACTGACAAAATTATTTCTATGGCCAATCTAGTGAAAATAGTTAGGTGACCAAGTTTTATATTACTGTTCTATATTATATAGAATGTCCATTAATATAAGAACAATTCATTTTGTAGTATCAAACTCTTACTATGCATCTAGGATTTCTCGTAGTCTGTTTAACTATTATAAAAATTGATCACAGTCTTTATAAGTAAAAAAAAAAAAAAAGAACGTACACAAAATTATTATGTTGATGTCATACCATGAATGTCAGGTCTGCTATGAATCCAAGAACCAATTTGCTTCCACAATATCTGGTAAAAGTTTGGGTAAGGGACGCCCTGAGGATAAGTTGATGAACTCTCAGGTAATAACTTTGGAGAACAATGTTCCATAGTTATAGGAGAATCTGAGAGCATCCTTGTTATAGTTCTTGCTTCTGACTCTTAAGTGAACAGATGAAGGAAAAAATGATATTTTATATTTACACACAGGACTTTCAGCTCCTCTGTCATCACTTCTAATTATAATGAAAATTTTCTTTTCATTCCTTATTATGTTTATTTTTCTTAAAGATTATTTTTGTTAACAGATTCTGAGTTTATTATAAAACTGTTTTTAAAAATGTAACGCACATATATTTCACATAGATATCTAGTCGTACTGAGGATCGAAAAGAAAGGAGAGCCAAGTGCCCATAGGTCTCTCTTTATTAAGTTTTGATTGAGAGTTACAGATAAAAGAGCAGAGACAACTCATCCATTGTAAATATGTCTGTGCACATGTGTGCACATAAGTAAAGGTGAATTGGGGGTGGTAATAGAAGGTTGTTTTCTCCTGTTGGTAAAAGATGAAGGCAACAGATGAGATGAAAGAATCTTATAATGAAAGTAAAATGACATGTCAAAGCCATGTTCTGAGACTATATTCGCTTAAAAATATATCATTTCTTCTTTGGTTCTCATTTTTCTCTCACTGTATAAAATATTGATGCTGAAATTAAAATTTTCATAGATACAAATATTTGCAATGAATATAAATTAGAATTTTTTAAAGGAAGGATTTTACTAATGTCTATTTCTCCCACATTATTTCTGAATACTACCGCTCAGAAATATTAACAAAATGGTATATTAAATGCCAGGGAAATAACAGATAACAATTTATGATTTTCTGAATATAAATCCCTCCAAAAAATAAAAGGAAAGAAATGTGGCATCCAGAAGCAACTATAAACATGTGTTGAAAAGAAATAACTCAAAGTGTTCAAATAAATATTGAGGAAACACATGAAGGAAAATTCCCCAAGAGAGAAACATAGATCAGACATTCTATGTAACAAAGATAAAAAGTGTATCTTACAAAGTGAAAGGTACTAGATGAAATTCCTATTAATGCAACTGTGTCCATATCAGGTGTGTTAGTATACTTTAATTGTGGCAGCAAAGGATCAAGCTTCTACATTCGGAGATTTAGTAGTAACATTTAATCTGATTAAAGATTAACCAGATCACTGATCTGTACAGCAACTGTGGGCTAAATATTCCTGTGGGCTTCATTAAGGCATGGGTTGGTTTGAGTAAAAGGATTTAAAGTAGACCTCTTCTTCAGAAAAAAAATAAACTCAGAGCATTAACAATGGAGTGTAGTATATTAACAGAAGGCAGTAACAAGAAAGTCAGAGGAAAGTCTGCAGGATTTAAACCACATGACTAAATCACACTGACTTGTTGCTTGTAAAAAATAATAAAATTAAAAATAATGTAAAACATTAACAGACTTTTTCTCTTCAAATTAGACTGCTTTTATTTTCTAAATGACAGAATTGGTTTTTAGTGTTGCACATTACACCTTTTGTAAGCAGTAGACTGTGAAAAATCATAATCCTCCAGCATGGTATTAATACTTAACATGTCTATACAGTTAGTATACCTGAAACCAAAATTTCCTGCCCAACTTCTATTTCTTGAAGATTTCATTTTTACAGGATTGTCTCACTGTTCTGCAGTGCTGGCTAGAACTTAAATTTCTCCCTTTGCCCTCACTTGGCCCTAATCAGACATTCATAATATACAATCACCAGAAGCATGTCACTCCAGTTCACTCACCTCAATAGAAAACCAGATTCAGTCTAGAATCCTGTGAATCACAACCAGCTCTAAAATCCACAGTCTGATTTTCTGATTCTTCCAGGATTTTCTCCTACGATGTTCTCTCATTTTCTCTCCCCATTTATTAATAGATGAATTCATAGATGAATAGTCATTGACACTCTGTAGAGGTTGCTGCTGCTGCTGCTAAGTCGCTTCAGTCGTGTCCAACTCTGTGCGACCCCATAAATGGCAGCCCACCAGGCTCCCCCGTCCCTGGGATTCTCCAGGCAAGAACACTGGCGTGGGTTGACATTTCCTTCTCCAATGCATGAAAGTGAAAAGTGAAAGTGAAGTCGCTCAGTCGTGTCTGACTCTTAGCGACCCCGTGGACTGCAGCCCACCAGGCTCCTCCGTCCATGGGATTTTCCAGGCAAGAGTACTGGAGTGGGGTGCCATCGCCTTCTCCCTGTAGAGGTTAGGTATTTTAAAAAATGGATTAGACATAGCACTTGTTTCAGTTGATTAGAACAGTATACTCATTTAAAGAGAAGTCAGTGTAAGAGGTGGCATCAGGTACTGTTTTTAATAGGGTGGTCAGCGAGAGTGACCTGAACAAAGTAAGGGTGTGAGTCATGTGCGAACCCCAGGACAGAGCTTTGCAGAATGAAGGCGCCCGCCATGAAAAAGCACTTTAAATGAAGTACATCCAAGAGAAAATGCTTCATTCTCTCTCGAATGCATCAATTCCCCCATCCAGGCACAGGCCCAAAATGCTCTTGTTATTGACCCATTTATTATATGGCAGCTGCCTGTAAGGCTTCCCTAGTGGATCAGTGGTAAAGAATCTGCCTGCCGGTTCAGGTGACCCAGGTTTGATCCATGTGTTGGGAATATCCCCTGGAGAAGGAAATGACAATCCACTTCAGTATTCTTACCTGGGAAATCCCATGGACAGAGGAGCCTGGTGGGCTACAGTCCATGGGATTGTAAAGAGTCAGACCCAACTTAGTGACCGAAACCAATTCAGTTCAGTTCAGTTCAGTCCCTCAGTCACGTCCTATTCTTTGCGTCCCCATGAATTGCAGCATGTCAGGCCTCCCTGTCCACCACCACCTCCTGGAGCTCACCCAAACTGCTGTCCATCGAGTAGGTGATGCCATCCAGCCATCTCATCCTCTGTCGTCCCCTTCTCCTCCTGCCCCCAATCCCTCCCAGCATCAGAGTCTTTTCCAATGAGTCAACTCTTTGCATGAGGTGGCCAAAATACTGGAATTTCAGCCTCAGCATTAGTCTTTCCAAAGAACACCCAGGACTGATCTCCTTTAAAATGGACTGGTTGAATCTCCTTGCAGTCCAAGGGACTCTCAAGAGTCTTCTCCAACACCACAGTTCAAAAGCATCAATTCTTCATCACTCAGCTTTCTTCACAGTCCAACTCTCATATACATACATGACCACAGGAAAAAACATAGCCTTGACTAGATGGACCTTTGTTGGCAAATTAATGTCTCTGCTTTTTAAATATGCTGTCTAGGTTGGTCATAACTTTCCTTCCAAGGAGTAAATGTCTTCTAATTACATGGCTGCAGTCACCATCTGCAGTGATTTTGGAGCCAAAAAAAAAAGTCTGACACTGTTTCCACTGTTTCCCCATCTATATCCCATGAGTGACGGGATCGGCTGCCATGATCTTCGTTTTCTGAATGTTGAGCTTTAAGCCAACTTTTTCACTCTCCTCTTTCACTTTCATCAAGAGGCTTTTTAGCTCCTCTTCACTTTCTGCCATAAAGGTGGTGTCATTGCATATCTGAGGTTATTGATATTTCTCCCGGCAATCTTGATTCCAGCTTGTGCCTCTTCCAGCCCAGTGTTTCTCATGATGTACTCTGCATGTAAGTTTAATAAGCAGAATGACGAAACGGCCTTGATGTACTCCTTTTCCTATTTAGAACCAGTCTGTTGTTCCATGTCCAGTTCTAACTGTTGCTTCTTAAACAAATCAATTGTCTGTAATGTGAGACTGATGAGAGAACTGAGTCTCTCTGGGTTATTTTGAAGATTGAATCAATGTATATGTAAAATTACTTAGCAATTTGCTATTATTGTTATTCAATATTTATTTGAAGATATTTCATTTGATGTTTTGTTTGGTTTTGTTTTGCTAACATTTCCAAAATCTTGTAATCTCTTGTTTGTGTCCTCTCTGCTTAGATATACTTAATGTTGTTACTTTTTATTTGCTATTACTTTTTTAGACTTGGAGATATGGTTAGAGATTATGGCTTTTGTGATTTTAACTTGCACACATGTATTTGAGTGCAAACATACACATATTTTAGGTATTTTTATTCTTTAGATTTTAGTCAATATGTTAAATGTGATTCAGAGCATTTAAAATAATCTTGCAATTTCTATTTGTAGAAAAAATATTAAAAATATACAAATTAACTTTAATTACTGTTCTACGGTTTCTAACATGAGCTTGTAATATCTCTACCAGATATAGAGTGCCATGTGTTAAATTTCCCTGCTTCTCTCATATTGTCAGTGTTTACTTATATCTTTACATTTTTTGTTTTATGCCATATTCCTTTGTATATAAGGGTTAGTGGATTTGCTACTGCTGCTAAGTCACTTCAGTCATGTCCGACTCTGTGCCACCCCATAGACGGCAGCCCACCCGGCTCCCCCATCCCTGGGATTCTCCAGGCAAGAACACTGGAGTGGGTTGCCATTTCCTTCTCCAATGCATGAAAGTGAAAAGCGAAAGTGAAGTCACTCAGTCGTGTCCGACTCTTAGCCACCCCATGGACTGCAGCCTCCATGCTCCTCCATCCATGGGATTTTCCAGGCAAGAGTACTGAGTGGGGTGCCATTGCCTTCTCCAGTGGATTTAACTTTTTTCATTATAATATTAACCTGCTTATCCCAATGAATAGCATTTCTTTGAATTATGTTTTCTGATATTATAGTACCTAATAATAGGTAATAATTCTCACTGAATTTTTTCAGCTATATATTTTTAAATTTTCTTGGGTCTTGTTTCTCTCTTAAAGGTAATTTTTAAATTTCCCTTTCATAGAAAAAATTTAAACTGTAATACTTAACATAGTTTCAGATGTGTATTTCTATTGCCATACTGTAGATTTTCTTCCCTTTACTTCTCCAGTGGATTTAACTTTTTTCATTATAATATTAACCTGCTTATCCCAATGAATAGCATTTCTTTGAATTATGTTTTCTGATATTATAGTACCTAATAATAGGTAATAATTCTCACTGAATTTTTTCAGCTATATATTTTTAAATTTTCTTGGGTCTTGTTTCTCTCTTAAAGGTAATTTTTAAATTTCCCTTTCATAGAAAAAATTTAAACTGTAATACTTAACATAGTTTCAGATGTGTATTTCTATTGCCATACTGTAGATTTTCTTCCCTTTCTCAAGCTTCATTAAATTTTTACTTGGCTTGTTTGTGCTTATTATAAGGGATCTGCTTGTTGCTTTTATACCTTCAGGGCAGGGTCTGTCAATCAAGGGAAATCTGCCTCGAAGGGGATATTTGGTGATGCTTGGAGCTACTTTTGTTTAGTATATCTCAAAGAAATGAAGGAGGGTGTATTGTTACTGTCATCTAGTGGGTAGATAATAGGTTTGCTCCCAAACATCCTGTAGTACACAGCTCAAACTCTGCCATGGGATGTGGAAGGTGATTCTGTTTATGAACATAACTTCAGATTCCTCAAAACCTGAGGAGAAAACACCAACAGCCAAAGTTCTATTTTTAATTATCCTACAAGTCATCTTTTAATTAATCAGCTATATCCTTTAATTTATATTCTTCAAATTATAATAATTTCTAAAATAAAGAGTTTTCTGTGGTACCTGCTCACAATCTTACTTTATAGATTTTATTAATTTGTACTGAAATTTTAACATATATATTTATATTTCATTAAATTATAACTTACCTTCTTGAGAATTGCTTATCATTTCATCAATTTATAGACATATCTACAATATTATTTTCCAAAAAGACATCAAACTTAACACTTTAAGAATTAATGATATGGAAAAACATTCTGTGTCTTCTTTACCCAGAAACTGAGTCTTTGGAGAGAAAAAATAGTACCCTAAACAACCTAAAATACTTTATAATCTCTTTAACCATCTCTGCAACTTAAAAAATGACATCTTTCCTTCTGTAATATTCATGGATTCTATGACTGGTACTGCCTTCACCTCTAACCTCCCCTCCCGCCATGCATACACACACACAACATTTCTGAAGGTCTGTGTATTGGATGATCAAGGGTATTAAGACCCATTTTCCTCTGTTCTGACTGTTGACTGGAAGTTGTGGCTTTTGAGTAGATTCGGAAAGATAAATCAGACAGGAATTCAGGAGAAAGAAGGAAAGATGTGCCTCAGATGTGAAAATGGGGATGAGTGTCCCAGGGTCACTCAGGGTGACCGCCCGCACTGCTGCACGCATGATTACATATATTAGTTTTGACCATGCTTCTCACTCCAACCACATCACTATATGGTTAGTAGAAATTCTTCCCAGGCTGACAAATATTGTATTTTTACCTACACAGCATATTAAAAAGCAGAGGCATTACTTTGCTGACAAAAGTCCATGTCGTCAAAGCTATGGTTTTTCCAGTAGTCATGTGTGGATGTGAGAGTTGGACCATAAAGAATACTGAGAGCTGAAGAATTGATGTTTATGAACTGTGGTGGTGGAGAAGACTCTGAGAGTCTCCTAGACTGCAAGGAATTTAAACCAGTCACTTCTAAAGGAAATCAACCCTGAGTATTCACTGGAAGGACTCATGCTAAAGATGAAGCTTCAATACTTTGGACACCTGATGCAAAGAACTGACTCGCTGGAAAAGATCCTGATGCTAGGAAAGATTGAAGGCAGGAGGAGAAGGGGATGACAGAGGATGAGATGGTTGGATGGCATTACCGACTCAATGGACATGAATTTGAGCAAACTCTGGGAGATAGTGATGGACAGGGAAGCCTGGCATGCTGCAGTCCATGGGTTGCAAAGAGTCGGATTTGACTGGGCGACTGAACAGCAACAACAACACTCACTTTGATGAGTTGTTGAAAAATTAATAGAACTCTGAGAGAGGTAGCATATAGATGCAGCACTCTTTATCAAAATATCTTGCATTTTTTTCTAACTTGCCCATGTGTCTTTTATGAGAAGGGCTTCTGAGTAATTTCTGTATACAGAAAGGCCCCATTTCTGGATTCCTCTGGCTTTTATATTCATAACTCTTCTTATTCATATCAAGATGAACTAAATTCTATTTATGTTCTTGGAAGAAACAAAAACCCATTAGGAGTTATATCCATGAATAGGTGTACTGTGCTGTGCTTAATCACTCAGTCATGTTTGACTCTTTGACACCCTATGGACTGTAGCCCTCCAGGCCCCTCTCTCCATAAGGATTCTCCAGGCAAGAATATGAGAGTGGGTTGCCATGCCCTCCTCCAGGGGCTCTTCCCAAACCAGGAATCAAACCCAGGTCTCCCGCATTGCAGGTGAATTCTTTACCATCTGAGCCACAGATAGCCCTGATTTTTTAGGGCATCCATTGTATTGCTGGCTTGACAACATATTCTGTAAAAATCACGTAATCTGAGTACAAGTTGTTGTTATACCGTTTACAGCAGATTTTATTTCACTATTAATATTTTTAAAAATTTAACCTGAGATTTTTGGAGTCCAGAAGAATTTAGAGATACATTAGTCTCATTTCTCAATCCTATCAAAGGACAAATTGAAGCTGGGGAAGTGAGAGTGCTTTGATCAGGTCTCAGATGATTCATTTGGGAGATGGAACTAAATTTAGGTTTTGTTATGGGGTTCCCTGGTAGCTCAGCTCTTGCAATGCAGGAGACCTGGGTTCTATCCCTGGGTTGGGAAGATCCCCTGGAGAAGGTAACCACTGCCCACTCCAGTATTTTGGCCTGGAGAAATCCACGGAGTATCCATGGGGTCGCAAAGAGTCGGACAGGACTGAGCAACTTTCACTTTCATATTCGTGTTACCCCATATGCTTTCCACTATGCAGATACTTCAGTTTCACTTGTCCCTAGAAAACATACATGAAAATTAAAATCAAGAATACATCTATTTTAAAAGCATATAAAATCATGAAGCAATGATTTTTATGTACTTTGAAATGTATGGTGAGTATAAAATTATCATTTGTATTTTCAGTAACATATCTTTTCTATTTTATGTTAACATAAACTTCACCACTACATTATCATCCGCAACTGGAAAAGGCCAGTTTTCAATACAATCCCAAAGAAAGGAAATGCCAAGCAATGCTCAAACTACTGCACAATTGCACTCATCTCACGCTACTAAAGTAATGCTCAAAGTTCTCCAAGTCAGACTTCAGCAATACGTGAACCGTGAACTTCCAGATGTTCAAGCTGGTTTCAGAAGAGGCAGAGGAACCAGAGATCAAATTGCCAACATCTGCTGGATCATTGAAAAAGCAAGAGAGTTCCAGAAAAACATCTATTTCTGCTTTATTGACTATGCCAAAGCCTTTGACTGTGTGGATCACAATAAACTGTGGAAAATTCTGAAAGAGATGGGAATACCAGACCACCTGACCTGTCTCTTGAGAAACCTATATGCAGGTCAGGAAGCAACAGTTAGAACTGGACATGGGGAATAACAGACTGGTTCCAAATAGGAAAAGGAGTATGTCAAGGCTGTATATTGTCACCCTGCTTATTTAACTTATATGCAGAGTACATCATGAGAAACGCTGGACTGGAAGAAGCACAAGCTGGAATCAAGATTGCCGGGAGAAATATCAATAACCTCAGATATGCAGATGACACCACCCTTATGGCAGAAAGTGAAGAGGAACTAAAGAGCCTCTTGATGAATGCAAAAGAGGAGAGTGAAAAGTTGGCTTAAAGCTCAACATTCAGAAAACAAAGATCATGGCATCCGGTCCTGTCACTTCATGGCAACAGATGGGGAAACAGTAGAAACAGTGGCAGACTTTACTTTTTTGGCTTCAAAATCACTGCAGATGGTGACTGCATCCATGAAATTAAAAGACGCTTACTCCTTGGAAGGAAAGTTATGAGCAATCTAGATAGCATGTTGAAAAGCAGAGACATTACTTTGTCAACAAAGGTCCGTCTAGACAAGCTTATGGTTTTTCCAGTGGTCATGTATGGATGTGAGAATTGGACTATAGAGAAAGCTGAGCTCCAAAGAATTGATGCTTTTGAATTGTGGTGTTGGAGAAGACTCTTGAGAGTCCCTTGGACTGCAAGGAGATCCAACCAGTCCATTCTAAAGGAGACCAGTCCTGGGTGTTCATTGGAATGACTGATGCTGAAGCTGAAGCCCCAGTACTTTGGCCACCTGATGCGAAGAGCTGACTCATTTGAAAAGACCCTGATGCTGGGAAAGATTGAGGGCAAGAGGAGAAGGGGACGACAGAGAATGAGATGGTTGGATGGCATCACCGATCAATGGACATGAGTCTGGGTAAACTCCAGGAGTTGGTGTTGGACAGGGAGGCCTGGCATGCTGCAGTTCATGGGGTTGCAAAGAGTCGGACACGACTGAGTGACTGAACTGAACTCCCTTCTTCCAATCCTTCCACCAATTTCTGTTTATAAACTTATAACGTCTTGGGAGATTGGGATTGACATATATGCGCTCCCATGTATAAAACAGATAACTAATGGGAACCTACTGCGCAGCACAAGGAACTCTACTCACTGCTCCGTGGTGACCTAAATGGGAAGGAAATCCAAGAAAGAGGGGATATATGTATACGTATAGCTGCTCCACTGTACAGTATAAAATAATACAACCTTGTAAAGCAACTATACTCCAAAAAAATCCCCCCAAAACTCAGAATATCAAAGCACAGCAGGTTATATTCCCTTCCCCGTCCTCTGGGCCTGGGAGCTTGGATAGAAGGGACTAGTACGCAGCAGTGCAAGGGAGGGGAGGGGCAGGAGTTCAGGGCCTGAAGCTGGGCTCTGCCAGAGCCAGGCCAGCCCAGAAACCCTAAGCAGCTGGGTTAGGCTGGCAGACATGAGTCAGGAGTGATTCTGGGGGTGAGCATGTAAGGGCATGGGGTTAGCCTGGTCCCAGACACAGGGGTTAGCCTGGTCCCCTGAGTTTCGCAGGGAGAAGGGCCTGAGCTGGCTGCAGATGAGAGAGCCAGCTGGCCAGTTGGTGGCCAGTCAGGGGACAATGTAGACCTGCTGCCCCCAAGGGAAGGGGTGGCAGGGGCACTTGGAACTGGCTTATGGGGGTGGGGAGGGGAGTGTGGCTTCCTGGAAGGGCTTGGTCAGTTAGAAGTTGATCCATCCACTTATTTGCAACATGGGTGCTAGGCCCTGGGGATGCAGGCAGGCAAGGCCCCTGCTTTCCTGGGGGTTACAATCCCATCATGAATGTTAAGGGTCCTCCTGGATTTGAGCCAAATCTGTGGCTTCTTTTCTTTAAGATTTCATGCTCCAAGTTGGCTTTCCTACCTACTGGGGTTGAGTTTTAGGTGGGGTTTTGGAAACCATGAGACTATGAACATCTATATAAGGACTTTTATGTGGTCACTCTTTCGGACCCAGTTGTGGAAAATCAGAGAGTGGAGGAAGATGAGGAACCATCTCCTTGGTTTTCAGGATCCTGAGGATTTGGAAACCTTCAGGGCTGGGCTTCCTCCATATGTTTTATTTCCCCCAACAGTACCTTAGGGGGTAATGAAAGTTACAGGGTTTCAATGGCAAGAAGAAAACAATATGGGCAGGCACCTTGGTCCCCTTCACTAGTAAATGACTTGTCCCAGACCCAACCTGAAGCCCATAAGTCTATTACCAGTTCTTACTTCAGCGTATGACAACCTCTCTGACACTCTGAATCCTTTGCCTGCGATGAAGAGTGAATAGTAGTTGTGTGGATGCCGAGGATCCGCTGTGGGCATCCTAATGGTCAGGTGGAACTGCTTTGTCTCTAGGGCAGAGGGGAGGCCAGGGCTGGGCTGGGCTGGGCAGGGCAGCTGCACGCGGGGGCTGAGACATACATACCCTGTCCAGGCAGATGTGGGAAATCTGGAAACGTAGAATGATGACCCAGATGAGTCCCAGGATGAGCGTCTGGTCTCCATCCACGATGTTCTCTGGCCCAATGAGGGGTATTGGCACCTGTGGGCATATTTTTCTGACCTCAGCCACAAAGCCCATGTACTAGAGAAGACTCATAGTAACCAAAGGGTTGGCTGCTGGATGGGAGGGGTTCTGTCTGTCCTGACACAGGAGGTCCCCAGGGGAGAAGCTGGCAGGCCCAAGGCCAGGCAAGGCCAGGCTTTCCAAGCAATAGTGGAGACAAGGCTGTCAGCTTCATAGGCTGTATATCTGTGACATGTTACGACTTTGAGCTTGAAGGGTGCTGAATAGTTTCTGACAAGGGCTACAGGGCTTGCACCTTCCTGAGGTTCTGGAGAGGAGGTGATAGGCTCACAGGCCATTGGCCCTGGGACCAAGTAGTGTAGGCTGGCAAGCATGGCTGGCAGCTTTCTGTTCTTCCACGAGTCTAGGGACCACAGTGCTCCATCCCTTGCTCTGGCCTTTCACCTCCCTGGCCTCCCTCCAGCATGCTAGGCTCCCAAGGGGCTGCCTGTGACCCACATCCCAGGACTCAGGCTCAGCTCAGCCAGTTTCAGCTGTAACTTCACATCCTCCAGACTCAGCCACCTCCTGCTTCAGTACTTGAAGCCAGGAGCCCCCAGGCTTCCCAATTCCTGCTTCTCAATATAAATGACCCCTGCACAGCCCCTTGACATGGGCCATGAGGATCCCTGTTTCTGGAGCTCTCCTCTCCATTTATTTATTTTTTCCTTTTCCTCTCCTTTTAGAGACACCTTCTCTGGGGCTGTCCCTTCCTCTCAGCATCCCTCCTGTTTGTGGAGGCCCCTCCCGGCTGCCTAGTCCAGCTTCTCTCAGGCAGCCCTACACCACCTCCCTTCCCTGCCTGGCTCAGTAGTGTCTGAGGCTCTTCCTGTGTCCAGCCCTCACATCTAAGATTTGCTGACCAGCTGCTCATGGGCCTTGCCTGGAAAATATTTTCCTCCTTTATGAAAAGAGAAGGTTAAGAGTGCACTGAATCTTTCAACTTAAGACTCCACAATCTCTCATTGTAGGCAAAGGCAGATTTCATTCCCGCCCACTGGGGACAATGGTTGTTCCAGCTCCAGCCACGTGGGTGCTCTCTAAGCTGGGAGAACTGTGCAAAGTAGGGCTTTGCTTCCTGGACTATGTATCTCAGCTGCTCATCTTGGATTCCGGCTCCAGACCCACAGTTCGGCTGTGGCCAGCCCAGGAAAGATGATCTGTTCATCCAGCCTGTCCCCACCACCCACCCCAGCACCAAGCCCAGGAGCCCTCTCCCCAGCGCCCACCTTGGCCCTGAGGAAGGCCAGAGCTCGGCTGCTGTTCTCCAGAAAATGGACGCGCATGCGGCCCCGGTTGGGGGGTGGCAGGGCCTCCCCTGAGATGAGCTCCAGCAGCCGCAGCAGGTGGGTGCGTCGGCCAGCTCTGTGCATAGGTTCTGGATCTCGATGCCCACCTGGGAGGGAGTGAGGAACAGGCACAGGGTCAGTCCAGCCTCTCCTGTCTGCTCCATCCCAGGACCAGGGTGGTGAAACCTAGAGCCCCAGCCTGGAGGAAGGATCACTGGCCTTAGCCAGCTGAGCTCACTGTCGGCCCCCTGGGTCCACCTGCCAGGGAGCCGGGGGCCCAGTGGAGGCAGCTGTGGGGCGGGCCCAGCTGCACTCACCCGGCCGTGCCGGAAGATGCTGTTGATCCACTTGGTGAAGGTCTTCTCCTGCATCCGCACGTGCCGCGCCTGCAGCTTGCGGATGTGGCCCATCTCGTATGCAGAGTCCATGGCGGGACTCGACCGGGAGAGCCAGCCCGGGGTCTGCGGCTGGACTCCTGCTTCAGGTGCCCTGTGGCGCCAAGGAACTGCTGGGGGTTGTGGGGCTCACTGGCCAGCAGGTCTGGAGCCCTTTGGGGATGAGGGGTCACTGGATATTTCCCTAAGCTGGAGACACTGGGGGCCTGGACGCTGGGGGAGGAAGGTGGATTCTGATGACTCCCTGGGACAGGGGACCCCTGCTTGCCAGATTGCCCCATGTGTGGTGGGTGGGGGCAGCTTGGGATCTGGCCAGGTAAGGTCTTGGGCTCCTGGTTGGTGCCCTGAACTTCAGGGGCCCACCCCCTTTCTAGATTCTTCTTCTAGAGCTCCTGCTGCCAGAGGTTTCCCCTGCACCATTGCATCTGCTGCTGCTGCTCGGGATGAATAGGGCAGGTGGAAGGAAAAAAGAAACTGCTCACCTGGTTGATGTCTAGGCCCTGAGAGGAGACCTGGCTGGATGGTCGAAGATGGCAGATAGCAGGGGCTGGGCGGGGAGGGAGAGACATCAAGACAGGCTGAGGCTGGGGTAGTGCCATGGCCCTCCTCTTGGGCCAGCGAGGCAGGGGTGACGGCACACAGCCGGCATTGTCCTCCCACCTGCCACAGGGCGTGGCCTGGGCCCAGAGGGGTGGCTCAAGAATGCTCCAGATCGATGCTCCAGGGTCTCCTCCTTCATCATCTCCCTGCTGCTAAGGCCTTCAGTATCGGGTGGAGTCCTGGTGCCCAGGACACAAGAGGCCCACAGGATGGTCTCGAGTTGGCTTCGGGTGGGAGCTCCATGGGGGCGCTGCAGTCTGGGCTCAAGAGCTTCTGGTCAGAGCTTTTGCACCCACACCCCAGGCTGAGGCTGCCCTCCTGCACCCCAGCAGGGCCTCTCTGTGAGCACTCGCAGGGTGGGAGATGCGAGTGAGCCTATGGGGCCACAGCCCTCACACCCTCGACTCAGCACAGACCACAGGGAAGTGCTGGATCAGGGCTGGGCTTTCCAGGCTTGATGGAAAAACACCCAACCCATACCAGAGCTGCATGACAGGGTCCCTTCCACCTGGGGGCCACTTTCTGAAGGGGGCTCCCCCTGAAAAGGGGTAACCCACAACCTGCAGAGCCTGCCTGTGGGAATGAAAGAATCTCCTTCAGAGTCAGAGATACGGTGTTCAATCTTTGGGACCCCAGCGAGGCCCCACCACCTGTGCTCCCTGGGCTCTGGCTGGGCCGAAGGCTCGGAAGCAGGAGCTGTGGGGGAGCCAGCCAGCCCCTCTCTCCAACCCTCCACCTCCCATTGCAACTGTGGACTGCACGACACAAGGAGAGCAAGTTCTAATTCAGTTGGCTTCACAGGACTATCTGCTTATAGTCATGGGGCTAGGCTGTGTATCTAGATTCATCCACCCTGAAGCCCAGCCACCATCCTGAGGGAGGCGTCCCTCACAGTCCAGGCCAGTGAGAGGGGCAGTGGCCACAGCCTGCCCTTCAGAGCTGGGCGGGATCCATTACACCTGAACCTCGGCCTGTGGCTGGGAGTGAGGGGCATGCTGCCCTTGGGTGGGCGGGCAGATTCCTTGTATCCACGAGGAGCCTCCACCCTTGTTGTCCTCCCCCTGGGAGGTCCCTCTTACCATTGACTGGCTTCCTAGCACTTGGGATGAACCTAGCTTCCTCGTTGCCCACAGCCCCAGGTCCAGGCAGGCACCAGCAGATGTCATTGCTGTGCCCCACCAGTAGGCACTCCACAGGGCACCCTCACCCGATTACTTCCACTGCCCCTGCAGGTCCCCATCACTGTCCCCAGCTCAGCACCCTGTCTCCATGTCAGCCTATGCCCAGCCCACAATGCCTTCACAGAGCAAGACTCCCCATTGCCAGGTGGGGACCAGAACTTCCTGCTCACATCTGAGCATCAGTTCTTCTCTCAGCTTTGAATGTCTCTTCTGCGCCCCACCGTCCACAGTCTCATACCAGCCCCAGTTAAAAACCTTTCCTATGGCCAACAAACCCATGAAAAGATGCTCAGCATCGCTCATTAATAGAGAAATGCAAATCAAAACTACAATGAGGAATCACCCCCATACCTTTCAGAATGGCCATCATTTAAAAAATCTACAAACAATAAATGCTGGAGAGGATATGGAGAAAAGGGAACCCTCTTGCACTGTTGGTGGAAATGTAAACTGACACAGCCACTATAGAGATCAGTGTGGAGATTCCTTAAAAATCTAGGAATAGAACTACCATATGATCCAACAAGCCCACTCCTGGGCATACACTCTGAGAAAATCATAATTGAGAGACGCATGTACTCCAATGTTTGTTGCGGCACTTTTTACAATAGCAAGGACATGGAAGGAACCTAGACGCCCACCGACAGATGAATGGATACAGAAATTGTAGTACATATATACAGTATTACTCAGCTATAAAAACAACGCATCTGAGTCAGTCCTAATGAGGCAGATGAACTTAGAGTCTATTATACAATGTGAAGTCAGAGAAAAAGCAAATATTATATATTCATGCATGCATGTGGAATTAGAAAGATGGTACTGATGAGCCTATTTGGGCAGCAAGGGAGATGCAGACATAGAGAACAGATTTGCAGACACAGTAGGGGAAGGAGAGAGTGGGATGAATTGAGACAACAGCATAGAAACACATACATTATCATGTGTAAAATAAGAGCAAGTGAGAATTTGCTGTGTAAAACAGGGAGCTCAACCTAGAGGGGTGGGATGGGGAGGGAGATGGGACGGGTTTCAGGATGGAGGAGACATGAATACCTGTGACTGATTTGGGTGGTTGTGTGGCAAAGGCCAACAAGATATTGTAGAGCAATTTTCCTCCAATAATTGTATTTTGTTCTATATTTTTCAATATTGTACAATTATAATTTTTGATATTAAAAAGAAATCCTTTCCTTCTAGGAAGTCCCCCTCTGTAAGTTTATTTCATCTCCCATCTCTCCTTGACCCAGGCCTCCCATGTGATGTGAGCACCAGAGGACAGGATGGAGCTGCACGGCCCTTTGTACACAGATCTCAACAGAGGTGGTTGTATTTGAGGTTGTTGGGTAGGTTGTTAGGAAACGGCTCTTCTTTTTCCCAAGTTCAACTGTAATAAAGCTACTGTACATGATACCAGGACGAGCTTCTCTTGGGCTGTGACTGACTGCAGTCCCTGGTCAGAATCCTGTTGGTCAGTACAGATTTGGAATGTTTGCATTGCAAGTAACTGAAGTTTCAAGTCAAATGGGTTTACACAATATAAATGTAACATACTGGTCCATGTAACTGGAAAGTCTGGCAGGAGGAGGACTTTAGGTGAAGTTTGATCCAGCAGCTCAAATGATGCCACCACATGTTTGGACTTCCTTTGCCTTTCTCAATGCCTCCTTCATCTTCATGCTCCATGGGGTAGTTGCTGCTAGCCTAAGTCCTCCAGCACCACCGGGCACTTCCCTCAAAGCTTTTTATACTCTTGTACCAATAGGTTCATTTCTTTGAACTGCACAGTTCAGAAAAGAGAGAACATCTTCTTGAGAGTTGGAACAGAAGTTTGAGGGACCTCTCATAATCACATGTCAATTTCTGAACCATTTCTGTGACCAGGTGGATGAAATACTCTAATTGGCTCAGCCAACCAGGATCCATCCTGGAAAGAAGTGGGATCTATCTCCCCAAACTTCACCGTTCAGTTTGACGTGGGGAAATAGAGTGGCCTGCAAAAGGAAATTCCAGTCTGGATCACTAAAAGGGCCGGCAGGAGCCAGTGTGAAAACTCCAGATGCCTACTATGGGCACTCTGCACCTGCCGGGCATGGCAAGAGGCAGGAGCAGTGCCAGCCAGCCAGGGGTTGTACCCTAGCATTACGGCACCCTCAGGTGTCTGACCAGCCTCAGTGCTAGAGAGGCCATCTCCTGAGTGCTCAGTGATGCCCCGTCCCCAGCCTCAGAAGAGTCTCCTCGACGGTCCCTTCCAGTCTTGGCTTCCAGTCACTCTTGGTCGGTGCATAAACCTCCTTCAGTGCCTGCTTCCAGATTTGGCCTCTGCCCACATCAGATGGAGCTGCTTTCCTGCTGAAGAAGCCCCCATCTCCCACCTAGAGAACATACAGGAAGAGACAAGGGTCATAGGGATGGTGTGCCAGGGGCACGCCCATCCCTTAACTCCTCTGCCATGTTTCAGAATGGTTCCAAGGGATGCCTGCTTTATTCCCAAGACAATTGGCACACAGTCACTGAAAAACCAGAGCCAATGGGAAAAAGTTATTTTTTTCAGAAGTTTATTGATCAGTAGACTTTTTTTGACATTTTGAAACAAGATTACAAAAAAAAAAAAAAGAAGCATGGTGTATTAATAGCATTTTTTGGCTAATTAACATGTCGCCTGGTACGCTTAAATTCGGCCCATGTTTACCTGGAAAAAAACTCAGTGGTTATCTGTCTTAAGAAAGTTACTCTTCTGCCACATTCCATGGAGGAAATAAACAGTGCCTCTTTAAACCCCATCCTACATGGTGGACTCCAGTACAAGACATTCCCAGTGTGTTACAGGGGCGGCTACTGAGACCCAGTGGACACAGTGAAGGGCGGTGGTTGGAGCAGTCGGGCCAGGCTCTGCTGAGGCCTTTCCTGTGGGCCTGTAGTGGGGTGGGGGTTGGAGGAGAGCACCAGGCATTTGGCTTCTCACATGCTCTCTGACCCGCCTGGCCACCAGTCCCATACACGGAGTAAGAATCCAACTCCTTAAGGCCCACCGCTCTGTGAGGAGCCACAGCCCCCAATCCAGGTGTTACTGTCACACGATGACAAGTGTTCCGGAGAAGCCAGTTCAGCCCCAGCGAAGCAAAAGCCAGCTGAATGCACGGCCCTCCCCATGCAGGAGTGGCCCCACCCCGGGCCATCCAAGCATGTGGCGAGGAAAGAATCCATGCAGGACGCCAAGCAGGCTGGACATCAGCGTGTGGCCACAGAGCTGTCCTCTGTGATCATGAGCTGTACACAAAACAGACTTGAGATTCGTAGGTTTTCTTCTGTGGAGTCATGGACAGCATGGAGAGTTTTAGAGTTCTAGAGTTTAGTTGCTTCCAACCCCCAGCCATCCACGAGTGCTCTAGGGAGGGCATTCTTGGACAGTCGGGTGGTGGGAGGCCAACACAGTCGGCCAAGGTGTCCAGATCCTGAGCGCTCTGTGTTACCAGCCCTGCTGCACATGGTCAGGGGGTAACTGGTGTTTTGGATCCAGACTCAAGGAAGTCTGTGCAGGTCCTGGGGAAGATGAGAGTCCTCACTTGGCTGCCATTCCTAATAGTTTCCAGTGTTTTTCTTTCCAATCAGCTTTTCACGATGGGTGACTTCAGGTTTAAGAGAAGATATTAACAAAAATGGACATGCAAATTCCTTTTTCATTGTTTTCTCAGCATTTGGCTGATAGATGATCTCCTGCCAGAGGTCACGGGGTGGTGGGGTGGGGATCACCCATGAGGTGTTTCTATCCTCATAGCATCAGAAACCTCCTCTCCAGCTCCTCTAAAACAATATTCCTCTACGTCAGTATATAGACAAAATCTACATATACACACATTAATAAGTGTCAAAAATATATACTCATGGGACATGTGTGTATATATTTATCGTTACATATGACAGCTGAACATAGCAAGATCAATCTGAGTGGAAATCAGCTAACTCTGGCATCTCCAAACCTCTGGACAAATGAACTTTCTCTCCTTCTCTCTCAATCTTTCCTTTGCTGGAATCAACTGTGCTTACATGCCTGGGTGGTCCTCAGGTGTTTGCAGAACCATCTGCTCAGATTACAGTACTGGAATTACAAATGTCTCTTTTCTATGTGTCTAATTAATTTAAAAGTGCTCATTAAGACTAAATCCATGTTATGTATTTACTTCTCTTAAAGCTAAATTATTTAGAAAGTAAGCTAGGGAGTATGAGGGCTGGTATCTGGGTAAATGTTTCTCTAAAATAAATGTCTTTAAATCTGCAGTTCTGCCCTTGATAACATCAGGGGGAAAAAATGTGGTTTGGGGAAGACTTGGGTGGGACTGTTTGGATTTCCTTCATTTTTGGTGCCAGCAGGGTTCCAGGCTATGTGGCCATCACAGTAGTGATGAAATACCGTGTCTCTCTTACTGCATAAGTAATTGTGATGGAAAGCCACCTGCATCCCGCAGCTGGAGCCCACATATGGGCTGATCTCCACTGGTCACAGGCGTTTGGCTGAGTGGTCCAGAGGATTCACACAGGGGCCCTGGGAGAGAGAACACACAGAAGCTGATGTACAGCTAAGTGCCCAAACCCTGCCTCATGAGCCATCCGTGGTATGAACCACACAGATTCTGAAGAAAAGGCTTTATATGAGAGATTCCATCTTGTTTCTGCATAAAGGCTTTTATCCTTTATACAGAAACTGTATTAAAAAAACTGGACATGATAAAAATGTCCATTTTCTTGTTATAAAAATAGTTTCTCACACTAGTAGACCGACTTCTTCTCCCTGATAGCCAGTGAGGGTGGGCAGGCCCCTCATTCCTTTTGTGCCCACAGGGCCAGGACAGGGCACGCACCAAGCCATGTTTCTGCTGAATCTGAATCCTGCCATCGACCAAGGAGCCTTGGAGACATGGGACTGCCGAGGCCTGGGGAGAGCCACCTCTTTTCTTCCTCTCGTTTAAATGATAGTCTTTGCTACAAACTATTGGACAGACAAGCAAAGCTCATCTTCAGATTTCCACGTGACTAGAATACTAAAATCTCGCCAGGGGTTAGTAAAGGTTGTGAGTTCCAAATTCCTAACCAGATACAACTTTGCTGGGAAGGCTTTGGGTTTGGGGGAGCCCTGGGAAGGCCGGCCAGTGGATGCTGTGGGGGACACTCCCTGTGGCCTGGCTGCCTGTTCCGTCGGCCAGCAGAGGGACGGAAACATGCAGACAAGGTGTGTTCTCCCCTCACAGCCGGAGCAGCCCTCTTCTCTTTGGTAGATAGTTTGGAGAGAACAGAAACCTTTGCTATTTTTTTTTTTCACTCTAAATAAAGCAGGGAACAAAATAAATAAGCTGGTCTTTGCTGCCTCCGGTTGCTCTTTGAGGGAGAGCTGGGCTCCTAATAATGAACAGTCCAGTGGAGCATAGCAGTGCCCCGGCTCACTCCCTGTGGTTCCTGGGATTCCATATCCGAGTTTCTCCAGGCTTCCAAGGACTTCCTGGAATCTCCTTTTGTTCTCAACCCTTCAAACTTCATATCCACCCCCTCTCCCCAATATTTTAATAGAAACTCAGGGAATTTTAAGGTAAAAGGACCTGATCTAGGGTCCAGAGTCTGCCCTTCCCATTCTACAGATGGGGAAACTGAGGCACAGGGCAGGCAGTGTCTCACACAGGGTCACTCAGTGAGCTGGTGACAGGGTGGGCCTCAGGCCCAGGCTGCCCTGATTCGTGCCCCACCCTGCCTTCCCTGTGCGTGGTCTGCCCCTTAGTCGGCCTTGGACAAGGACTTCCTGTGGGAGGGTGGCACGAGATGGGGGGGCAGGCTGCTGGGCAGCTCGTAGCCGCTGAGCTTGATCTTTATGAGGTGCTTGGCTAGCGCGAACTCCTCCTCGTCCAGCATGCCATCGCCGTCACAGTCAGCCAGCTTCCAGATCTTGCCTAGGACGCTGTTGGGCAGCTTGGAGGTCACCATCTCCTTCTTGGCGTTGATGCCTGATATCTTTCCGTTGATGGGTGACAGGGTGTAGAAGAGCTCATCGTAGACGGGCTTGTCTTTGGCCACGACCACTCCTCCTCATCGGCACCCTCCTTGGCGCCCTCCCCGTAGCCCTGGTTGAAGGGGCTCTCAGCCGTGCCATCGAAGGCGCCACCCTGCACGAGCGGCGGGGGCATGCTCATCTCCTCCTGGCTAATGAGGTTCATCAGCGATGAGATCTTGTTGGTCAGCATATTGTCCACAGCCTCAATCAGCTTGGGCTTCAGCGAGTGGAACTTGGAGAAGTCGTAGTTCTCAAGCTTTTCCTGCAAAAGGAGAAACCACAGACTTGGTTAACGCCCTCCTGCAGGAAACAAACAAGGAGAGGGGTGGCTGGAGGGGACAAATGATCCCTTAAAGCCGGAAGCCCATACACTGGGCTGTCCAGAGCTCTCTCTTTGGTATGGTTCCCATATCTGAACTCACCAGGAGTGGCTTTTGGAACAAGAGGCAAGATACATGGGATGCCATGTTCTCCTGCAGTAGCTGACCGAGGTTAGCAACAGCATGAGGGACAGTGAACCCCTAGGACTCTGAGACAAAATTCCTTCACCCTGCCTTTTTTTTTTTTAAGCACTCTAGAGATCTAGTATTGTAGCTTTTAAAGAATTTTACATACCTTACATACTTCAGCTGATCTTTGCAACAATGCTGAGAGTTAGGAAGGGTAGCTATTAGTAACCTACAGAGAGCACAAGGGGTGTATTGGCAGAGTCAAGACCAGAGCCCAGGCCTCCTGCCACTTGGCTAGCCTCTTAGTGCTGCAACGTGAAGCTGTGATAGAGCTGTCTGTAGAACCTATTTAAGTAAAAATGATTACTGAAAGATCATGGTGACCAGTTAAAAAATAGTTCATGGTACAAATACGTAAAAGTTGAAACTGGTAGGAGAGAGAGGAGGAGGGATGACAAGTGTTAGTCACTCCGTCATGTCCAGCGCTTTGTGACCCCATGGACTGTAGCCCGCCAGGATCCTCTATCCATGAAATTCTCCAGGCAAGAATATTGGAGTGGGTTGTCATTCCCTTCTCCAGGGGATCTTCCTGACCCAGGGCTGAACCCAAGTCTCCTGCATTGCAGGCAGGTTCTTTACCATCTGAGCCACCAGGGATGGGAAAGGCAAGTACAATTGCAGCCAACAGAGCTGAGAGGTATTAGTGGGATGTGGGTTAGTCTCAGCTCCATCTCCCAGGAGAGCTGGGTGGAGCAGATAGAGCACAGCGTCTGGAGATGGCCCTAGTAGATGTGGCAATTACCTGCCAGGATGGGAACCGACTATAGATGCCACAGAGGTTCTGTGAATGGCTTTGTAGAAATAGTCCTTCCTGCTTTGGTTTTCCTTGGTTACTCACCTTCCTTCCATCCATCCATCCATCCATCTAATGCAACATTTACTGACCATCTGTTACACGCCAGGCCCTGTTCAGGAATGTAAATATGAAAAGCCACAGTCTCTGCCTTCAGGGAACTCATATTTCAAAAAGGGCTTGACTCAGTTTACAGTGAAACAATGATAACATAAAATAGAATAGTCATTAACAAAGGGAAAAGACAAGAAACTGAAAGAAAGAGGGAAGGAACCATCCCATCAGACAATGAAGGCTGTGAAAGGCTGTGTTCCTCAGCTGCCCTGGCTGGTCCCAGGGATCACACCCCTTTGCTGTCGGAGGGGAAAACCACCTGGTTATCACAAGAGACAAATCCTCTCTGCTCCTGAACTGTGAGAGTCACTCAGGGGATTTTTAAAAGGGGCCTGAAAAATCTAGTGAGAGATGGGGAAACAGTGGAAACAGTGTCAGACTTTATTTTTTGGGGCTCCAAAATCACTGCAGATGGTGACTGCAGCCATGAAATTAAAAGACGCTTACTCCTTGGAAGAAAAGTTATGACCAACCTAGATAGTATATTCAAAAGCAGAGACATTACTTTGCCGACTAAGGTCCATCTAGTCAAGGCTATGGTTTTTCCTGTGGTCATGTACGGATGTGAGAGTTGGACTGTGAAGAAGGCTGAGCGCCGAAGAATTAATGCTTTTGAACTGTGGTATTGGAGAAGACTCTTGAGAGTCCCTTGGACGCAAGGAGATCCAACCAGTCCATTCTGAAGGAGATCAACCCTGGGATTTCTTTGGAAGGAATGATGCTAAAGCTGAAGCTCTAGTACTTTGGCCACCTCATGAGAAGAGTTGACTCATTGGAAAAGACTCTGATGCTAGAAGGGATTGGGGGCAGGAGGAGAAGGGGACGACCGAGGATGAGATGGCTGGATGACATCACGGACTCAATGGACGTGGGTCTGAGTGAACTCCGGGAGTTGGTGACGGACAGGGAGGCCTGGCGTGCTGTGATTCATGGGGTCGCAAAGAGTCGGACATGACTGAGTGAACTGAACTGAACAGCAGTTCTGCCAAATAAATGCAAAGAATTTCAGATATGGTGGTTTTTATTTGGGTTCTATGTGAAGTATTTCTGTTTGGACAATCCCAGAGGGCCAGGGAGGGGCCATCCAGGGGTCTGGTTTTCTGGACATGAGGCAGGGAGACTCCCGAGGGTAAGAGCTTTCACATACATATCCCTTGGACCTGACTGTTCTGGACAGAAGTCATGGGACAGGCAGTTGGGAAAAAAATGCAACTCTGTGTCACCATAAATACCACACTTTCATTGTAAATAACTGGGGACAAACTAGTAAGCAAAAAATATCTTAAATCACTTATAATATCATCATCCAGCAATCATCTTTGCTAACATTTTGGGGGGAATATATTTATAGCCATTTTAATAAACACACACACACACACACTCTTTATTGAAATAAGACAAAATTATTTAACAACCTGCAGTTTAAAGAAATAATGTATCATAGCTTTTTATGATATCAATTCTACACAACCTTGTTAAAAATTTAAAATTTTCTCTGATTTAATTTTTAAAATTGAACTATGGTTGACTTACAATATTATGTTAGTGTCCAAAAAAGTGATTCGGTTTTATACATACATAACCTTTTTCAGATTCTTTTCCATTATAGGTTGTTATAAGAGATTGAATGTAGTTCCCTGTGCTCTACAGCAAAAACTTGTTATTACTCAGCCACAAAAAGAATGAAATATTGCTATTAGTGGCAACAAGGATGGACCTAGAAATTATCATACTAAATGAACTAAAAGAAATATAAATATCATATGATATCACTTATATATGAAATCTAAAAAATAATACAAGTGAACTTATTTGCAAAACAGAAACAGACTCAAGATATAGAAAACAAACTTACGGTTACCAAGGGGGAAGAGGGGAGAGGGATAAATTAGGAGAATGGGAATAACACCGCTATATATAAAATAAACAACCTTATTCTTAATAGCAACATGGTAGTGAACTGTATAGCTGGGTCCTTCCTCCTTTACCTTGCCCCACATAGCTAGACATTTAGGTTGTTTTCAGTGGAGAATCAAAATTGGGGTCTCAAGGGTATGTTGGCAGGGCAGACATTCTGTGCTGTTACTCAAAAGTGGAGTCCTGAGCTTCAGATGGTGGAGAGGACAGAGCTGGCAGATCTCAGGAGAGGAGCCTCCAACATTCTTCTCAGCAGCACGCTCTGTGGCTGTCAGAGCAGGCTGGGCTGGGCTGACACCCAGCCAGCAGCCTGCACTCAGCTCAGGGCACTGGGTCAGTACAGGTCTGATTTCTAAGTTACCTTCCAGTTTTCATGTCCTCCATCCTCACTGACAGACCACAGTCACCTGCATGTCACCCTAACATTAGCAGCAAATGATGCTGCCAACACTTTGGGCTCCTGCTGCTGGCATCTCAATTGGTCAGCCAAGGGGACTGAGAAGAGAAAGTAGGCAGCCTACACAAAAATCCCAGTGCTGCTGGGGTAAACAAGTCTGGATTCCCCTGAGTGCACGAACACCTACCCTATTTCCTCATGAATGAGCCTGAGCTCTGGGCGCACACAGAGCCTCTGTGTCTGGCCAAGCGGACGAACGAGGGTGGTGCCCTCCCAAACTTTCCACTTGCCTGCAGGGGACGTGGATTCAGATTGCAAATCTCTGGAAAACATGCCAGGGGAAATAGCCACATATTTGCAGAGGTGGACAGGAAGCAGCAGCAGCGCCATTCCCGCCCTGGAGGGCACACAGGAAGTAAGCTCTATGTTCATGTGTGCCGTACCCGCCTGCCCAGTCCTGGCCAGGGATGGGGTGGGGCCCAAGTTAAACCACGCCATCCCTGCCCTCCCCAGGGTAGCCCCAAGACTTGTTATTAGGATGAACATACACTGGGGAATTTATAAAGATTTACCCATCATCAACTGTATCCATCCAAGCCACCAAGCCTGGGATCTTGGAACTCTCTCCCAAAAGACAAAGATCAGTCCCAGCTCAGCTTTCACTGGGCTCTCCCCTGCCCGCCCTCTTCCAGCATGTACCAGAAGCATTTTGGAAACCTCTGGGAGGGTTGAGGTGGATAGGGATGGCTCTGCTGCCCTCTGCTGTTGAAATGCTGCCAACTCATCAGCTGTGGGGGCCCAGTTCTCCAAGGAGTGGGACACAACTTGGCAGCTAAACAACATCAGCTGTGAGGCCCTGTTCTCCAAGAAGGAAAACTGTGCCACCCATCAAGGTGGCCTTGCTACTGCTCCCTTCATTCTGCAGCATGGATGGACATGCTGGTGCAGCAAATCAGATCCCCTCCCCAGGCAGGCAGTGCCCTGCAGGTCACTGGCCTCCCCTGCCACCAGGCAAAAGCCTGCAGAATACAATTGGCTCTTGGCTATGGAGAAGAGTCACCCTGTCTAGCTTGGTCCATGAGAGCACAGGGAGAGCAGAGACTTAAAGCTGACCCGGTGAGCTCTCTGCGAGACCCTGGGATGTGCCAAAGCCATAATCATCTCCAACCTTTTGCCCCTGCACTGTCCCATATACGGGAAGGCTGACTGACTGTGACTGGAAAAATAGATGCTCAGAGGCCCTGACCCACACCCAGACCCTCAGAGCTTCCTGGCTGACAGCAAACTAGCTTGTGTAGTAGGCATGCCCTTGGGGATTCCCTGAAGGACTGGGGTGACGCGATCAAGGCCTGGCTGGCTTCCCAAGGAAGAATCCTTAGCCAACTTCCAGGAGTTTGCTCCAGAAACGCTGGTCTATAAGCCCTGTGAGAATCAGGTCTAGATCAGGATCTGAGAAACTCACTATCCTAGAGCCTGCTACAATATAAACAAACATACACTAACTTATTAACTCACTCAACACATATCACTGAGTGCCTGCGACACTCCAGGAGCTGGGGATATGGCCAAGAAAAGGACACGGGCCACTGGCTTCATGGAGTAACAGCCTTCTATGGGAGGCACTAAATAAGACACTGAGTAAATTGATTATACTGGAGCTCAATGACACATACATTGTAACAAGGAGCATATTGCCCAACAAAGGGCTTTGCTGCCAAAATGTCACTGCCAGTCACAGCCACAGCAGCACAGACTGTAACCCAGACTGGACCTCTGTAGTGGGGACAAGGATTTTTATTTTTTTGCTGTTTACTCACTGGTTTATTCCAAGGGCCTAGAGCAGTGATTGGCCATAGTAGACTTAGTTACTTTTCTTAGATGAATGAATAAAAGAACACAGGGGACGGGGCACCCAGGTGTCCAGTGATGGTGCTAAAGCGCCTGGGGTGGGGCCTGACCACAGCTCAGGGAAGGTTCAGGTCCTTCCTGTATCACCCAGCTACATCGGCGGTGGCTGCCCGAGACCTGAGGTGAGGGACTGCCCCTGGCGACCAGCTCAGAGGCCTGGGGGCCCTCTGACTGGCCAGGCCGAGGCGAGTATGCTCAGGAGCAGCTCTGGCTGTGGAGTTCACTTGCTCTGTACGGAAGTTCCCCGGGGACAGGCAGGGGGGCCTGTCGGGAAGACTTCAGGTCTTGGGAGCAGCGCTTTGTGGGTGGGGCATCGCAGGAGCCTCAGGAGTCAACGAAACACGGATGCCCCACTAGGCCATTGTGCGCACAGTGTATTTACCCACAGCTACCATTTCAGTCAAGAAACCGATCTCCCTTCCAAAATATCTGAAGGATTCAAGGGAACAGTTGTCCTTCAGTTTGGTCATGGGGTGCAGGGCATAACCCAGTTAAAGCAGAATCTACTCAGGAAGAGGCCCAGGAACCCTCAAATTAGCCATCTTGTGATGAGAAAAAAAAAAAAAATCCAATCCATCATCTCAGTACAGGAGTATCAATTTCACTTTAAAAAAACCATATATATTTTTTTTTCTATGTATTTTTTTAAGCTTACTAAATCATTTTTGACCAGATCTTATCTATCAGATGCATTCACCTTGATCCCAGGTATTGCAACAGTAAGTGTAACCCACTCCAAATTTAGCATGTACTTTATATATAGAGAGTTAACATTAACAAACCCCTCAGGATTGACGCTGCCCCTCCTGAGGCCTGATCTTGCCTCCACTCCTGATTCTTCCTCCTCCCATCCCCTCTCCTCCCTGCAGGCTGGCCCGAGGCTCACAGGCCCAGAGTCTCCAGTGTGCTGTAAGCTCTCTTTGGCTCAGGTAGTGTTCTTTGAAATTCAGAGCCAAAATTTGAAAACCAGGGGACTTTACATACAAATCCAGATCTCCAGCTTCTCATGAACCATCTAGGTCCACACTCTCATAGGGCAGTGACCACCGGAAGGACAGGACCTCCCCACTGAGGAGGGAGTAGGTATTCCCCAGTCTGCTCCCACCGTGGGCCCCACAGATTCTCATCACACTTGCAGAACTCTCTTCCTCTCAGTAGAAACATATTCCTCAGAACCTACATTTCTACCAAATGTGAGAAAATAAGAGGTGGATGGCCTGGTTTCTTTTGCTTGGCCAGCCTGCCTCACTTGTTCCAGTTACTACTGGCTGGTGGCTGCAGGAATCTGAACTGTGTTGCCTGCTTTCCAGAAAGGACTGTGGCCTCCAGTGCAGAAGGGTCTTTGTACTGGACAAGGAGATGGTCCGGCTCTCTGATGGGGCAGTCTCACTGGCCTCCCTCCTCGCAGGTGGGGAGATAAGGGCAGTGTTGAAATCAGCGGTTGCCTAACACCACTGCCAGAAGATGGACATATTGGTCAGGCCAGGGTGGCAGCATCTGCTTGGAGTTATCTGGGCCTGCCCAGACACAACGCAGTGAGACTTGAAATTAGGACAAAGGCTGCCTGAAGCTGACCTTTCAGGGAAACCTTCAGTGAACACAGCTCGCTGTCCCCTGTGGACTCCAGCCACGGCCACAGCCCACCATGGCTTCTCACTGGGCTCCTGAGCCTGCAGTGGCAACACTGCCCAAGCACATGACCACGTGGGGCAGTGCTGGGGAGGGCCGGTTTGAGAAGGCCCCTTGAAACTGACCTCCAAGGTCACTCTCAGCTCTAATTCCCTAAAGGCTCTGGGATTCTAATAAAACAAGTATCACCTCAGTGTTAAAACAACCTTGAACACAGCTTAAGGAAGCTATTCAGAGGATTTTTTCAGGCAAGCTTAATTTACTTCTTGAAATGTTTCCCCTTTTTGTTTAAATGTTTCAGGAGGCAGGCAATTTCTGCTTTATTCACAGGCGCCTATAATCATGGATTACTAGGAAGGCGAAAACACTGTGTTCTCCTTCATTCTAAACCATGAAACCCACATGTGTACCTGGCAACCAGCGGGACCAGGTGGCAGTGCCCCTCCAACCTCACCGGTGATGCTGTGATGGGCCTCCGTACCTGCATGGCCTTGACCTTGGGGAAGTCCCCTGCAGAGATGTGGTATTCTCGCTGCAGCTGAATGTAGATTTCTGGCAACCTGCTGATAAGTTCTCTCTTCTTGTTTTCTTTTCCAAACATACTTGGCATCTCCTTCTTCAGGAAGCTGATGATGTAGGCGTGTACCTGAAGGGGTATATGTCAATGAGGACATGCCATTTAGAACAGAGAAGCAAACAAGATGGCATCTTCATGCATCGTAACACGTAACAGGCACCCCAAGGGCCACGGTCCTTGGGACAGGAGGAGGGGAGAACCTGGTGGAAAGGGATGGGGTGCTGGGTGGGAAAGAGCCTGGTTCTGGTGACTAACCTAGGAAGACCTAAGAGAAAGGTTGACCAGGGCTGGTGCACAGGAGCACCAGGAAATGAAGCTGAGGCTGATGGAAACGGCTGATGGGCATGGAAACCTGAGCCAGTGAACAGTGAGATGAGGACTCCCAGAACCCCCCTTTAAACAGTTTAGATCTCAAGATCAGTGAGGTCATTTCTGCACAAGACCAGCTGCCTAGGACCAGGCCGGAAAACAGAAGTGCCCTGTGGGAGAGGGAGACCAGGAACATGATGGGGGAGCCCCAGAAACCTTGGTCACTTAGGGTTAGCAGGTCTGGCACTGTTACCCAAAGGGTGGTGAATTCCGATGGGAGGGCTCTGTTTGGCCTGTGTCACCTCCTTCCCTAAAATCTCCACCCTTCTACTGATTTCCAACTTTAGGATGTTAAGAAACGCTCATAACAAAGGTTCTCTTTGTATATCTAGAATTCTACAGAGTAATTTAGAGGCCAAGAAAATAAATAAGAAAAGATGAGAAGGCAGTGATTACAAAGAGAAAATGACTATGCAGCTATGGAAAATTCTATTAAAGAAAACAGATGCCTACTATAATCTTGTGGAAGAATGGAAACTGAATAGAGGGGGTAAGCAGATACATTCCATGGCTCAGTTGAGGGCCTCTGTGTATGGATATACACCAGGCACAGCCAAAAATATTTTGCTAAGATTTGAACACTAAAGTAAGTGCACAGTGCAAATGCTGACATTCTTGGACCAGACAATGCTAACTTCTCCTCCTGTATGAAGGTCATTTTAACACAAGCACACCCTGTGCTGCCTGGCTATTTTGGGACAGATGGTTGGATAGCATCACGGACTCAATGGACATGAATTTGAACAAACGCTGGGAGACAGTGGAAGACAGGGAAGCCTGATGTGCTGTAGTCCATGGGGTCATAAAGAGTTGGACACAACTCAGCAACTGAACAACAACAGCAGCAACAACACATTGGGAGAGACGCTTTTAAACCTTCCTGTCACTGGTAAACTTACTTACTTTTCATATTAAAACAACTTAAAATATTTGCACAGTTCTTCAAGATAACTAGAGAAATCCAAGGTTTGGGAATCCTTTTATTTAGAATGATGGGCTTTAACTGCATTCCGAAGATACGATGAATAAGTATCAAAACTTGTAAGACAGGTAATTTCCTTGGCTGGATTAGTGAATACCTGGCTTGGTTTGGATGGGGCGGGGGAGGGCCATGTGTAGCTCCAAAGGACTTGGAGGGGTTGTCACATTCCACTGGGAAGAATGAACTGTCACCAGCTGTCCTTGCATTATTTCCTTGGCCTTGGCCCTCCTGGAACCTCTGGACCTGTGGATTCCTCTCTCCACCTGCCCTGCTTTGGAGGTTCCTCCCAGCTGAAGGAGCAAGTACCTCCACCGGCTTAGCCTCCTATCCACAAGGGCATCTTTCCAAGATGCCTTCCCAGAGCCCACACCCGGGGCAGCTGCCAGGGCCCTGTCCAGGGAAGGCTGACTCTCCACCCAGTCTGTGGGATGGCACCCTGTTCTTGAACACTGCCTGACCCCCAGGGGCCTGTCCTCCCTGGGCTGGGCTGCAGGCGATATGCCCACAGCTCTCCCCGCCCCCCTCCACCTGCTCCCGTCCCTGCCCTCGCAGTGCTCACTGCTGAGGACTAGGCTGCTGGATAATGGGCCCCCCTCGGACACCAGGCCTCAGGGCCCGCCTCCTCCCACCCGTCTGGCATTATCTGAGTCGTGACCCGCAGGTGACCTGTTCACGCTACACGCTGCTCTCAACCTCAACCTCCACTTCCAGGAAGCTCTACTGGCCTCTTCTGGGGAAGTCTCCTGTTGTCCTGCCTCTGCATGGTCACCCCCTCCTGCCTTTCCCTGGGCGTCCTAAGACAATAACCCGGGGTCAGATTTGATGCATGGGCCCTGCCTTTAAGAAGATCATCAAGTTAGGAGGTAAATTACAATCCTTAGAATCACAGAGTATTAAATCTGGAAGCGGTTCCTTTAAATTGATTGAATTCCTGGTTCCAGGGAATTCATATGACCCAAGGTCATACAACTAGTTAGGAGATGCCAAGCTGGCACTAGCATTCACCTGCCTCATTCCCTACCTTACAGAATCAACCTTTTGTTAATTACTTTTGTGGGTGTGAATGAAAAATGGTACTGATGCTGCTGAAATCTGGAATTCACACCAAACTGTGTCCAATGGAACAACTTTGAGGTTTGTTTAGGAACAACTTCTGATTGTTCCTAACTCACAGGGAAGCTTTGGAAAGCTCACATACTCTTCTCTCCCCAGACTCAAAGAAATGGATGCATTACGGCACAAGATGTGAGTAAAGACTGCAGTCTGCTAGTAGGAGTGAGTCTTGTGAGTTTCTAAGAGCCCGTCGTAAACAAGCGGCAGCCAGGGTGGCTGAAATCCCCACTCAACTTGAAAAGCTCCCTCCTGCCCTAATGTGTCCAAAGGTGTGTCTCCAAATAACGGAGGATCGAAAGCCAGACCTGGCAAGGGTCCTCAGAAGGAGGTAGAGACAGTCTGACTCTTTGTTGTTTATAATCAGAGAAAATTAATCAAGAGAAAGAGGAACAGGATAAAGCGGAGGTGGGCAGGATGGGACCTCATTTTGGGAGGTCCCTCGTCATGCTCTGCCACCGCTGCCCACTTGCTCACTGGACAACTCTGGGTGAGCTGTCCCCTCCCTGGCCTCAGCTCGCCCACCCACAAACTGGAGCTGACAACCCTTACCTCACAGGTTTGTGGCTATGAGAATCAAGAGAGAGCATGTATTTGAAAGCACTTTGTCCACTAGAAAGAGGAGTAAAAATGTTAATTGACCAATGACCAGACACTTATAGCTGGAGGGGTAGTAACACCACAGGCAGCTTGTGGCTAATTAGTCCTTACTGAACAATGAATAAACTCTCCACATTTAATAGTAACCTGATTAATCTGGGTTCCAAGTTCTTCATTCACAAGCAAATGGCACTGAGCCCTGTTGAACTTCTGAACGTTTCTATCTTGTCCAATTCACTCTTTCCCTTGTATAAAACTGGAAAAGTCCCTACTTGTCAAATGGTGATAATCAAGGGTAAGCCAAATGGCTCGAAATGTCAGTTTTTTTTTTTTTTTTTTTTCTGGGCTAATAATGAGCAGAGAAGATGGATTAAATGAACATGAACATGGATTTACAGTTCACATCTATACTTTGCCACAATCTCATAAACTATGTCCAGTGACAAGTGTTTGTATATCCAATGCTGAGAAGCATGTACAAAGAGAGATACTGGCTGTATCTATCGTAGGCTTGGAGGGCAGTTGCAGCAGTGAGTGTGGGAAGCTTGCAACACGCATGGACAGTAGGACTGGAAAGGCGTATGGAATGTGGATACTGGCGAGTGATGTGGAGCCAGTCAGGCCAGGAAACATGGTTCTGCATGGAAAACCTCAGGGTTGCCCAGGTTTAATATGACCTGATAGAGATCTGCACCTTGGCAGGCCCAGCTGGAAACCTACACAGAACATTTAACCTCTGGGGATTAGCGCATTTTAAAAGTGGATTTATTATGATACAAAAACTTCAGTTCATAAACTGAAGACCCAGAAGATGAACCCATGAGGTAGTAAGTGTGAGGCTTCAAGATGCAGCTGATTGGCGCCCACTTGGGTTCCTTATTCTGTTGCAATCAAAGCCGGGACCAGTAGCGGATGTGATTCTGAAGAGCCTTAAAGGGGATGCGAGGGGCCCACCCAGTCATCGAGTCAGCCTTCAAAGAGGTAGCTCCCCTGTGTATGCGGACTCAAGCGACTGACACACCCCCAGTAGCCTGAGGCTGCTGACTGAGCTATTTTTAAATACCGCCTGGAAGACTAAGCATCAAAGGGACAGCTACCAGCCCTTGTAGAACAATTCTTACATAACTTAGCTTGGGTCCATGTGGCAAATTTCCAAACATCTAATTTCTCCCCCAGAAGGAATGGGTGGTACAGACAGACTGGAAAGCTCGGTCCTCCAAGCCACATACGATGAAGAGGAGAACACACTTTGAAGATGAAACTAAATTCCCCAGAACTATACTAAATGCCCGAAACCACTGACCTCTCCTTTCCTTTCTCGTTTTTAGTTTGTTCCTTCCTCAAATGTTGACTAATTTTTTAACTGAACAAAGGTCTCCAAGTGGAGGGAACATTTCCTATTCATGAGCAGTGTATTTATGAAAGGTGGGGTCCTAGAGTAAACTTGCCTTGCTTTTTACCTTTGTGCATTTATCCCACAAACTACTATGATTTAGAGTTTGAACCTTATTTCATTCAAAAAAAATTTTTTTTATGTTGACCAATTTTTTCAAGTCTTTATTGAATTTGTTATGATATTGCTTCTCTTTTATGCTTTGGTTTTTGGTTGTCAGGCATGTGGGATCTTACCTCCCCAGCCAGGGATCGAATCTGCACCCTCTCCATTAGAAGGCAGTCTTAACTACTGGATCACCAGGAAAGTCCCTGAATTTTAACTTGGCTATTTTAATGATACTGAATAAAAGTAAACTCTTATTTTCTAAACCTTTGGTGGGGGCTTTCCCCAAACAGATTACTCTATAAAATCATGAAATGAAACTTGACTGGCATCTGAGATTATGAACAGTCTTCAAAGAAAGATGTCTACTGATATCATAAGATATATACTCTTTGAGGCTAACCAAAAAACCCACTCTAAAGATTTCCTGTTCCTTGAAATAAAGGACTGGGAGGAAAAAATGTGAATAGAAAAAGTAGGGAAATCATTAAGTTTCAAGAGATCTTTAGTAAGAGTGCCATTTTTCATATTATGGGAAATGTCATAGTTATGATACTTTGATTATTGCAGAACTCAGCAGGACATTAACAATGCCATTTCTGGCTTTTATTTCTGGATGGGCCACAAATTCTACCTAATTATGGTGGTCTATAAATAGACACACTCCACCCACCAACTCAGAACTTCCCTGGTGGCTCAGTGGTAAAGAATCTGCCTGAAATGCAGGAGACGCAGGTTCAATCCCTGGGAAGATCCCCTGGAGAAGGAAATGGCAACCCACTCCAGTATTCTTGCCTTGGAAACCCCATGGATAGAGGAGACTGGCAGACTACAGTCCATGGGGTCACAAAAGAGTCAGATACAACTTAGCAACTAAACAACATACAAGCACAGATCTGACATCTGCCAGTGATATCTGGAATCTTATCCTTTGCATACTTTCAAAATCACAGCTTGACAAACTTCTAAACTTTGTAGGGTTTATGTGGATGGAGAATATTATAGAATAATCAGAATGACAGATTAATGCAGAAAGCAAGGGCATAGTAAAGACCAACAGATGCTGTCCACGCTGCATTACAGGTGAACACTTTCCGGACCAGGGAGTCAGGCCCACTGGAGTTTGAATCTATAACTTCAGGCTGGGAAGTCTTGGGTAAGTAAGGTCACCTTTCTGAGCTTCATTTCCCTTGTATGAGAAATGAATGTCCAACTTTGCGTACTGTGGGCAGGATCAGATAAAATAACACATGCAATGCAAATCGTGGGGCTCCTAGAACATTACAGACCCTCAGTCAAGGTTGGCCTGCCAAAGGAAAACTGGATCAGGAGAAAGAGAGATGAATATATCAAAACCCAAGAGCATTTTTATGAAACAGGAACACTTCAAAGAGTAAAGCTCAGGTGACCCCTTGTCCATTTCAGCAACAAGTTCACAAATGGAACATAAAACTGCAGATGGTGTAGGAAGTGGATGGCACTGGTAGTGGTCAAGGCTATTGTGCTGAGTTCAGCTTCTTCTCTGCCTGAGACTGTTTCCTGCCCCCCTGCCAGCCTGGTGCCGCCCCAGGAACACACTGGCACAGCTCAGGCTGGAAACATCCGTACTTCAAACATTTTCCTTTATGAAAAGGAACAAGCCAGATACTATTCTTAGGAAGAAGAAAAAAAAGAAGACAAGCTTTTTTCCTAGAAGTAAGCTCAGCAATTTGACTGCCCCCTGCCCCACCCCCCGCCTCTACACAAGGGCTTTCATTATTCCCGTGTCAGTACACACAGCAGCATTCTGTGCCTCTAAACCCAGGCCACGCCAGCCCCTTCACAGGGCCCAAGGTGCCAGGATGGCAGCAAAATCCCATGCGCTTGGCACCCCCAGTGAGCCTTTTGCCTTTTATTTATTTATATGATCAAACATAGCTGCATCTTGAGTTACAGGCCCTCAGCGATGCCTCGTAAATTAAAAAAAATTCCATGGATATTTAAAAATAGTTAAAAGATCTTGAAATCTGCAAAGGCTATGACATCATTTACCAGCCTTGGTTATACAATCATTTTGGGTATTACGTACCCTGAAGGTGAAGTTCAGTTATATTAGCCAGAGAAGAGAAAGACCACATACCAGGGGGTCACTAACTGGGCAAGAACAGACTTCCTGCCACTGAGCCAGGGAGGGAAATCATCTCAGGAGAGCTGCAAATTAGTGGATTTACAAGCCTTGCAGAACTGGAACAAAAGTGGCTGTTCCAGGAAGGAAGCAGGCTGTACAAAAAGAAAAGATAAAGAGCTGTGACTCAGGAGCACAGGTGACTGCAGATCAGCGGAACCACATGGGTGGAGGGTGTGAAAAAGCCTTAGGGGGAGCAAGAGGAAAGAGCAGATCCAGGGATGATGGGCGGGGTCGCAGCCGGGGGGTGTCTGGTCGCAGCCAGAAGGATGCTGCCCTGAGCACATGGGCATGCAGGCAGTGAGGAGGGGCTGGACGGCTGGTCACCTGCACGTCGCTCACCCTCAGTGGAGCCCTCCCTGCTCCCCGCCCCAGCCAGGTCCCTTCTCAGAGCACAGTGTCTACACCTGGGCACTCACAGCTCACCATTCTGAAGAGGGGAGTTTGGCGCCCCCTCCTTCACCTGACTAGGCTGCCCAGCCCTGGCCTATGGTGCTGTTGACTGAAGTAGGCAAAGTAATGGTCGACTCTAGAAGGCTGGCCTGTGGGCCCCCAGGCCAGAGCATAAGCCACTCATGGTGGAGCAAGAGGAAGTGGAGAGACGCAGGTTCTCTGCTATCAGAAGCTGAAGGAAAAATGAGGCCTCCTGACCAGGGATCTGGAGAGGCAGGCCCGGGACTGCTTCTAGCAGAAGGGAAAAGGCCAAAGCAGAAGGCTAGACTGGAAGCCAGGAGAGCTGTCTTGAGTCCTTTGTCACTAAAGACCTCTGGTTCCCAAACTCGACTGATCACAGAATCACTCGGGGAGCTTTACACACAGACAGACAGACAGACAGACACACACACACACACACACACACACACTCTACCCCCAATCAGATGCTCTGGGGCAGGGCTTGGGAACTTACATTGCTTGAAGCTCCTGGGCACTTCTGATGATCATTGGGACTAGATAAACTCTGGAGGCACTTGTGGTGTTAGAGGACTATCATTTTATGAACTGTATATATAAATTTTAAAGAACTTTTTTTTTTCTTCTGTATTTTTTCTTAGAGGAGTCACATGCTCCCCTCTCTTCAGAGACACAGCAAAATAGACTATGCTGTTAACACGAGGGTGGTTAGATCACTGCCCACCACCTGGAGGCACAGACTCCTGGGGCTGCTAAGAGGCTCAGGCGTGAGGCTGGAGGGTGGGAACCACAGCCCAAAATGGGGATATGGTGTACCCCCTCCCGAAATGGCATAGTTGATGGGCTGGGCTGAGCCAACCTCCTGTGGCCTCTCTGTGCCATCGTGTGACACAGGGCTCTGTGCCTTAGGCATAGGGTGACGAGTGCTGGTCCCTCGGCACCCCACTGGTCCCGCCAACGCCACCTCTCTCTCATTCAGTGGGTTACCTTCCTGCCATCCTAACATAGCAGCAGCATCCAGGTGGTAAGTACACGCATTTCCCCAAGTCCTGAGTGCTACGTCAAGCACTCTGCAAGCCAGGTCACACAACCCTCCCAAGCACCCTGTGCTCTTACTAGTTCCATTTTATAGGTTGAGTCAGGCTTGGAAAGGAGTCATTTGCCCAAGATCACAGAGGTAGGAGTCAGAATCTAAAGAAGATACCGATTGTCAGGCTTGCTTCATAACCCTTCCATGTCCTGTTCCCTGAGGCTCCTGGAGTAGAACCTCCATCTATTTTCCCTTATAGAGGTGCGTGTGGGAAGAGTCCCTGCCCAGGCTGCTGCTGGGGTCTCCAGCTTACCTTGGCCAGCCGCGCTCGCTTGATGAGGTCGTTGAGTTTGCGCACTGCCGCCTTCTGGGAAGGCTCTGGATGTCTCTGAACAGGTCCTGGGCCTCGGCCTCGAAGAGCCGTCGGTTGTCAGTGTTCTGCAGGGGCTGCGTCCAGAAGGAGCCGATGTAGACGCGTAGCACCTCAGGCGTGTTGATGACCTTGCCCAGGGACCACATGAGGGCTCCATAGACTCGCATCAGCTGTTGCGTGTCCACTTGGTCGGCCTTGTTCAGCACCACACGGATCTTGTCGTCCTGGCCTCGGAAGGCCTTGATGGCCTCTGAGAACTCGTCCGAGATGTCCAGTTTGTGTGCATCGAAGAGCAGGATAATCCTGTCCACCCGCTCAGCGAACCACTGGAGGACCTGGCAGAAGTCATACCCTGCGGGGAGGGAAGGGGCAGGTCAGTGCGGCCGACTGCTGCAGGGGATGTGCTGGCAGGGGGCTCAGAACCACGTGGGTCTCCAGCAGCTTCTGAGCCACCAGGGAAGCCGGAGGAAGGGGAGGACTCATGATATGAAAATTGTTTCAAGGGGGGCCCCCTGGGCTGGATGCATCAAGTTAACACTGGGGATGCTGGGAGTCCTAGCGTGGGCAGTACCAGGGGACACTGTGGTCACTCTGACTGGGCAATGCTTGCTTCCATATCTGTAATTTCTTTTAGCCCCCAAGAGTCTCTTGTTTCACCTAGTACAGTCTTTCGGTTTAATGGCAAAATTGAGTAATGGTCCTGAAAAAATACAGGCCATGGTTCAAAAGCTCTCAATTTCTACCAAAGTCTCACTTTTCTGAAAGTAGCAGAGCTGGAGAAGGAAGAAACCTAGTGGCCACTCGAAGTCTCATGGAGTGTACAGGAAGTACCACAAAAGGGAAATTTCCATCTATCTAGATTTTTAAGAGTGTTAAGGAGATCAGAGGTTGACCTGGCCAAAACCGTGACCTATATTTATCATTTGGACTATTTATATCTTAAGTATGTTGTAAATATTTTTAAAATTGGGTTTCACAGCCATTCCATGAAATGGTCTCTTGCCAATTTCTTTCTAAAAAGACCAGACCCATGACAGTCCTGTTTATTTTACTTTGGCTGTGACCCAACACACTCCAAATCACGCACCCAAATCAACACTCCTCTCGGCCAGTGGTCAAGGCTTTTGAGCATTTCTCAGGGAGGCAAGTCCCATGAGAAGCAAACAGAAGGGGCCAGTCTTCCAGGCTTATTTTTATTCTCAAGGCTGATTAGCTCTAGAATCAACCCTCAAAGCAGTGCAGTCAGAACCCAAAAGGGATATTTCCTGACCCTACTTTTCATGCTCTTGCCTCTATTTTTAGATCTGGCAAACTTCCAAACACATATAACAGTCTAGGGAATAATGTGATGAACGTTGACGTGCCCACCTTGTACCTTTAAGAAATTTTCACTTGACCTTCTTTGCTTCAAATACTTAAAAAAAAATTGAAGTGTAGTTTATTTAAATAACAAAATACCACATAGCAGCAAGGGTGAACTAGATTTTCACTTGTCAACACAGGCAAATCTCACACTCAAAAAAATCAGTTTCAAAAGCACATGCATAGCATGATAACATTCACTTACGATGTTAAAAAACAAAGCACCACTCGATAACCTATGGATATGTACCACAGCTCAAATACAAACATGTTACTTGGGTTTGCGGATGCTGGTTGATTCTGGGGATGGAGGAAGTGAGGCATCTAAAGTAGATGAGTGCCTAAAGGAGAATGAGCTATTAGACAGAAATAAAGGGGGTCCATGGACTAAAGTTTCCATGAATTAAAGAACAGGTGTAAGAGGAATAACTGGGCAAGCAAACTGGATTCAGATACATTTTAAACAGGGACTTCCCTGGTAGTCCAGTGGTTGGGAATCCTCCTTCTAATGCAAGGGAGGGGCGTTCGATCCCTGGCTGGGGAACTAAGATCCTCCACACCACAGGGCAATTGAGCCCAGGAGCCACAGCTAGAGAAAGCCCATGTGCCACAATGAAGACCCAGCACAGCCAAAACTTGAAAAATAAAACATACATTTAAATAAAGAGAACATTCACGAAGTGCTGAAGCCCCCCATGACCCCCTCCCCAAGCCCTGTCCTCAACCTCCTCCCCAGAGGAAACCACAGACCCTGGAAGCAGGGCTTTATGTCACTGCGCATGTGAGTGTGCTGCCAGCTCAGGCCTTTCACTTCTCTTTTCTGTCTCACTGAGGGACTCCCTGATTCCCTAGGGGGAAAGGAGACCAAAGGCGGTTTCCAGAATGTGGGCTAGAGTTTTTCATTGCTGTCAGCAGCCAGTTTAGATCAGAGGAAAAGCAAAGACCTATGGAAACAGGTCATAGTGTAGGATACGAAGATTCTGAGTTAACATTTCACTTGGTTCTGTCCCTGTGAGGCCAGAGCAAGCCTCCTCCTAAGGTAATGTGGGTTCTGTCACTTGAGATTGACCTGTGCACCAGAAAGCCCAGATCCTGGGCAGGAGATGCTCAGTGGATGAAAGACGGCACTGATCCCTGGGGGCCAGGATGACGTTTTGAAGACACCCACTGAAGGCTCTGTGTGTGGATTTACTTTTCCAACAGGGAGGATGGACTTGTCTCTCTGATCCAATGCCTCTCTCATTTGGTAACTGAAGGTTCATAAACAGATTGAAGAAAAGGCTGTGTCCGGCATGCACACTGGGGAGGATATCAGTTGTACTTTGCTGATTGTTCTTCCTGTTGGATGGGGGTTAGCATGGGTTCCTTGGGGACCACAGATGCTGAAGGTGTGGTGGACAGTCTCTTGTGCCACTCGTTAGCAGGCTAGGGTACAGATAGGTGATTTAGACTCAGATAATCATCTCCTAGGCTTCCCAGGTGGTGCTAGTGATAAAGAACCCGCTTGCCAATGCAGGAGATGCAAGAGACGCAGGCTCAATCCCTGGGTAGAGAAGATCCCCTGGAGGAGGACACGGCAACCCACTCCAGTATTTTTGCCTGGAGAATCCCCATGGACAGAGGAGCCTGGTGGGTTACAGTCCATGGGGTCACAAAGAGTTGGACACGAGTAAGGTGAAATAGGAAAAGGAGTACGTCAAGGTGTATATTGTCACCTTGCTTATTTAACTTATATGCAGAGTACATCATGAGAAACACTGGGCTGGAAGAAGCACAAGCTGGAATCAAGAATCCCGGGAGAAATCTCAATAACCTCAGATACGCAGATGACACCACCCTTATGGCAGAAACTGAAGAGGAACTAAAAAGCCTCTTGATGAAAGTGAAAGTGGAGAGTGGAAAAGTTGGCTTAAAGCTCAATATTCAGAAAACGAAGATCATGGCATCTGGCCACATCACTTCATGGGAAATAGATGGGGAAACAGTGGAAACGGTGTCAGACTTTATTTTTTGGGGCTCCAAAATCACTGCAGATGGTGACTGCAGCCATGAAGTTAAAAGACACTTACTCCTTGGAAGAAAAGTTATGACCAACCTAGATAGCATACTGAAAAGCAGAGCTATTACTTTGCCAACAAATGTCCATCTAGTCAAGGCTATGGTTTTTCCAGTGGACATGTATGGATGTGAGAGTTGGACTGTGAAGAAAGCTGAGCACCAAAGAATTGATGCTTTTGAACTGTGGTGTTGGAGAAGACTCTTGAGAGTCCCTTGGACTGCAAGGAGATCCAACCAGTCCATTCTGAAGGAGGTCAGCCCTGGGATTTCTTCAGAGGGAATGATGCTAAAGCTGAAACTCCAGTACTTTGGCCACCTCATGTGAAGAGTTGACTCATTGAAAAAGACTCTGATGCTGGGAGGGATTGGAGGCAGGAGGAGAAGGGGACAACAGAGGATGAGATGGCTGGATGGCATCACTGACTCAATGGACATGAGTCTGAGTGAACTCCGGGAGCTGGTGGTGGACAGGGAGGCCTGGCATGCTTCAATTCATGGGGTTGAAAAGAGTTGGACACGACTGAGCGACTGAACTGACTGAACTGAAGGTGACTTAGCATACATGCAATCTCTCCTACCAGAAGATGGTGTTGAATCTTAAGGGAATGATGCAAAGACACAGGGAAAATGAGAATTTATTTATGGCAGAGATGGCTGAATTGAGACGTGATAGTGGCTTCCTAACCTAGTTTTGGAGCCCAGCTCTCCAGTACATTCTGTGAACAGCCTGATTTTCTGAAAACTCCTTTTCTGCTCAAGTTACTCAGCTTTTTTGGTTTGCTACCAAGGACAATGATTGGTAAATAATCTATCCCCACATTTGAATATTTCCAAACTATGGATGCTTTTACAACCAGTGCCAAAAGAAACTTGCCACAGTAATAGCTGTCACCTCCTCTGTATGCGAGCACCGTGTAAATTCAGCCATGCAGACACGTCTCTCTTCCTCCATGGGCCACCTGCATTGACTGGTTGGTTTCTATGGTAACATGTGTGTTTCAACTTTAATTTGGGTTCCTAAAAGTTATTTTAAAAAACACTTCATTCCAATGCTTCAGTGAAATAAAAAGTTACTGGGAACAGAGCTGCCAGATCTAAGTGTGCTAAAGTGAAGCCAGTACTCACCTCTGGAGGAAGAGCTGCATGTCCGTACTCTTTTGTTTTAAAGTCATGATGAAAGCTTGGTAAGGATTAAGCAGTATGGGTAGGTAGAAGTGCTTTGTTTGCCATTAAGAGGTGTAAAAGAATGGCTTGTCATATGTTAGGCCACACAATTAAAGGTGAAAAAAAATCAGTAAGTGTCTCAGAAGAAAGCAAAGAATTGCCAAAGCTGGGAGAAGTTGGTCTGCTCATTTTTTTCCTCACGTGCACTTGTTGCTATTGTTATTTTACCATTTTTAAGTGTACAGTTCAGTGGTATTAAGTGCATTCATATTATTGTGAACCATCACAACCATCCATCTCCAGAACTTTTTCACCTTCCTAAACTGCAACCGTGCCCACTAAACAATAACTGTTGATCCCTTCCTCCATCTTCTGGGCTCCCAGAGCCCTTTGCTCATTCTCCTATCAAATGACTTTACACAGTGGATTATAACCCGATTGATGTACAGGGTTCTCTCATTAGATAATAAATTCTTTAACCATAGGGACCACATCTTCCTCACAGTGGCACAAGTCAGTGATTATAAAAGTGTGGGCTTTGGACTCAGGCTGCCTGGGATTCTAATCCTACTTCTGTCACTTACTAATTTTGTGACCCGGGGCATGCTGCTTTATCTCTCTGTGTCTCATTTTCTCATCTGTAAAATGGGGCTAATAATGGTATCCATATACGTCACAGGGCTGTGGAGTATATGCGTGAAGCATTTAGAATCATCTTGGCAGCTAAGTTCTCTAAAATATTATGACCTGGTTATTTGAAAAATTCTTGCATCCAATTCCCAGTGCCTGGTGGGGGCAAAATAAAGATTTGCTGAAAGATGCCTGGCTGGGGTGAAGTACAGCCTGTAGCCATGGAGAAAATAAAATTTCCCTAATTAAACTGGGTAAAGATGACAATGCAGTGATGCTCGAGCCACATGAGAGAATCAGTGCTCAGAAGATAGCTGATTGATCGAATATACTGATGGGGCAGAGACTGCTCGTATTTTATGAATAGAGCCAGTGGCCTTTCTTCCCTTGCTTGTGAAACAGAGGGAGTTCTACCAGTTGGTCCTAAAGACCTCGCGTGCAAATTCACTTCTGTCAATCCAACTCTTTGCAACCCTATGGCCTGGAGTGGGTTGCCATCCATTCCTCCAGGGGATCTGCCCAACCCAGGGGCTGAGCCTGTGTCCTCTTCTGTCTCCTCCACTGGCAGGTGGGTTTTTACCACTAGTGCTACATGAGAAGCCCCTCAAAGACCCTGGGTTACTTCTAAAACAAGGCAGTGATTCTGACTGCAGGATCCTCCTCGGCTTAGCAAAGTCCTGTGCACACCTGTGCTGGCCAGGACAGCTCAGGGCAAACCTTGGTGCCCAGCAGGGGAGAGCAATGAACTCCCCCAGAGATTCTGTCACAGAGGGCCGTCAGGGGCCTGTCACCCCTAGAGTGAGCCAAGCTATACTAAGCAGGTCAGTGATGACATTACCCCTTAAAACAACGTTGAATACCAGTGGCCCTACGACTGAACGTGCCCTAAGCTCCTGTTTTGTTTGGCCTACAGGGTTCCTTATGTTCTAAGCTCACTGCCTTTGGTCTGGACAGCATTGTCCACCGGGTGCCCACTTCTGAGTGGAAACACGACAGCTCACACTCTGCCTTAAAGACCTGTCTGTGCCCTCCAGCCCTCCTGGGCTCCTGAGGGGCACTCCTAGCTGCCATCCCCCCCTCCCCAAAGAACTGCATGCGTTACTTCACAGGGGCCTCCCACCTGGGCTGGGAATGTCTGAGGGTGGGGGCCTCCCTATCCTGCTTCTCCAGCCCAGAAGGGCGCTTGCCAACACAGCCCTCAGGAGTGCTTTCTGATGGACTCAATGGATTCTGTGGGAAAACGTTCAGCATTCCCTTTTTATTTTTTGGCCATGCCGCATGGCTTGCAGGATCTTAGTTCCCTGACCAGGTATCAAACCTAGGCCCTATGCAGTCAAAGTGCAGAATCCTAACCACTGGATTGCCAGGGAATTCCCCTAAACTTCCCTGCCTTAAACAATTTCTCGAACACATCTCTTTGGAAATCAAAAGTACACTAAACATCCTGGAATTTAATAAGACATTTCAAACACACAAAAAATTTTTAATGGATTAATTAATAATTATCAAGTTTCTAGGATGCGCTTGGAATTGCTGCAGAGGGACATGCTGCCATAAAACGGAGGCTGCTAGCTTTACCCAGAATAGCCCCAAACTGGAAATAATCCACATGTCCTTTGGTGGGTGAATGGCTAAATTGCGGTGCATCTATCAGTGGAATACTACTCAGCAATAAATGGGTGGGGCTACTGATGCATGCAACACACAGGTGAATCTCAGAAATATGCCAAGTGGGAGAAGCCAGGCATTAAAGAATACATAACTGTACAATTCCATTTACACTAAATTCTAGAACAGACAAAGCTAAGCTCCAGTGGCAGAGAGCAGATGAGGGGTTGCCTGGGACTGAAGATGGGACTGGGACTGACCACAAAGTGCCAAAATCAAAGAAGGAACTTCTCAGGGTGATGTACAGTTTCTGTTTCTAGAAGATGGTGGGGTTACACATGAAACATGAGTACAGGAGTAAATCTGAAAATTCATCAAAACTCAGAACGCTGTACAATTAAGTGAGTGCATTGTAATGTACTGTACTTCAATAAAACTGACTTAAAAAGTAAAAATAAAAAAGAAAGAAAATGAAAGGATGGACAGAAGGCTAGAAAGAAGAAAGAAAGAAAGGGAGAAGGGAAAAAAGGAAAGAAATCCAAGGTTGCTGAACTTGTTTGAAGATATACATCTCCACACACTGCTGAGTGGACCAGGAAGTTGAAATCTGTTCAAGGGAACTATGTCACGAATCTGGCCATGTATGGAGTTGGATTTAGCAATAGTTCCAACAGTCTTAACCACAAAAGTTAATGTAAAATCTGGCTTGTCCACTGAAACTTTGAGAGTCATGAATTTTACAGTGTCTTGCCTCATGGCCAAGGTGCTTAAAGTCTTTCATCGTGACAGACCAGGGACAAGAATGCTCTGAGTTTATGAGAATCAGTTCCAGCTGCACAGAATGCAATAAGGCCAGGACACACAGAGCTGGGCGTGTGAGTGCACACCCCCAGGTGAGCATGCCTGTGGGTGTAGGGTATGTACATGCACATGTATGAGTGTGTGGAGAGCATAAAATTCAGTAGAATAATAGAACTGTCCCCACGGTACTCAATATATTTTAATATGTTATCAGTCCTTCCCAGGTGGTTCAATTAGTAAAGAATCGCCTGCCAATGAAGGAGATGCAAGAGATGCGGGTTGGATCCCTGGGTCAGGAAGATCCCCTGGAGGATGAAATGGCAACCCACTCCAATATTCTTGCCTGGAAAATTCCATGCACAGAGGATCCTGGAAGGCTATAGGCTATGGGGACTATAGAGTTGCAAGAGTTGGACATGACTGAGCATGTCCACAGATGTAGAAACCGAGGCTTAATGATTTAAGACACCTGCCCAAGGTTACACAGCTAGCAGGTAGTGGAACCTGAACTAAAATCAGGCCCCTAGAGGAGATGTGTGATGAAAGACATTCAATTCTGTAAGATGTTCCAGTGGAACTTGTAATAGTTTGGAACAAAACACAGGTGTAATTAGTTCAATTGTTTAAAAGTACAGCTTCTCTTTTTGCAAAAGGAGCCCATAGCTATATGGCTTTCGGAGCTGGGAAAGAGACTTTGTCCTGTGGAAGATCCCAGCTTGGCATTCCTGGTTCCATGTTCTGGGAACAAGGAGGAGGCAGGAAGGAAGGGGCCCTTTCCACCTAATCAGGGGGCTTCCGTCACAGCCCTGTGGAAACCACGGTCTCCGTCCTTGCTGAAAAGCCTCACCAGGAAATGGCATCTGAGGTCAGGACAGTGGCCCCAGGCTCAGGTAAACACAGGGCGGGGACCCCAAGGAAGCAAATTTGACTGACTATTTTTAATAGCACAACAGAAAAAAATGCTTCAGTTACGTCCCAAAGCCACGTTTCCTATCACGTGAGTTTTACTCAAGACATGTGTCAATGAAAGAATGCAAGATAACGGTTCTCTCTGCCCTTGCTGCTAGCGTCATTCTTGGGGTGGACAAGGGCCCCTGACCAGCCGGCCACGCCCAGGACTCTGGCCAGGACTTGCCTTCTGCCTGGAGCGCCTTCTCTCTCTCCCATCTCCAACCACCCACGCCCCCAGGAGGCCTCCCCCACCCAAGCAGAGCAGCACACCCCTGCCTCCCGAGAGGGTCTGTTCTCTGCCACAGTCCGGGCTCTAGATGAGACTGCCATCATGATGTCTGGAGTCCAAAAGCCCACCGCAGCACACCTGACACTACCTAAATCCGTCCCCGTGATCTGTTCTTCCAGCACCAGTGAGTTTTCTCGTGGAGCACTTACTCTCTATAATGATATATTTATTTGGTGATTATGTGACAGAAACGCCAAAGGGAAACTTCACCCCTCATCTGTTCACCATTGTACACCCAGGACCCACCGCTGACCAGAGCAGGTGCTCAGGAAATCTAAATCTAGTTTGTGCTAAGTCGCTTCAGTTGGGTCTCACTCTTTGGGACCCCATGGATGTGGCCCACTGGGGCCCTCTGTCCATGGGGTTCTCCAGACAAGAATACTGGAGTGGGTCGCCATGCCCTCCTCCAGGGGATCCGTTTATTCCCCCCGAAAATTAAAAACAAAGCTACCGTCTGATCCTGCAATCCTCCTCCTGGGTACCTATCCAGAAGGATTTTAAACTGGGATCTTGAAGAGCTGTCAGCACGCTCATGTTTACTGCAGCACAATCCACAGCAGCGGAGAGGTGGAAACAGCCTAAAAGCCCACTGGCAGATGCATGAATAAAGCAAATGCAGCGTATACATACACTGGAATAACGCGCGACAAGGGTGAGCCCTGAGAACATTATACCAAGTGAAACAGGCCAGCCACAGGAGGACAAATACTGCATTTCACTTATATGAGGTGTCTAAAACAGACTTGGAATCATAGCGTGGACTGCTGACTGCCAGGGGCTGGGGTGAGGGGAAACTGCTAAGCAAAGGGCATAAACCTTCAGTTATTACCTAGTGAAAGAAAGTTGCTCAGTCGTGTCCGACTCTACGCAACCCCATGGACTATATACAGTCCATGGAATTCTCCCGGCCAGAATACTGTAGCTTTTCCTTTTTCCAGAAGATCTTTCCAACCTAGGGCTCGAACCCAGGTCTCCTGCATTGCAGGCGGATTCTTTACCAGCTGAGCCACAAGGAAAGATGAGTACATTCCAGAGAACTGCTGTACAACCCTGTCTGTAGTTAACGATACTGTACACCTAAAAATTTAAGAGGGTAGATCACATGGTAATTGTTCTTACCACAATAAAATAAATTTGGTTTAATGAAGTGAATTGCTTTAAATACGAAGCATAACAATTTTTAGCAAGTCCAAGGGTTTAGTTGCTTAAATAGTGCTGTGAGTGTCTTAAAAAAGGGCTGTTACTAATTATAGGGAGTACAAATCATCTCAAAATAAACATCAGTTGTCTAAGGGGTCACTCAAGTATTAAATATATATTTTCGAAAATAGTCACTTCAGTTAACAATAACAGCTCTTCAATTAGACATGTGCAAGGAGTCCTTGTATTGTTTCCAGGATAAGTTTACTTTGCAACTGGAAAAGGCTGTTTCTGAAAATGTTACTGCGGTTGAATGCAGAGTGACTGCTATAAATAAAGAATTGCAATAAATATTTACTGAGCTCTCTCAACATTCCTGCACTGTCAGGAGAGCTTCACATGGATATTATCCCCTGTAATCCTCACAGCAACCCCATGAAGCATGTACTATTATTATCCCCCTTTTACAGGGGCTACTCTGGTAGCTCACATGGTAAAGAATCTGCCTACAATGCAGGAGACCGTGGTTTGATTCTTGGGTTGGGAAGATCTCCGAAGTAGGGAATGGCAACCCACTGCAGTATTCTTACCTGAAAAATCCCATGGACAGAGGAGCCTGGCAGGCTATAATCCATGGGGTCACAAAGACTCGGACACGACTGAGCAACTAACATGTTCACGATTACAGGTGAGGATAGAGAGTCAGAGAGGTTAAACAACTTACCCGGGGTCATATAGTTATTTCCCAGGGATGCCGATCCCAAAGCCTGCAATTTTACCCACTGCACCGTGCATACACCAGGATGGTGGGATTAGAGGTGATTTTTATTTTCTTCTTTTTGGTCTTCTAAAAAGTAGTTTTTAAGGGTTTTGTGATAAAATATATTTTTGTAATAAGAAAAAATAAACATGGACAAAATCACTGGTCCATATATGACTGGGCTAGCAATATCATTTAGGAGGGAGTTCCCTTCCTTCTGCACTGGTGTTTACAAAATTAAGGTCTGGATTTCTAGCACTTTCTAGCTTATCACCATCTCAGGAAATGCAGGGAGTGAAGTGATGCCTTTGTAAATACACAACTCGCTGTGAGCAGAGGCCGCCCCACGTCACTGGGGTGAAGCAGCGGAACACGCTGGGGTGGGGTGAGCAGAGACGCTGCTGCTGCTGCCCTCCCTGCCTCACTCCTCTTCTCTAGCAGGCTTGTCCCTCCTCCCAGCTGACCAGACACACAGGCTG
>SJXQ01005891.1:131892-155412 GCA_006408695.1 Aepyceros melampus | reverse complement strand
ACACACAGGCTGGGCGGGGTAGGGGTGAAGGGGTGGGGTGGGGGTGAAGGGGTGAGGGGGTTCAGGTCCTGCTGGGTACTGGGGGAGCTGATATTAAGCCCCTCCCTGGATCCAGCAAGGCTCTCTGAGAAGACGAGCTGCAGCATCTGTATCTGCCTGCTTGTGCTGTGCTGTCGTGTCCAGCTCTCTGCAGCCCCACGGACTGCAGCCCGCCAGGCTCCTCGGTCCATGGGATTCTCCAGGCAAGAATACTGGAGTGGATAGCCATTTCCTGCTCCAGGGGAACTTCGCAATCCAGGGATTGAACCCGAGGCTCCGGTGTCTTCTGACGGGCAGGCGGGGTCTTTACCACTGAGCCATCAGTGGAGGCTACATCTGCATATAGCAGTCACCTTTTTAAGGAGGTGTACCCCCCTCAGTTTTCAGACGTTAATGGTCACCTCGTGGAGAATGTAACTGGCTACAAGAACAGCCCCACAGTTATAGAGTTCTCCACTGCCCTGTGCCTGGTCTGGCCACTAAACACAACACTATTCAAATTAAACCAAGGACTGAGCATGCCCTGGGATGGGCTTGGTGTTGTTTATCCCCCAGCTCCTCTCCCACCCCTCTCCCTTTGGGATTTAGTCCAGTACCTTGTGAATTTATTTTTTGTGCCTGTTTCCTCCTAAAATAAACAAGCTAGCCCACAGCCTATCTCTCCTTCCTATGGGGGATGTTGTAAAGATAACGATGAGGCAGACAGTGCTGTGTGACCCCAAAGTCCCCAGACATCATGGAATCACAGCACATGGGCGGACAGGAAACAGAGAAATGCTCCACTTGAACTGATAGCTCAGCGAACAAGGCTTCTCCTGGTCACATGGCCAAGTCAAAGGGAAAATTGGGTTTCATATTTCACTTTCCACTCCAGGTGAAAAATTAGGTTAAGAAGCAGATTTGAGCCCTAGGAAAAGACAGCAGTAGTATATGCCGTTGGAGGCTCTTTGCTGGAGAGAGATCTTGGTGAAAATCTGTTAAGAAAAATCTACGCGTCTTGGAGCTTGGTTCAGCTGCTTCAGTGCCTGCTCTCACTTTCTACATCTATCAGATGGCTCAGATGATCAATATGGATCCCTTCACATTGTAAAGATATATATGATGGTTCTAAACACTAAGCTTAAGGATGCTCAACATCACTCATTATCAGAGAAATGCAAATCAAAACCACAATGAGGTACCATTTCACACCAGTCAGAATGGCTGCGATCCAAAAGCCAACAAGCAATAAATGCTGGAGAGGGTGTGGAGAAAAGGGAACCCTCTTACACTGTTGGTGGGAATGCAAATTAGTACAGCCACTATGGAGAACAGTGTGGAGATTCCTTAAAAAAATTGCAAATAGAACTGCCTTATGATCCAGCGATCCCACTGCTGGGCATACACACCGAGGAAACCAGAATTGAAAGAGACACGTGTACCCCAATGTTCATTGCGGCACTGTTTATAATAGCCAGGACATGGAAGCAACCTAGATGTCCATCAGCAGATGAATGGATAAGAAAGCTGTGGTACATATACACAATGGAGTATTACTCAGCTATTAAAAAGAATACATTTGAATCAGTTCTAATGAGGTGGATGACGCTGGAGCCGATTATACAGAGTGAAGTAAGCCAGAAAGAAAAACACCAATACAGTATACTTACACATATATATGGAATTTAGAATGATGGTAATGATAAACCTGTACGCAAGACAGCAAAAGAGACACAGATGTATAGAACGGCCTTTTGGACTCTGTGGGAGAGGGAGAGGGTGGGATGGGTTGGCAGAGTGGCAGTGTAACATGTGTGATATCATAAGTGAAACGAATCGCCAGTCCAGGTTTGATGCAGGATGCAGGATGCTTGGGACTGATGCACGGGGATAATCCAGAGAGAGGGTGTGGGGCGGGAGGGGGGAGGTGGGGGTCGGGATTGGGAGTTCGTGTACACTCGTGGCTGATTCATGTCAATGTATAGCAAAACGAATACAGTATTGTAAAGCAAAACAAACTAAAAAATAAAAATTTATTAAAAAAAAAAACACTAAGCTTTTCTGAAACAAAAAGTCAAATTCTCAGGAAAATCAATTTAGTGCCTGTATAGAAGGTAGCATCAAGTTCTAGTATCAGCATTAGAATGTAAAACCATCTGGATGGTTACAGGAATATTCAGTGACTAACTCATGTGCTGTGGCATTTTGGGGCTGATTTGAAGGTCCTTGCATGTTTCCATAGGGGCAGTTAGTTGCCCTTCAAGAATAATTTCCTTGTCATTTAATTCCAAACACTTCTATGCCGAAATAAATTAACAGAAGAAAAGTCACAGAATTTGAGACTTTCAAGGATACTGAAGAAGTCATCAGGTTCAACCTTCTAATACTGTAATTAATAGAATTCAGGAATTGAGTGTCAGGCACATGGAAGTCCCCCCTTCCTCATTCTCAAGTGGGCTTTGCATACCTCAGGTGAGAAGGTCTCGTACAATATGTCTATAAATCAGGCAGAGGCAGTTTGTACTTGTACTGGGTTTTCTTGAGGCAAAATGCCAATGGTATACAGACTCCACCCAAGGATGATGAGGCCAAATACTTACAAGACTTCCACCTTGACAATGCATCTTGTCATTTTGTGGTTCAGAAGGACAAAGAGACAATGTTTCTTCACATCATAATTTTCCAAGGAGAGATGTTAAACCCAGAGGGTGACAACTTTGGATCAACAAATGACTTGCAAAGTGACCTCTGCCCTCAACCCCTGCCCTGCCCTGTTCCTTTTAAACATTCCCAGCGTTGAATGAGTGTTCTGTGAACATTTGGACAACAGCCAGTCATGAAGAACAGCTCCAGCAACTAAGCTATCAGATAACCCACTTTGAAAGCCAAACCATTATTCGGAGATAGTTATTTCTGGATTTATGTCACAGATAGAAAGATCAAGCCAGTGGGGACCATGTGAATCCATATCAGTAGCAGTGTTAGTGGCTCAGTCGAGTCTGACTCTCTGCGACCCCATGGACTGCAGCCCGCCAGGCTCTTCTGTCCATGGAATTTTCCAGCAAGAATACTGGAGTGGGTTGCCTTTTCCTTATCCAAGGGATTTTCCCAGCCCAGGGATCAAACCTGGGTCTCCTTATCTGCAGGCAGATTCTTTACCATCTGAGCCACCAGGAAGATACACTTATTTTATTAAATCAGAGTTCGTGTATTGAATAGTTACCAACAGTATTTCAAAATGGTCAAATATTTCCAGAAAGGAACTTCTTTGAGAAGATTTGTAAATATAAAATATGCCATCCACCTAGCAGACAATGCAAAGATAAAGTGAAGATGAAAACAAAAATTGGTATTGCCTAAATTGGGGAGGATGTCTGGAATCAGGCACTTTTGTAATTGTTGGCCAGAATGTAAACAGGCTCACCTTCTAGAGAGGCATTTGGGCATCAGTTAACACAGTAAAAAGACCACAGTTCCTTTTGATTCAGCAATGCCCCTGCTAGGAGTGTATCTTACAGTTCCATGATTGCACAGACTATATATACTTGCACTGTAAATGCAAAGCTGCCTGTATTCTGTGGCACTGTTTGTAACAGGGAAACATTAGAAACAGCCTCAATGCTATCAATCCAAAGGACACCAGCTATTAATTCTGGCACAGCTCTATGATAGAATATGAAGGACACAGCTCTAAGGCTCCAACATGGATGTGCTCCAAGATTCACCAAGTGGAAGACTCTTAGTGTGGAGCAGTGAGCAGAGGACCCTCCCACTCAGAGGAAGAGGCTGTGGCTCCTCTCTCTAGGAGAGGACCTGGAGATGTGGCTGTGATAGATGTTTTTCACTGTTTAACTTTTTGGAACTTGACTTTTTCATCCTAACATGTACACACATCCACACAGATGGTGGTACTTCTGAAGAGTGCTTCAGAAAGGTGATGTGTGCAATAAACGGTCTGACTTGTGCTTTCAATCATGATTTGGATTCAAACAGGATAGTTTTGAGAAAGAGACAAAAAAGAATCCAGGTGAACTGGCAGTTTCCACAGGAAACTGTATCACGGCACATGTGGGAAATATCCCCAACACCAGAAAGGGGATTATGGCAAAAAGAATTGGAAGAGTGGCAAGAGCGGGGGCCCTCACCACAAGAGGACACCCCCTCTGGTCACTCTCTGCAGTAGGTCCCCCAACATCATGCGTGGCTGCATTCTCCTTGTACTCCTTCCACAGCTCTCCTGTCAAGTCCAAACATTTCCTTTACCTTTCCTCTCCTTTTTCAGGTCCCTGGAAGCATAAGGTACTTGTCTGCCTAAGTCCCAGGACTCAGCCACCACCCAGCGGACCAGGGATCCTGGCAGGTCTTTTAGGGGCCACTCCAGTTCCATGAAATGAATAAGACCACCAGTTCTTCAACACCACTCTATGTCAAATGGCTTGTACATGTTATGTCACTTTATCTTCAAAGAACTGGAGTGGGGGGTTTCCTCACTTTGTACAGGTGTAAACTGAGGCTCAGAGGGTCCCACAGTGAGGTGGGGTGCTGGGATGTGAGCCCAAGTCAGTCTCACCCAGAGCCCACAGCAATGGAAAACAAAGACTCCCTGAAAGCACCATCATTTTCAGTGTGTTTTCACTACACACTTCAGAGCTAATGCCTATGGAGCACTTGGGTATTTGCACGATTATTCAGTTCTGACCCTGTAAAGGAAAGCACTTCTCCCATTTTATAGAGCAGGAAACTAAGTCTCACAAAGACAGAATAACTTGCCCAGGTCACCCAGATGGTCAGTGCCAGAGCCAGGGAAATGGAAAAAGTTTCTGGCCAGTGTTTATTGCTTTTCCACTCAGAATCCTGCATTTACAATCTACCTCTCCTACTCTCCAGCCCCCATAGGGACACAGTGACAGGGGAGAGAACTTTTGCACATATAACATTAGGGATGAAGCCTGTATAACAAGAATGTCCCCATTATAGCAGTGATGTTACTGAATATTTGAAAATACAAATGAGAGTCTTTAAAAAAAAATCTGTTTTTTTTCTAGATAGACACCACCCTAATGGCAGAAACTGAAAATCAGCTAGAGCCTCTTGATGAAGATGAAAAGGGGAGTGAAAAAACTGACTTAAAACTCAACATTCAAAAAACTAAAATCATGGCATCTGGCCCCATTACTTCATGGCAAATTAATGGGGAAAAAATGGTAACAGGGAAAGACTATTTTCTTGGGCTCCAAAATCACTGCAGACACTAACTGCAGCCATGAAATTAAAAGATGCTTGCTCCTTGGAAGAAAACCTATGACAAACCTAGCTAGCATATTAAAAAGCAGAGACATCACTTTGCTGACAAAGATCTATCTAGTCAAAGCTATGGTTTTTCCAGTAGTCATGTACAGATGTTGAGAGTTGGACCATAAAGAAGGCTGAGTGTTGAAGAATTGATGCTTTTAAACTGTTGGATAAGACTCTTGAGAGTCCCTTGGATAGCAAGGAGATCAAACCAGTCAGTCCTAGAGGAAATCAATCCTGAATGTTCACTGGAAGGACTGATGCTAAAGCTGCAATCTCCAATACTTTGGCCACCTGATGTGAAGAGCTGACTCACTGGAAAAGATCCTGATGCTGGGAAAGATTGAGGGCAGGAGGAGATGGGGGTGACAGAGGATGAAATGGTTGGATAGCATCATTGATTCAATGGACATGAGTTTGAGCAAACTCTGGGAGATGGTGAAGGACAGGGAAGCCTGGTGTGCTGCAGTCTGTGGGGTAGCAAAGAGTCAGACACGACTGAGTGACTGAACAACAACAACAAATTTTTCTTTGGAGGTTCCTAAAAATCTTAACTTCCATAGAAGTCTAGAATAGTTTGGGGGTGCTCCTACGTGGAGTAAAGGGATAGGCAGAGGACGGCAGTGTTAGGCCGAGTCCCTATCAGATGCTCATGAGCCCAGAGTCACCCAGTTACCTGGTGATCACTGTGAAGTGAAGCTGCCTCTGCTCCCTAAGTCCTCACCTGGGAGGATGCTGGTCACAGAGCCTTGCCCAGTACTGTGCCGCCTCTCACCCACCTAGAGGCCACCCTGCACCATTGACATCCTCTGCCCTGTTCTTTCACACTGGCGACAACGTGGAACAGAACTCAGATCCATGTTGGTAGGTTTTCCAAGCTCGTGACTATTCACCTGGTTTGGGGGTGGCAAAGCACATAGGAGGGGTTTCCCGGGTGGTTCAGTGGCACAGAATCTGCCTTCAAGGCAGTAGACTCACAGATTTGATCCTTGGGTCAGGAGGATCCCCTGGAGAAGGAAATGGCAACCCACTCCAGTATTCTTGCCTGGGAAATCCCATGGACAGAGGAGCCTGGCGGGCTACAGTCCAAGGGGTTGCAGTCAGACACAACTAATCGATCAGCAAAGCATATAGGAGGGGGCAGGCTCAGTGATACCCCAGATTCCTCAAAATGGGGACCTCCTATACCAGAAGGCCTGAACATGCAGGTTTTTTGGGTCCCACATCAGATGCTCCCAATTGTAGTTGAGGCTGGGAAATAGTCTTTTAACAAGTTCCCTGGAGCCTGAGAATCACAGCTCTAGGCTTCAGTGCATCATTTACAAGGCAGAAGGGGAGCAGAGGAGAGAGGGCACCTGAGAACGGGTATGACAGAAGAAACGAAAGGGCCAGCCTGGCATCGACAGAAGAGAAAACCAACCAAACAAAGCCACAGAAACTGAGTGGCAGAGCCAGGCTGGACGAGAACCACTGGCTGTTCACAGATTCTTCTGGGCACTCAAAAGGTGAAGTCGCTCAGTCATGTCTGACCCTTTGCGACCCCGTGGACTGCAACCTACTAGGCTTCTCCGTCCATGGGATTCTCCAGGCAAGAATACTGGAGTGGATTACCATTTCCTTCTCCAGAGGATCTTCCTGACCCAGGGATCGAACCGGGGTCTCCCACATTGGAAGCAGACACCTTAACCTCTGAGCCACCAGGGGAGCACTTAAGAGAAGGCTGAAAAAGATAATCCTGTTCTCAAAATAAAATCTACATGCTTCCCTAAGGCCAGCAGCTTCTACCAGCAGGCACTGCTTATCGCCTCCAGGCCACTCCCTAGCCTCCAGCCTTCCCCAACCTGCCGGGATCCGTTTGCCTTTGCCTGCAATGCCCTTCTCCCAACTCTCTGCCGGGCTAGTCCCTCCATTCTGTAGGCCTGAGCAAAAGGCTCCCTCCTCAGAGAGACCTCCCCTCACTACCCATCTAAAGTAGGACTACCTCCGCTGTGGGACTCTGCGATTGTTTCCTTCAAGTCTTCATGTCAACTCCATTTGTTCCGCATTTTATCTGCCATCCATCTACGCCAACCCCCCTCTACCCTCTATGCTTCAGGAAGCAGCGGCAGGTTCTACCTTTGTTCTGATAAGACTAAGTCACCTGATACATGGTACCTGGGGACACCGTGGACCAAGGGGACCTAGCAGAGCACGGTGCAGGGTGGACATTCCACAGAAGGAAGCCTCTTCCCCTGCCCACTGTCCCTTGGATGAGAACGCAGGGCAGCGTGTCCTATATTTCCTAAAGGCCACGATCAAAAACCACTAAAGGGAAAAAACCCAGGAGATTTGCTGTGTGCAGGGGAAAGTGCCAATTATATGGAAACGCACCCAATGTGGTACCCTCCCCCAGTGCTGTCTTCTCAGTGTGTGTCAGACAGTCAGACAGACTGGCAGGGATGTTTCCCAGTTTATGCTATTGCCCTCTATTGTTAACAGCCCATCTGAGGGTTGACTGGGCTTGGCTGGGTGGGTCTCGATTGGGGTTTGTCATGAGGTGAAAGTCAGACAGCACCTGGGGCTGAAGATCAGAAGGCTCAGCTGGGCTGGTCATTCACGATGGCTTTGCTCCCATCTCAGCTGGGCCAGTTGGAGGCAGTCTGAGACTCTTGGCCACCCCATGTGACAAGCTTGGGCTTCCCACACAGTGTGGTGGTCTCAAGGCAGTTGAATTTCTTAAATAGTGGTTAGCTTCTCCAGAACATACATGGCAAGAGCTCTAGGTGGGAACTTCAGAGCTTCTTACGACTCGGGAGGTCATGAAGCATCACTTCAGCTGAATTCTACTGATCACAAAGTACGCCAGAGGCCATTCCAGATACAAGGGCATGAATACTGGAAGCATGGGTGGGAAGGCATTGGTTGGCAGCGGTGGGAGCAAAAGGCATCTTTTGAGACCAGTGACCACATTTGCTGTAACACTGGGGTCTTAACCTCTGTGTGCCTCAGTCTTCTCTCCTATGGGAGGGGATAAATGTTCCTATCTCACAGAACTTTTGTGAGGAGCAAATGAGTTTAAAAAAATATGGAAAACACTTAACAATGCACCATGTGTCAGCTATTACCACTACTCACAAGAGTAAGGAGCAAATCTTTTCTCTGATTAATCTCTGTGTCCCAAGGTCTATGAAATATTTTATGATCATGGGTTGCTCTCTGTGTGAAGAGAAGTACCCAATCTCCAGTTAAAAAAAAAAAGTTGTTTTTCATTTTAAACATCTAGGTAGGTTTAAAGTTTGGATAGAAGTAGCCTTTTCTTATGATCAAGTGTGCATTTAAAATATTGACAAAAAGTAAAAATATCTTGCCAGGCTTGGTGAATGCCATTCTGAGTCATGGTGATGACGTGCTCACTTTAGGGGCAGAGGCAGCCACACGCGTCGTGTGGAATTTCCCGTGGTACCGGCGGAAGCGGAGCCCCGAGTGTGTTTGTCGCAAACTTCCCCAAAACAAAAAGAAACCAGGATTTCCTGCTGGAGGCCCAAGAAGCAAGTGATGTCCAGGACCTCACAACCCAACCTTAGACTGGCCTCAGCTCTGGCCAGAAAACAGGATCTGCCAACAAATCATCAGCGGTCAGCCCCAGGCCCTGGGGATGCACACTTTTCTATTGTTGCCAAATTCCAACAAAGCTCAGAGACAAGTCATTGAGCTCCAGCTCTAAATTGAAAATGGCTTCATGATCTGAGCCTGTGGGCATACGTTCTACTCTACAGAATTCTCTTCCATGTCATCCTCTACTGCATACCCCTCAGTGTTCCCATTCAGCCTCCAGGATAAACCCAGTCACCAGACACACACACTCCACCATATGCACAACTCACATTACTTTAAAGGGCCCTTAGCTCAGACATCTTCCTGTTTTACAACCTCTTCCCGCTGTCTGAAAGGGAGTAACAATAGTAAGGGCAGACAGGTTATCTGTCCATGGACTGTGTACCAGACAGGTACTGTGGTAAGAGTGCCACATCACCTCACTTTATCCTCACCTCATCCTGAAAGGCCCTGATTTTGCTGGCTGGTGAACTCACCCAGAGGCCATATGATCAAGAAGAGCTACTTCATAAGGTCAGACATATGGATCAATGAAATAGAGAGTCCAGAAATAAACCTCCACATTTATAGCCAACAGATTTTCAAGAAGGATGCCAAGACAATTCAATGGGGGAAAGTATTGTCTTTTCAACAAATGGTGCCAGGACAACTAGATACACACATGCAAGAAAATCAAGCTTGACCCCAACCTTACACCATATACAAAAGTTAACTTAAAATGGAACAGTGACTTATGTAAGTGCTAAAATTATAAACCTCTTAGAAAAATACAGGAGTAAGTTTTCATGAGTTTGAGTTATGGCAAAAGCACAAGCAGTAAAAATTTAAATAGGTAAATTAGACTTCATTAGAATTACAAACTTGAATTTCTCAGACTATACCATAAACAAAGTGAAAAGACAATCCAGAAAATGAGACAAAATGTTTGCAAATCATATGTTTGACTAGGACATAGGCCATACAGTAGTGTTAGTCACTCACTGGTGTCCAACTCTGCGACCCCATGGACTATAGCCTGTCAGGCTCCTCTGTCCATGGAATTCTCCAGGCAAGAATACTGGAGTGGGTTGCCATTCCCTTCTCCAGGGCATCTTTCCTACCCAGGGATCGAACCTGGGTCTCCCACATTGCAGGCAGATTCTTTACCACTGTGCCACTCAGCAATTAAAAGACAAATAATCCAGTTAAAAAATGGGCAATGGCTCTGTACATACATTTCTCCAGAGAAGATACAGAAGTGACTAACAAAGTACATGAAAAGATGATCAACATAAGTAACCATTAGAGAAATGCAAATTGAAACAGTGAAATACCACTTCATACCTACAAGAGGGCTCTAAGCAAAATAGTGTTGATAAGGACATGGAGAAATTGGAACCTTCATACACTACTGGTGGAAACAGAAAATGATTCAGTCACTTTGGAAAACAATCTGGCAGGTTTTCAAAACATTAACTACTGAGTTACCATATGATCAGACGATTCTGCTTCTAGGTTTATACCCAAGAGAATGAGGGTGCTCGGGGCTGGTGCACCGGGATGACCCAAAGGGATGGGATGGGGAGGGAGGTGGGAGGGGGGTTCAGGATGGGGAACACGCGTATACCCGTGGCAGATTCATGTCAATGTGTGGCAAAACCAATACAATACTGTAAAGCAATTAGCCTCCAATTAAAATAAATAAATTTATATTTTAAAAAGACATAAGAACATGAAAAAAAAAGAATGCATGTTTTCACAAACACTCATACATGAATGATCATAGCAGCATTATTAAAAATAGCCCCAAATGTGGGAAAAAACCCAAATGCCCATCAACTCCTGAATGATAAACTGTGGTACAGCCATACAGTGGAACACTATTTAACCATAAAAAGGAATGAGGCACTGTTCAACACAGATGAACCTTGAAAACATTATGCTATGTGAACAAAGCCAGACACAAAGGCCACATGCTGTATGATTCCATTTATATGAAACGTTCAGAGGATGCAAATCCGGAGACAGAAAGTAGACTAGTGGTTGCCAGGGTCTGCGGGGAGAAAAATGGACAATGATTGCTAACAAAGTCAAGGTTTCTTTTTGGGATGATGAAAATGTCCTACAATTCACTGTAGTGATAGTTGTACAACTCAGTAAATATACCACACACACAGACACATAAAAGCCACCGAATTGTTTAAAGAGAGAGAGAGAGAGAATGCAAAACTTTTTTTAAATGGGAAGAAGAGCCTTTTTCCTTCGCAGCTTTGCTGACAGCTACTTCCCATTCTTGATCAGAATTCCTGTAATGCATAGGGTTAGAGCAACTTGTACACAAGTCCATTTATTGCAGCCAAGTGTGAGTACAAGACTGGAGCCTGTGTCTCATTCATTTTGAATCTTGGCACCCAGGACAGTTCTTGGCATTCAGCAGGAATCAATATAAATGTGTGTTGAATGAACAGTCTGTGTGTACTGCGTGTGTGTGCATGTTCAGTTGGTCAGTTGTGTCTGATTCTTTGCGACAGTAGCCCACCAGCCTCCTCTGTCCACGGGATTTCCCAGGCAAGAATACTGGAGTGGGTTACCATTTCCTTCTCCAGGGGATCATCCCTGACCCAGGAATAGAACCCATGTCTCTTGCGTCTCCTGTACTGGCAGGCAGATTCTTCACCATTGCACCATCTGATCTCTAGCATGCCCCTTATATTATTCATTCATTTTTATACCATCACTTTTAAAATAAAGGAGTGCCAAAAAGATCACACATACAGAAATCTGTTCATTATTTAAAAATTCTTTTTCCACTAAATATTTTTTTAAACCAGATGATCAATTAATGTTGTCCCTTTTCTACTTTCAGAGAGATATGATTTCAAAATTTAAAAGCTAATTATCAATAAAATGATTGAGATACATGGGGAAAAGGTAGAAACAGTAAAAAATAGTATATTCAGTCCCTGAACAAACTCTGCATTTCAAATAACTTGACAAAAATTATCCCTACCCTGAGACAAAAGACTTTGAGAGGCAAGAAACCAATATCAAGCAACACAAAAGGCTGATTAAATGCAGCCTTTGAAAACTCTCTGGCCTTCAACAATACATTGAGATGATGAAAGTAATAATAACAGCTAGCATTTATTAAGGAGAAGGCAATGGCACCCCACTCCAGTACTCTTGCCTGGAAAATTCCATGGACGGAGGCCCCTGGTAGGCGCCATGGGGTCACGAAGAGTCAACACGACTGAGTGAATTCCCTTTCACTTTCATGCACTGGAGAAGGCAATGGCAACCCGCTCCAGTGTTCTTGCCTGGAGAATCCTAGTGACGGGAGCCTGGTGGGCTGTCATCTACGAGGCTGCACAGAGTCGGACACGACTGAAGTGACTAGCAGCAGCAGCATTTATTAAGCACTTACTATGTAGTAGGCTGGGTATTATTTTTTGCTTTCTAGGTTTTAACTCAGTTACACCAGCACAGCACAATAGTAGGTATTATTATTACCCTCATTTCCCAGAGTGACTCACAACTTTCCCATGGCTACATGGCTGGTAAATGGCTGAGTTAAACTGGAACCCATAAGTCTCCTGCCCATGCACTTCCTTCTAAAGGACACGCAGCAGTCTACAGGGACTTCAATCCTTTGAGTGGACCTAGGAAAGCGATTTGTTTGATTCTGGGTTTACAGACTGAGTAATGTAGGTTATAAACAAAACTTCAGGAAAAAACATGAATATGCAGGAATTGAAATATATGTTTGAATATCTGATGCCTGAAAGTCTAGTTTTTTCCTGTTTTATATCTCCTTTATACAACAGGTGGAAAATACTTCAATGGACCACATGGTCAGCCAAAACCTGCAAAACCTTGACCTGCCCCACTGTGCAAGGCTGGCACCTTCTGAACTTTCAGCCACTGGGCCTCCTAACCTTCTGAGACTGTAGCCCTCCCACCTCACCCCACAGCACTGAGCTCAATGCCTTATCTGCTTCCTTCCAGGCACTCACCACTATTTATAATGGCTTTGTTTACCTGCTCTTCTTGTCTTACTCTTCCATCAGAATGTAAATTCCATAGGAGCAGTGATCATGACCATCTTCGGTGGGGTTTTTGTTTGCCAGTAGTTCGTTGAACGAATAATAACTGTCTATGTAGGTGACACCTTTCTTTTAGAACAATTCAGGAACATCAGTGACCGGCTGGATGACCACACTAGGCTGAAGCAACTCCAGGACGGGGGTGGTACCTGGTACCTTGTTCCTCTTTATGCTCCCAGTTCCCACCTCAGTACCAGGCACAGAGGAGCTCATTGCATCTCGACTGAACTTGTTCATTAATGAAACACTGTCCATGTAGAGGGCGGTCTCTGTTTGGAGTACCTCAAGGCTCCACCTTGAGTCCTAACCAATCACTTCTGGATCCAAGGGTGAAGGTATAAGGGCATGCTGATGGAGCCTGCGGATGCCCTAAAGCTGGGAGGAGCCCAGGGAACAGGGAAAGGAGCTAACAGAGTTTGAATAGTCATAAAGCCAAACCCCCAGAAACACAACAAAAAATCAAGAAACCCTATACCAGAGTGGGAGGAGAGGGAAACAGATAAAGGCAGTCAAAAGGTAAAAACTTCCAGTCAGTTCAGTTGCTCAGTCGTGTCCGACTCTTTGCAACCCCATGGACTCCAGCACGCCAGGCCTCCCTGTCCATCACCAACTCCTGGAGTATACTCAGACTCATGCCCATTGAGTTGGTGATGCCATCCAACCATTTCATCCTCTGTCATCCCCTTCTCCTCCCACCTTCAATCTTTCCCAGTGTCAGGTTCTTTTCGAGTGAGTCCATTCTTCACATCAGGTGGCCAAAGGAATTTCAGCTTCAGCATCAGTCCTTCCAATGAATATTCAGGACTGATTTCCTTTAGGATGGACTGGCTGGATCTCCTTGCAGTCCAAGGGACTCTCAAGAGTCTTCTCCAACACCACAGTTCAAAAGCATCAATTCTTCTGCACTCAGCTTTCTTTATAGTCCAATTCTCACATCCATATATGACTACTGGAAAAACTTCCAAGTGTAAGATAAATAACTACTAGGGAAGGATTAATGTACAACAAAGTAGAGATAATTAACTTTGCTATATGCTATAAATGAAAGTTAAGAGTTATCACAAGGAAAAAATTTTTCTATTTCTTTAATGTATCTATATAAGATGATGCATGCTCAATAAATCTATTGTGGTAACCATTTCATGACATATGTAAGTAAAATCATTATGTGGTACTTTTCAAGCTTATATAATGACATATGCCAATTCTATCGCAACAAAACTGGGGTTAAAAAAAAAATCCTGTAAGAACTACAGGACGGGAAGGTGGGGACACAAGCTGCACCTATAATGATGGTCACATGTCCAGTGAGCTCAGGTGACCACGTCTGAGATGCGGGACAGTCCTGAGCTGTGTCTGTGCTGTGTGGTGAACAGAACGAAGGAGAAGGGTACTCCCTTGCCTCCCCCTTTATTGAATGATTATTTCTTCTATTATTTATAACATTATACAAGTAAGGCCTGAACTTCTTCTCCTAGGGGGTATTTGGCAGGCATTAGCAGGCCCCCTCAGAAACTCTCCATGAAGTCCGGCCTCGGGTTGTATGGTCTATTTGAAGGACAGGCTGCACCTGCTGCCTCTGTCCCACCCTGGGAGCCGCTGGCCTCTTCAGCCTCCAGCTCTCAGCTCTCCAGGCGCTTCTTAGAAGGGACTTTGCTCCGTCAGACCTGGCTAACATCTCCCTCCAGGTCTTGTCGCTCTTTTAAGGGAAAAGACTCATTCCTCTGTGTGCGTGTGTGTTTTCTGCTCTCATGCTCCCTGTTCCCAAAGCCAGAGAGCAGAAGTCATTCTTATCAAGACATCTCCAAACGTTCTCTCTCTTGTCTTGGGCAGCCTTCAGAATCTGGTGTTTTGTCTTTCAAGTTCAAAAAATGTGTCAAGTAGCTGTGTTTGCACTTCCCTGATCACAGTTTGTTTTCATCATCACTATTTTTTCAGCACCTTTAATAATTACCGGTTGGATTTCCATGCCCAGTTTCACATTCTCTCAATTCTTTTGTGCTATTATGTTTGGGTACCTCCACTGTGTTGGCAGCCTGCTCACGTGCACCCGTTAGTATTCAGAGGCCCTTTCTTAATTCTTGAAGGCTTTCCTTACTATACTACCAAAATCAGGAAGACGTAAGGATGTCTATATGTAAATATTAAGACATTAATCAACGATTGTGAAGCTAATGTTGTTGCCTGTTACGTTATCTGAAGCATGGTTAGATCTCTTCTGTTTCATGGACCATCATTGTTGATTGCTTTTACTAGCAGGACATTTTCTGCCCTTCTAATTTTCACTGTCTTCTCAGTTCTATTCATTGACTTATAAAGAGAAAGGCTTATAGAGAGAAGAAATTAAACATTAGAAGAGAGGCCCTCAGACTTTCATTTGACAAGCCGCTGGTTCTATGACCTAGGTCCGACCTGCTGGTAGATCTGTTTTCTGCTAGAAAATTCAGATCAAGAGTTTTTTTTTCTTTTTCTAGAGTTATTTACATTTTTTATAAATGGAAAATTGTACTATTTTTGTTATCAAAGTCAGAGTCTGTTGAAGGCTATACAAAACCTCACACTCTCAGAAACCACAATTACTCGCTGCTGACATAGCAACCTTCCAAATACTTAGGTGTAAATAGACGAACAAGCATACCAGCTGCCACTTTAGAATTTTCCCAGTCTTCTCCTCATCAGACAGGGACATCATGATTAGAGCCAGAACCCAGAGGCCTGTACCATGCAGTTGGGAACACATTTGTGTTCACGCTGGGTCCAAAAATAAAACCTAGGTGATTTTTAGGTTTGGCACGACATAGACAGTACTTTAGGAAGCAAACAGTTCAGGAGCTGGCATAGCAAGAGATTGGGAATGAAAATAAGGATATGTGGATAAATGCTCTTTTCTCATCACACAGAATCAAAAATCTGGGTGCCATCTTCAGGGCAATGGATATTCTCAGGAGTGAACCTGGTCAGATTTTACCCACCGGCTTCAAGAAAAGAACTTAGAAAAATTAAGAATTTTAGAAAAACTGTAGAAATTTTAGGTAGCTTTTACTTCTGTAGAATAAAATTATTATTAGATACACATCAGAATATTTTTAAATTTTTTTTTATTTAAAGTTAATCGCTTTACAGAATTTTATTGTTTTCTGTCAAACCTCAACATGAATCAGCCATAAGTATACATATATCCCCTCCGTTTTGAAAACTCCCTCCCATCTCCCGCCCCATCCCACCCTGCTAGACTGATACAGAGCACCTGTTGCAGTTTCCTGAGTCAAACAGCAAATTCCTATTGGCTATCTATTTTACTTATGGTAGTGTAAGTTTCCATGTTACTCTTTGGATACATCTCACCCTCTCCTCCCCTCTCCCCATGTCCATAAGTCTGTCTCTATGTCTGTTTCTCCATTCAGTTTAGTCACTTAGTCATGTCCGACCCTCTGCGACCCCATGGGCTGTAGCACGCCAGGCCTCCCTGTCCATCACCAACTCCCAGAGTTTATCAAACTCATGTCCATTGAGTTGGCAATGCCATCCAACCATCTCATCTTCTGTTGTCCCCTTCTCCTCCTGCTCTCAATCTTTCCCAGCATCAGGGTCTTTTCAAATGAGTCAGTTCTTCACATCAGGTGGCCAAAGTATTGGAGTTTCAGCTTCAGCATCAGTCCTTTCAGTGAATATTCAGGACTGATTTCTTTTAGGATGGATTAGTTGGATCTCTCCATTGCTGCCCTGTAAATAAATTCTTCAGTACCATTTTTCTAGATTCCACATATATGCATTAGAATATGATATTTATCTTTCTCTTTCTGACTCACTTCACTCTGTAATAGGTTCTAGGTTCATCCACCTCATTAGAACTGACTCAAATGTGTTCCTTTTTATGGCTGAGTAATAGTCCATTGTATATATGTACCACAACTACCTTATCCATTCATCTGTCGATGGGCATCTAGGTTGCTTCCATGTTCTAGCTGTTGTAAACAGTGCTGAAATGAACAATGGGATACATATGTCTTTTTCAGTTTTGCTTTCCTCAGGGTATATACCTAGGAGTGGGATTGCTGGGTCATATGGAGGTTTAATTCCTAGTTTTTTAAGGAATCTCCATACCGTCTACCATGGTTGTATCAATTTACATTCCCACCAAGAGTGCAAGAACATTCCCTTTTCTCCACACCCTCTCCAGCATTTATTATTTGTAGAGTTTTTGATGAGGGCCATTCTGACCAATGTGAAGTGATATCTCCTGTAGTTTTGATTTGTATTTCTCTGATAATGAGTGATGTTGAGCAGCTTTTCATGTTGTTTGTTAGCCATCTGTATGTCTTCTTTGGAGAAATGTCTGTTTAGGTCTTTTCCCCACTTTTTGATTGGGTTGTTTTTCTGGTATTGTGTGAGCTGCTTGTATTTTTAGAAATTAATCCTTTGTCAGTTGTTTCATTTGCTATTATTTTCTCCCATTCTGAGAGCTGTCATTTCATCTTGCTTACAGTTTCTTTTGCTGTACAAAAGCTTTTAAGTTTAATCAGGTGTCACTTGTTTACTTTTATTTTTATTTCCATTACTCTAGGAGGTGGGTCATAGAGGATCTTGCTTTGATTTATGTCATAGAGTGTTCTGCCTATGTTTTTCTCTAAGAGTTTTATAGTTTCTGGTCTTACATTTAGGTCTTTAATCCATTTTGAGTTTATCTTTGTGTATGGTATTAGGAAGTGTTCTAATTTCATTCTTTTACATGTAGCTGTCCAGTTTTCCCAGCACCATTTATTAAAGAGGCTGTCTTTGCCCCATTGTATTCTTGCCTCCTTTGTCAAAAATAAGATACCCATAGGTACATGGGTTTATTTCTGGGCTTTTTATCTTGTTCCATTGGTCTATATTTCTGTTTTTGTGCCAGTACCATACTGTCTTGATGACTGTAGCTTTGTAGTATAATCTGTAGTCAGGAAGGTTGATTCCTCCAGCTCCATTCTTCTTTCTCAGGACTGCTTTGGCTCTTTGGGGTCTTTTGTGTTTCCATATGAAATGTGAATTTTTTTGTTCTAGTTTTGTGAAAAATGCTGTTGGTAATTTGATAGGGATTGCACTGAATCTGTAGATTGGGTTTGGTAGTATAATCATTTTCACAATATTGATTCTTCCTACCCAGGACCATGGAATCTCTCTCCATCTGCTTATGTCATCTTTGATTTCTTCCATTCAGTTCAGTTCAGTCACTCAGTTGTGTCCAACTCTTTGCGACCCCATGAATCGCAGCATGCCAGGCCTCCCTGTCCAACACCAACTCCCGGAGTTCACTCCGACTCACGTCCATTGAGTCCGTGATGTCATCCAGCCATCTCATCCTCGGTCGTCCCCTTCTCCTCCTGCCCCCAGTCCCTCCCAGCATCAGGGTCTTTTCCAATGATCCAACTCTTCGCATGAGGTGGCAAAGTACTGGAGCTTCAGCTTTAGCATCATTCCTTCCAAAGAAATCCCAGGGCTGATCTCCTTCAGAATGGACTGGTTGGATCTCCTTGCAGTCCAAGGGACTCTCAAGAGGCTTCTCCAACACCACAGTTCAAAAGCATCAATTCTTCGGCACTCAGCCTTCTTCACAGTCCAACTCTCACATCCATACATGACCACAGGAAAAACCATAGCCTTGACTAGACGGACCTTAGTCATTAGTGTCATAATTTTCTGTGTACAGTTCTTTTGTCTACTTAGATAAGTCAATTCTTAGATATTTAATTCTTTTTGTTGCAATGGTGAATGGGATTAATTCCTTAATTTCTCTTTCTGATTTTTCATTGTTAGTATATAGAAATGCAAGTGATTTCTGTGTATTGATTTTGTATCCTGCAACTTTGCTAAATTCACTGATTAGCTCTAGTAATTTTCTGATACTATCTTTAGGGTTTTCTATGTACAGTATCATGTCATCTGCAATGAGAGCTTTACTTCTTTTCCGATCTGGATTCCTTTTATCTCTTTTTATTCTCTGATTGCTGTAGCTAGGACTTCCAGAACTATGTTGAATAATAGTGCTGAAAGTGGACACCCTTGCCTTGTTCCTGATCTTAGGGGGAATGCTTTCAGTTCTTCATCATTGACAATAATGTTTGCTGTAGGCTCATCATATATGGCCTTTACTATGTTGAGGTAGGTTCCTTCTATGCCAATTTTTTGAAGAGTTTTAATCATAGATGGGTGCTGAATTTTGTCAAAGGCTTTTTCTGCATCTATTGAGATGATCGGAGAAGGCAATGGCAACCCACTCCATTACTCTTGCCTGGAAAAATCCCATGGACGGAGGAGCCTGGTAGGCTGTGGTCCATGGGGTCGCTAGGAGTCGGACACGACTGAGTGACTTCACTTTCACTTTTTACTTTCATGCATTGGAGAAGGAAATGGCAACCCACTCCCATGTTCTTGCCTGGAGAATCCCAGGGACGGGGGAGCCTGGTGGGTGCCGTCTCTGGGGTCACACAGAGTCGGAAATGACCGAAGTGATTTAGCAGCAATAGCAGCAGCAGCATTGAGATGATCATATGGTTTTTATCTTTTAATTTGTTAATATAGTGTATCACATTGACTGCAGAGTATTTTAATTCCTGCTTGATTTGAATTCTCTATGTCAGCCAAGAAAGCTACAGGTTAGTATCTAAGTTCACCCCTTTTTGTCCTGAAGATCTTCTGTTAACTATAATTAAGCTGAGAAACATCACAGTTGTAAATAATATGCTAAAAATTGCTCCAAAACCAATTACTCTAGTGGGTTTTATTTATAGAGCTACCAAGGCAGAGATCTAGATATTTATTTCCCCCAATGTAGATCTTGCATTCTTGTTTTACTCTGGGTCATAGAGCAGGACCTGACTTCTAGGGTCCATGTTAATATTCTGCTGATGAGAATGCTGTGCTAGGACACATTCTAATTAGTAAAGATCACTTCTAGCATAAGAGTGAGTTTGCCATGTTTTGCCTCAAACCAAACACCCCAAAATATGAATCATCATGCAGCAATGTCAACTGTTTTTCTGGTCACCTCTGACTTTGGCCAAGAGAAGAGCAATGGCCATGAAATGCCATATCCCCCTGGTAATCACACTTGCTCTCTCTACTCGACAGGGTAGAAAGGACAGAGGCTTATGATGGCACAAGAGAGAAGGCTGAACAAGGAAGAAGGGAGCCACAGGGGAGGGGAGGCACACGACTGAACCCCAGGTTCAGGACTCCTTCCTGGAGATATACTCCCACTGGGCCATCTGGTTCCCAGAACTCTGGGTACCTGGGCAATGCCCTGGGGGTGCCCGAGGGCCACCAATGATGATGAAGTCAGCTCCCCAGCTTAGGTCACTCCTTCCCTGTTTGACCACCAGCAAAGCAACACTATGTTCCACTGCCCCATCCACCATCTGCCTCATTCCATGCATATGGGAGAATTCTGAGTGTGATATAGTCAGTAGGTCTTCCTGGGGGTGCTCTGCAGCACCCCATGCTCCTCCTGCAGCTGCATGGTCTGCCCAGCATGTGCCCATCTGGGGCTGCACAGCCTGCAGGCTAGAGGGTGGATGGGGTCCACACAGCAGTGTCAGCCTGCAGCCACTGCTTGAAGCATGCATAGCCCCAGCCTGTTCTCCAAAAGTGGTGCCTTAATAGCTTTTGCTTTGTCCACTCCCCAGCTGTCAAGCCTGGTCGCCCACCTGCCCAGCCACTGGGGAAGGAATTCTTACAAACTCTGTTAGGCTTGGCATCCCCAGAGAAGTGAGGGTGAGTGGTTCCCTGGGCTGGGCTCCTGTCTGTGCATGACTGTATGCAGGTTTAGCTTAGCAAATCTTCAGTGAAGAGTACTGTGCAGACACATAGCAAGGGTTCAACCTCTGGTGGCTGTTCTCATACTGCTATTATGAATATATCCTTTGAGGATATACATGTGTAAGAGGGACCTGCTTGATGAGACTCTGCCTGCCAAAGGTTAATCCATCAACCACACCAAGGGACAGGGAGGAGGCGCGACAGCCACCCCTTTCTCTTTCATAGATGAAACATCCGTCAGGGAGGCAAAGCCCCACTAGTAAGGTCAGTGGTGGATGTTTCAAACATTCTGCAGGGTCACAATTTGTCTCTGAGGCTCACCCAATGCTGACATCAAGGACTGGCCAAGGGGGGGCTGTGATTTACGAGCTGGAGGGACAGCAGCAGACAGGAACATGTGTGAGAGTGCAGCACTATTTGCAATAGTTAAAGCTGAAGCAGCTTTAAAACAGCACACATTCATTGGGGTTGATATGTTGAAACTGTCAACTAAGTGACCCCAACCAGCAACGATGCCTCAGCACGGCATGGTACCAGCTGCTGTTTGTCAGGGTGGCAGGGACTGACCGACTGGCTGGAACCATATGTGCTATTTCTGGGCATAGGATGTGAGTAAGGACTTGTCACAGTAAGTCAGACTAGGATATGAGTCAGTTATTATCAGTTATTATCAAGTGCTGAAAAGAACTGTCTTCAGGCATCCTGGGTGTATCACATGCTAACTTTTCTAAAGGAGCTACAGGTTGAAAGACACTTAGAATCACTAAGCCAGGGAGAAACCCTGAAGAATATAGACGATTAACATTGGTCAGAGGCCTACCAATAACAAGGAATGGATAAGGCTGAAGCTAAAATCCAGAGGTCCTAAAATTTAGGACCAACAACCAAAAACCAAGATGTATGGGATGCCCCTGATGGTCCAGTGGTTAAGAATCCGCTTTCCAATGCAGGGACATAGGTTTGATCCCTGGCAGGGAAACTAAGATCCCACAGGCTGTGGGGCAACTAAGCCCGAGCACCAGAGCCCACATGCTGTGGAGCCTATGCACTACAACTACAGAGAAGCCCACGGGCCACAACTAGGGAGCCCACACCCTGCAGTGAAAAGTCCCACAGGCTGCAAATAAGGTATGATGCAGGCAAATAAATAGATACATATTTTTTAAAGTCAAGTTGTAGGAAATGTGCATGGTAATCACATTTCTGTTAAAACTGTATGTTTGTACATGCATAGAAAAAAGTCTCCAAGAAGCCGGAGAAAACCATTAATAATGGTTATTTGTGGCCTTTTCTTTAAGTGCAATGTTCTTGGAGGCCTTGGGGAAGCCTAATGGCCCACCAAGTCCCTGAACACATGGATGAAGGTGCAGCAAGGCAGTCAGAGACTGCAAAATCAGCATTTCTCAAACGCCATGAGAAGGGAGGGCTGACAGACATGGGAAGCTCTTTCTTGACCCCGGTCACAGGACCCTTGCTTTCTGGCTCCCGGGTGTGTCCCAGGGCTTGTATACTGTACTTCTGCTCCAGGAATGCTGGGGGAGCACACTGTCTGGCCACATCCTGCCAGTCCTATTCAAGGGGCTGTAAAGAGTTACCAGGGAGGAGTGATAGCAGGAGCTAATCTACTCTGGCTTCTCCCTCCCAGCAAAGCCTCCAGGAACTGCCCTCAGTTTCAGAGACCAGGCCAAGGGCAACTGGACCTGCCTCTGGGACCACAGAGTCTCTTCTAGTCCCCTCCCGGTGAGGAATTTCCTCTGTAGGTAAATGGTCTTCTGATCTGCTCCTGATAGCCTTCACCAGGAGGGTGGGGGAAACTACAGGCCCATCAGTTGAACCACCGTGCATGGGTCTGGAAACAGTATTGCTTAGCCTTGCATTGTGAAGGTTGAAGACCAGATGTCACTGTTCTTTACAAGCGTTTTCTGTCTTTCACAGATTTCCTTTGAACACCTCATCGTCTCTCCTTTCCCATCCATGTACGTGCCAAGTCACTTTAGTTGTGTCTGACTGTGTGTAACCCTATGGACTGTAGCCCACCAGGCTCCTCTGTACACAGGATTCTCCAGGCAAGAATACTGGAGTAGGTTGCCATGCCCTCCTCCAGGGGATCTTTCCAACCCACAGATTGAACCCATGTCTCTTATGTCTCCTGCACTGGCAGGCAGGTTTACCACTAGCACCACCTGGGAAGCCCAGAGCTTCCCTTAGGTAATTCCAATTCATCCTCTGGGTTCCAGCTCCAAAGTCACCTCCTCTGGAGAGCCTTTCCCAACAACCCAAGGCCAGATATCCCCCTTACACCCTGACAGACAGTTCCCATCATAGAATGATTATCCCAGCTCTTGTTTTCTATTTCTGTGATAAAACAAATAATATCCATCTTCCTCATTAGAAGACAAGATTCTCCAGGCAAGAAACTGCATCTGTTTTTTCCACATCCCCAGTGTAAATTACAACATCTGGCGCCAAATATATACTAAGACCAATAAAACCTCATTCAATGGAAGGCTGCTGCAGAGGCAGCTGGGGTAGAATATGTGCCAGTATTCTGGGGAAGAAGAGCAGCAGGGAGGGCTCTCTCCCTTGTGGTGACTGGTTGGCCACCTTTATTTCTTGTCACGTGTCCAAGTGAGTGGTCAGCAAGTGATAGGCCCCCTCTTAAAGTCTGAAGATTTATGTGAGGCAGGTACTAAGAGCAGACGACAATATTTAAAGGAATTAAACAGGGGCAAAAAGCCTC
>SJXQ01005891.1:116298-131660 GCA_006408695.1 Aepyceros melampus | reverse complement strand
GGTACTTGGATGGGCGGGGAAGGCACTGACCTCGGCTGATGCGCTGTTTCTCTCCAGACAGGATGCCGGGGCTGTCGATTATGCTGATGCTCTTCAGGACCTCATTGGGCAGTTGGGAGCACATAAATCTGGAAGAAAGGGATCAAAGTTGGGATCAGAGCCTGTTCATTGCAGATTGCTCTAATCTCATAGCTCCTTGGCCTCTCCTGGCTACTGACATCTTTGGAGTCAGTGTGATGGCAAAGTCCCTCAGTCCCACCTGTCTCTCCTCTGTGCTGCACTTCAGACAAGCGTCCTGGGCTTCTCCTCCCAGGGAATCCCGTGCTTCCTTCAGGGGCACTGACGCACTGGGCTGGAGTATCCTGAGCCCTGTCCAGCCTGTTCCCATTCCCCAGTGTGCCAGCAGAGATACTAGGGCCTGTTTTCACTGCTGCCCCAGGGACCATGCTATGGCTCCAGGCTCAGGGTGTCGCAAGCTCCTATGGGCAACATCCCAAATCCTCCAGGAGCTTTGGTGTCCTAAGAGTAGACAAAAGGGCAGGTGTGAGCAGGGCCCTGGGCAGGCATCTCCAAGTTGTCTTCGTTGTCCATCACCTCCCTGATACCACTTCTTCCTTCTCATCTCAATCCCTCTGCCATGCTTCCTAGTCAGCTGCCCTGGTGTTGGCCTTGGAAACAGAGTGAAGCGGCAGGAAAACCACAGCTTGAGGGTCAGCAGACCTGGGTTCAGACCAATAACCTGCCTGGACTCTGGACAAGGGCTTCTCCAGGGAACTGGGCCTCAGTTTCATCATGTGTAACTGGAGACACTTGCCAGGGGCTGGAGAGGCTCTTAGCTTTGACACTGTAACTCCAGAGCACCAGAGGGACATGCTCTGTTACTTCCACCCCAGGAAACCCAGGGGGATCTCTGTTAGGAATTGTGTATGTTTTAAGCCAGAAACTGTGGAGTGTCTCTCCTTTTCCTGTATTGTAAATGGCTAACTTCAGTGTCTGTGTAGGCAGAAGGCTCGAAAATCCTCGGGGAAAACTCAATTCTTCCATTCAGTGGAACTGGTGGGATTACTCAGCATGTAAACATGCTGGGAATGCATGAGGCGGGGGGTGCTGCCCAGCCTCCCTAGCGCAAGTGTGGACAGCACAGCCCCCTCACAGCTCAGGGTCAGGAGCCCTGGCATGAGATGGGATCACTGACACAGCAAGTCAACTTTTGCTGAAGGTGCTCAGGACAAGCTTCTCACACATTCTTTCCCACTTTTTCAAGTCAGCCCAGGAAGATGTCAGAATGATGACTATGATCATTTTACAACTGGAAAAGTTGAATCACGGTGCAGTTATGACATGCGAGGCTGCGCTTCTAATGAGTGGCTGGCTGAGGGCTGCAGCCTAATATTTCTGATGTCAGTTGAGTTGAACTCAACCCCTAAAATAAAAAGTTCATAACATTAAATAAGGGGTCAAGTTCATTTATGAGAAGCCCCTCATTTTTGATTTTCTCCTGTCCCTCCACTGTTATAAACCCTACTGTCCAACATCCAGACAGATCCGTGAGAGTAAAGTGCACCGGGACCACCAACTTCTCTGTAAGCTCACAGAGAAAAAAATGCCATATTTGTGTCTCTAGAATTCGGGTAGAAACATTCTGAGCATATCTGCGGTAGACCGAATTTCTTGTGGGTAATCTGGTCTTTATCATAGTCCCATCCTGTCTATCAGACGGCTCAAGACACCTGCTGATGCTGCGAACACTGCACATATGTAAAACTATTTCACATAAAGTACTTCTGTGGAGGCTAACCTTTTTCCCAGATCACAAGCTCACACTAAATATCAATTTTTCCAAAACACAAAAGCCCTGGATTCTCGTGTGAAATTAACAGAGGGATTCAAAATTTATAAACCACCACTCCCTCTGTGCAGCGCAAAGAGACAAAGCTTCAACAACTCCCATGCCTCCTGATGCAACAGCAGAGCCAAAATGTGTGATCCACAAGACAAGACAGTCAGGTGTGGTGACATCACCACACAACGTATAAGAAAGCAGGCCCAGGGCCAGGAATGATGACTGCAGATGAAAGGGGGTGGAAAAGAAGAGGGAGGGGAAGAGGGGGAGGAGGGCGCTTTCCAGGGGCACCCCAAATAGGGTGACGAGGGTTGAATGTGCAAAGTTGAACTTTGCACAGCCCTGCCCAGTATCACTGGGGGGCAGCTTGGGGAGGTAGGCAAAGGAGCACAGAGCACAAATTAGCTTTCAAGACCCTTAGTGTGGGAGCATGGCCCATACTCTAAGGGTTAGAACCACCCTCATGTTTTCTTAAATAGTTATACTATAATCAGAAAAAACAAACCCTAATGAAATGCTGCAAGAGCAATCTGGTCTTCCTTTCATGTTCCATGAAAGGAAGGTGAAACGTGGGTTATTTATCGGGTATAATACAGTCAGCCTTGGGTCAGGTCTTTCCCACTGATATGTGTCTCCTGAAATGTTTCCAAGCACAGATTTGCTGTCCCAGGATGGATTTCCTACTTCTTCCGGACCTGCCTTGCCTTGTACATTTCATGTGAAACAGGCAGACATGTGCCAGTTAAGCCCAGGAGCCTCACATAAGCTTTATGAAGCATGTCCCTCATCCAGGGCTGGTCTATTTTATTTTCTGATAAAAGGAGAGAAGGAAGGGATCAAACCTACACAGGACCCCCATTCCCTGTCACCCGTTCAACCAAGGAAGGCTGAGTGGTAGTAGAGATGGGGTGCGTAAAGGAATAGCCCAGCTGTAAGGTCTCAGGCCAGGGGCTAAGAGTCTGGGCACACAGTAAGACAGCACAGAAAGGGGATTCCGGTTCTTAAAAGTTGCCTCCAAACACTAACATTCCAATCCAGTGATTAACATTTTAAAAGAGCCAGGAAGTAGCTTAATAGCGATTCCATGTCCAGTGCAGCGATACCCAGTAGCCGCAGCAATCATCAAATGGCACAAACATCACTGCCACTTACTGTGTGCCAGCACTGTCCTGAGCACTTTCCATGAACTCACAGTAACTCACTCAGTCCTGGCCACAACCTCAGCAGTGGGGCTGTACATCTCCATTTTACAAAGGACAAGGCTAGGGTAAAAGGGGGCAAATGCGGCCACCCCAAAAATGTGTCTCACTGGCATGAAGAATAATTTGGACTAATTCTTTTTAAGCGCCACAACCCCCCCCCCCCCCCCCCAAACTGAGGAAGCATCTTTGACCTCCCTTCTAACTGCCTAGGGAAAGCAGACAGAGGATCTGTTCCAGGAAGGGAGCTGTCACCAGAGATAAATATAGTATCAACGAGGTGAGGCGATAGGAACCTCGCACAGTTTTATTTATTAAAACTCCTCACTGTGTCCCATTGTCTCTGCACAGGCCAGCAAACATTTGTTTACCAAACATTTGTTTTTCCAGTTCCATGTCAACTGCCTTCCTCTTCCCTTTGAGATTCCAAACCACTGCCTCCAATATCCTCTTCTGTCTTTAACTGGAGATGGTATTTAGAAAGGGAAGGGCTTCAGCCATTTGGGGGAGTTACTCCGTTTTCCTGGGTCTCTCTCAGGTATGTACATAATTAAAGTTTGTTTGAGTTTCTCCTGTTAACCTGTCTTAAGTCAACTTAATTCTTAGACCAGCCAGATGAACTTAGAAGGGTAGAGGAAAATTTTTTCCTCCCCAGCAGGGGCACAGAGGGGTCACATGCCATAACTTGCCAAGTCACATAGCTGGTAGCTGACAGAGCTAGGATGTAACCTGGCAGTTAGGCTGCTATTGCCATTTGATGCATTTGAGTCACCACTGTGTATCTTTTATCACGCAGAGGGCAACATCCTAGAACAGAGAGGTGATGTGCCACAGCCCTAGAACTCCACCAAAGAGGCCCCTTTTGTGGGACTTGCCCTCACTTTACTAGTGGAGGGTGCAGCAGTGACTGGGAGGCAGAAGACCCGGTTCTTAACCTCTTCTTTCTCACTCACCCTATGACCTCAGTCAGGTCTGAGCAACTCTATTGGCCTGAGGACTCCCAGGCAGTCCTTTAGGTTCACCTAAGTTTACCATGGAAGAGAGTATGACACTGTTCCTGCCCAGGCTCACTTTACTGATTAGAGTAAAATCAGAGAGATGAAATACTTCCTAAACTGGCATAGTGAATAAGCACCCAGTGTGCAAAAAGACTTTGACAACTAACCTGCAGAAATTATTATTATATAGTCCTACCACAAAGGCCTGATCTAAACTTCCACTGCCTGGGAGGAATTTCATTTCAGAACCAGACTGTGAGAAGCCTGTGGTTACCCCTTCGATCAAGTCTTACGGAATTACCACTTTTGCAAGTGAAAGATGGTTGAACATTGGCAATCCCATGCAGCTCAACCTCCACATGACCTTTTCTAAATCAAGTCTCCCTCTCCCAACCACCACAGGGGGAAAAACTGGTTTTCTGGAATGACAGGACCAGGGCTGTGTGGGCAGCTGCTGATAAAGAACAATGGCTTAATGACGCAGGAGCCATAGCAAATCCTGAGGATAAAGGCTAATAGGATGGGCTTCAGGGAGTTTATTAGGAAAAAGCACACCACCCAAAACAAAACAAAATAACCCTGCCCCCAAACCAGTTACTCTCTCAGCTTAAAAAACAACAACACAGTTTTGCTAGTGAATCAAGGGTGATTCTTGGCAAGAGCCCATTTTCCTTAATCTCTGCAGCTAAATTATCTGGTAGAGTCAGCATGTATCTGGACCAATGCCGTTTACTTGTATTAAGTCAGCTTTTTAAAAAAATTCCCAGCAGTACTAAGTGATTATGCAATATTCAGTTCAGTTGCTCAGTCATGTCCGACTCTTTGCGACCCCATGAATTGTAGCACGCCAGGCCTCCCTGTCCATCACTCAAACTCATATCCATTGAGTCCGTGATGCCATCCAGCCATCTCATCCTCTGTCGTCCCCTTCTCCTCCTGCTCCCAATCCCTCCCCGTATCAGAGTCTTTTCCAATGAGTCAACTCTTCTCAAGAGGTGGCCAAAGTACTGGAGTTTCAGCTTTAGCATCATTCCTTCCAAAGAACACCCAGGACTGATTTCCTTTAGAACAGACTGGTTGGATCTCCTTGCAGTCCAAGGGACTCTCAAGAGTCTTCTCCAACACCACAGTTCAAAAGCATCAATTCTTCGGCACTCAGCTTTCTTCACAGTCCAACTCTAACATCCATACATTCAATATTCATAGTCTTTAAAAAGTCCATTTAATGAAGTCTCACTTAATCACAAGCATACAAAAATACACATATGTGTTCTATTATTGCTAAACCATTTTGCAGATTCAAGATAGTGGCTGTTTTTTGTGTTTTGATCACACCGTCACCCATACCAGGCCTGGCTAAAATAATAGGAGCACTGGAAGTACTGTTCAGATTCCTTCAACTTAGAAGGAAGTTTCAAAATTTCAATCCCTAGGGCCAGTGATGAGTTATTTTAGAAAGAGAAACAGGAGAAGTAAATGAGATTAAGAATTTCTTCTGTGGAAGGTGACAGTTTAAAATTACACTAGCTCCTAAACAGAAAATGATCCCTGTAGTTATCTGGATTTAAAACTAACAAACAAACAAAAAGAACAAAAAAAAAAAACTACCATTTTCTGAAAAGTAGATTGAAGGAAAATAAAATAACTAATCCAAATGTAGGAAGGAAGGTCAGAGGCCAACCTGCCAACTCCTGCCCTTTCTTCAACTAACCAAAATATGCCAGTGTCTCCCAGGACTTGTGCCCTCAGCATGCTGCTGGGACGTCCTTCTCTGTGATGTGGAACTACCCCGACAACAGACTCTGAAACCTAAAGAAACATACTTCCTTGGAGCAACTCCAAGACACACTTGCCTGCGGAATTTTATTCTAAAGTAAAGCAGAATGGTGAAGTCTCAGAATGTCTCATTAAGGTATTTCAGAACTCTTTGTTCTAGATGTAATTTCTCTTTATTGTTCAAATATGCGTGCTTGTGCTCAGCTGCGTCCAACTCTTGGCGACCCCATGGACTGTAGCCCACCGGGCTCCTCTGTCCGTGGGATTTTCCAGGCAAGAATACTGGAGTGGGTTGCCATCTCCTCTTCCAGGGGATCTTCCTGACCCAGGGACAGAACCCTCGACTCTCGTGTTTCCTGCATTGCAACTGGATTCTTTACCACTGCACCACCTGGGAATCCATTGAAGTATGAAATTTCTATAATTCAAAACTGTCTTTGGGGGAATTTGTCTTCATTTCTCCGGAGTCCACTGAAAACTTTCCTAGAAACCAGCATTAGAGATTGAGGCTCAGCTCCACTGGTTTGCTTATTGCTTCCAGGCTGGTACCATCTTACAAAGAACCAAACTCTTTTAAAGATGCCCCAAGGGGCAGATGCCCAAGCCTTGTAATGGGAGGGCCAGAATAATGAGACCTATCCTGTGGGGGTGGAGGAATCAGTGGTTGCTCAATGAGGTAGGGGATGAAAGTTCTTCATAGCAGACAACCAATTCTATTTCCTGTGAAGTCTGGTTTTTGATCTAGTTCCCATAAAGTATGCTAAGTAAAAATAGCATCTGAATGCAGAGTTCCAAAGAATAGCAAGAAAAGATAAGAAAGCCTTCTTCAGCAATCAATGCAAAGAAATAGAGGAAAAGAACAGAAGGGGAAAAACTAGAGATCTATTGAAGAAAATTAGAGATACCAAGGGAACATTTCATGAAAAGATGGGCTCGATAAAGGACAGAAATGGTCTGGACCTAACAGAAGCAGAAGATATTAAGAAGAGGTGGCAAGAATACACGGAAGAACTGTATAAAAAAGATCTTCCTGACCCAGATAATCATGATGATGTGATGACTAATCTAGAGCCAGACATCTTGGAATGTGAAGTCAAGTGGGCCTTAGGAAGCATCACTACAAACAAAGCTAGTGGAGGTGATGGAATTCCAGTTGAGCTATTTCAAATCCTGAAAGATGATGCTGTGAAAGTGCTGCACTCAATTTGCCAGCAAATTTGGAAAACTCAGCAGTGGCCACAGGACTGGAAAAGGTCAGTTTTCATTCCAATTCCAAAGAAAGGCAATGCCAAAAAATGCTCCAACTACCGCACAATTGCACTCATCTCACATGCTAGTAAAGTAATGCTCAAAATTCTCCAAGCCAGACTTCAGCAATACGTGAACCGTGAACTCCCTGATGTTCAAGCTGGTTTTAGAAAAGGCAGAGGAACCAGAGATCAAATTGCTAACATCTGCTGGATCATGGAAAAAGCAAGAGAGTTCCAGAAAAACATCTATTTCTGCTTTATTGACTATGCCAAAGCCTTTGACTGTGTGGATCACAGTAAACTGTGGAAAATTCTGAAAGAGATGGGAATACCAGACCACCTGACCTGCCTCTTGAGAAATCTGTATGCAGGTCAGGAAGCAACAGTTAGAACTGGACATGGAACAACAGACTGGTTCCAAATAGGAAAAGGAGTACGTCAAGGCTGTATATTGTCACCCTGCTTATTTAACTTATATGCAGAGTACATCATGAGAAATGCTGGACTGGAAGAAACACAAGCTGGAATCAAGATTGCTGGGATTATAATCTCAGTAACCTCAGATATGCAGATGACACTACCCTTGTGGCAGAAAGTGAAGAGGAGCTAAAAAGCCTCTTGTTGAAAGTGAAAGAGGAGAGTGAAAAAGTTGGCTTCAAGCTCAACATTCAGAAAACGAAGATCATGGCATCTAGTCCCATCACTTCATGGGAAATAGATGGGGAAACAGTAGAAACAGTGTCAGACTTTGTTTCTTTGGGGCTCCAAAATCACTGCAGATGGTGACTGCAGCCATGACATTAAAAGACACTTACTCCTTGGAAGGAAAGTTATGACCAACCTAGATAGTATATTCAAAAGCAGAGACATTACTTTGCCGACTAAGGTCCGTCTAGTCAAGGCTATGGTTTTGCCTATGGTCATGTATGGATGTGAGAGTTGGACTGTGAAGAAGGCTGAGCACCGAAGAATTGATGCTTTTGAACTGTGGTGTTGGAGAAGACTCTTGAGAGTCCCTTGGACTGCAAGGAGATCCAACCAGCCCATTCTGAAGGAGATCAACCCTGGGATTTCTTTGGAAGGAATGATGCTAAAACTGAAGCTCCAGTACTTTGGCCATGTTATGCAAAGAGTTGACTCATTGGAAAAGACCCTGATGCTGGGAGTGATTGGGGGCAGGAGGAGAGGGGGATGACCGAGGATGAGATGGCTGGATGGCATCATGGACTCAATGGACGTGAGTCTGAGTGAACTCCAGGAGTTGGTGATGGACAGGGAGGCCTGATGTACTGCGATTCATGGGGTCGCAAAGAGTCCGACACGACTGAGCGACTGAACTGAACTGAACTGAAAAGGAATGGACAAATTGTTAGAAAGGTACAGTCTCCAAAGACTGAATCTGGAAGAAATAGAATATATGAACAGGCAAGTCACAAGTATTGAAACTGAAACTGTGAATGTGTGTTAGTCGCCTAGTCGTGTCTGACTCTTTGTGACCCCATGGACTGTAGCCCACCAGGCCCCCCTGTCCACATCCAAAAAGCAAAAGTCCAGAAACAGACGCCTTCACAGGCTAATTCTAGTAAATATTTGGAGAAGAGTTAACTCTTCCTTCTGTAGATCTTTCCTTCTGAAACTCTTCCAAAAAATTTGCATCTCAATAAGATGCAGAAAAAGCTTTTGACAAAACCCAACACCCATTTATGGTAAAAAGAAACAACTTTCCAGAAGGTGTGCAGACAGGTAACCTACCTTAGCATAATAAAGACAATCTATGACAAACCTACAACTAACACTCAACGTGAAAAGCTGAAACAATTTCCTTTAAGATCAGGAACAGACAAGAATATCCACTCTCACCACTTTTCTTCCACATAGTTTTGGCAATCTTAGCCAAGGCAATCAGAGAAGAAAAAGAAATACAAAGAATCTAAATTGGAAAAGAAGAAATAATGCTGTCACTGTTGGCAGGTAACATGGTACTATATGTAGAAAATGCTAAAGATGCTACCAGATAACTATTATAGCTCATCAATGAATTCAATAAGGTTGCAGGGTACAAAAATTAATATGTAGAAATTTGTTGCATTTTTATACACTAACAATGAAAGATCAGAAAGAGAAATTAAGAAAACAATTTCAATTATAATCATATCAAAAAGGATAAAATACTTAGGAATAAACCCACCTAAGGGGCAAAAGAACTGTACTCCAAAAACTAAGACACTGATGAAAGAAATCTAAGATGACACAAACAAATGAAAAGATGTTCCTAGATTGGAAGAATCAATCTTGCCAAAATGACTGTACTACCCAAGGCAATCTATAGATTCAATGCAATCTCCATCAGATTACCAATGGCATTTTCTGTAGATCTAGAACAAAAAAATCTTAAAATTTATATGAAGACACACAAAACCCCAAAAAGCCAAAGCAATTTTGAGAAAGAAAAACAGCTGGAAGCATCAGGCTCTCTGACTTCAGAATATACTACAAAGCTATAGTCATCAAAACAGTATGGCACTGGCACAAAATTAGAAATATAGATTGGCACAGGATAGAAAGTTCAGAAGTAAAACCACACACCTATGGTCAATTAATTTTTAAAAAGGAGGCAAGACTATACAATGGAGAAAAGACAGTCTCTGCAATAAGTGGTGCCGGGAAAACTGGATAGTTACATGTTAAAAAATGAAATTAGAATACTTGCTAGCACTGCATACAAAAATAAAAGGGATTATAAACCTAAATCTCATAACAGATACTATAAAATTCATTTGACAAGAGTCTGATGCTGAGAAAGATTGAGGGCAGGAGGAGGAAGGATGACAGAGGATGAAATGGCTGAATGGCATCTCCAACTCAATGGAAGTGAGCTTGAGTAAGCTCTAGGAGTTGGCAATGGACAGAGAGTCCTGGCATGCTGCAGTACATGGGGTTGCAAAGAATTGGACATGACTGAGTGACTGAATTGAACTGAAATAATCAACATAAGCATGATTCAATATGCTTCTCAAAAAACACACTTACAGTCTGCATCTTCACTTCTGGTCTTCTTTTACTAGTAAACCCTCCTGTCTGTGATAATCTCCAAATTTTTCCAAGATCTGATCTGAGTTGAGTTATACGTTTGCTAGATAAACATTTTCTTATAAGAGCCTTTAGAGTTGGTTCTATTTATAAGCAACTGTTTGTGCCTTAACTCCTTGTGGTCTGCTTATCTGTCTTCCTGTGCTCTATTCTCTTGGAAGGGTCACTTCCTTACATTTGGAATTTTAACACAAATTGTAGATTATTTTTGGTCTCTTTGACTGTAATTGGTCAAAATTCCTATTTAACCACAATCTCATTACAGAATGCTTCTAAAGGAGTTTTATTTCCCTAGGTGCATTTTTGTCCTATAAAATTATGTCTCACTCTCTTCTGCACCTTGAGCTGTTGTTATCTGAGCAGTGCTACAACCTAGGCTGGATGTCTGTCCCACATTCCAGTGAAAGAATTATTTCAAGATGCAGAATAGGATAGAGATAAAAGGCTTGGGCTTTAAAGTAAAACTACACACTAATTTTAAATACTCACTCTTCTGGCTGTGTGACTAGGTCAAATCACATAATATATCTAAATAAGGCCCTCCATGATTCATTTTCCTGCAATAGGTATTTATAAAACACCATGTATTATCCTACCCTTGTCAACTTTTCCAGCCCCTTCAGCTAAACAAACTCACCCTACTGCTTCACCACTAAGTTTCAATAATAAGTAATGAATACACAAATTCAGGAACTCTCTCAGCTCCTGCTTTTTGCACATGCTTTGTTTCATTTACTGAGAGTAGTCTTACCACCCTACCTTACTTAATTCTTACCATATTTACTAATTCTTACCATATTTACTTTTTTACATAATTACTTAATTCTTACTACCATAGCTAATTCTTACCATAAAATAATCCTCAGAAGTGATTTTCAAATATATATAGCTTTTATTATGTTGAGGTATGTTCCTTCTATTCCTGCAAATATAATGAATAAATGAAACCTTATATCTGATTGCTGAATCAAAAAAAAGTTTTCTCAGAGTAGATAAATCACAAAGGATGGGAATGTCATTGGGAAAACTGAAAGTGAGTTCACACAGAAAACCAATCAAGCAAAGGAATGGAGGAAAAAAGGGAAGGCAAGTAGAAAAGTTTAAAATTGAGGAGAAACTCATTGGTATAATGTGACTTAAGGGAGGAATATTCTCTGAGTAGATAAGTAACAGGCAATGGATGTGAGAGTTGGACTGTGAAGAAGGCTGAGCACCGAAGAATTGACGCTTTTGAACTGTGGTGTTGGAGAAGACTCTTGAGAGTCCCTTGGACTGCAAGGAGATCCAACCAGTCCATTCTGAAGGAGATCAGTCCTGGGATTTCTTTGGAAGGAATGATGCTAAAGCTGGAACTCCAGTACTTTGGCCACCTCATGCAAAGAGTTGACTCATTGGAAAAGACTCTGATGCTGGGAGGGATTGGGGGCAGGAGGAGAAGGGGACGACCGAGGATGAGATGGCTGGATGGCATCAATGACCTGATGGATGTGAATCTGAGTGAACTCCAGGAGATGATGATGGACAGGGAGCCCTGGCGTGCTGCGATTCACAGGGTTGCAGAGTTGGACACGACTGAGCAAGTGAACTGAACTGAACAGAGCAATTCGCTTAGCCAAAGAGAAAGCATAGTTCAACTATAAAATATATCTTTCGGCCAGATTTCAAGACTCAGATTTCTTCAATAAAGAACCCTTTCCTGCCTTTCTGCTGCTATGTTTCATGCTTTGCTTTTCTCATCTTGCCTAACTCTTTGGATTGATGACTCTACTAGAGGGTAGCCAGGTTTTGGATTGCAGGTTTTTCATGGAAAGATGAGGCACACCTTGGCTTCGAAAACATGCAGTGCTGTGTTTGGTAAAATTCATTTACTCTCTCACTTTGCATAACCTGAAACTGGACACACCAGATTTCAGCCAGAGGCACAGATTCCTTATAAGAGATGAGATGATACCAGTGATCCATGTATCAATTCAACAGTCAAATTTAAATTAGAAAACAATTCTAGGTAATAATTTTTTTTAATTTACTAAAATTATTGGCTACTAATAATTAACTGCTAAGAAATAATTACTAGCAAACCTAATTCAACAGCAAAAAAAAGATCACACATTCTGACCCAGTTGGATTCATCAGGGTCACAAGGATGGCTCAACATATGCCAATCAATGTGATATACCTCATCAACAAAAGATAAAAACCTCATGATCATTTCTGCTCAAGAAATTTAAGGCATCATCAAAAATGTCTGGGGGAAGACAGGGCAGAGTACTTTCTCAAGACCACTGAAATGATACTCAATGAGCAGTTAATCATATCATATCTAAATTTAAAACTGTATTTATTGTAAGTATTTTTCTGAGTTTTCACACTCTGAAGAATTTTCTCAAGCTGCATCCTTTAACCACTACACTACTGTAAGAGTAAATTTATCAGGGAAAACCAAATTTATGTATCTGGCTAAAAATCATAATAAAGAAAAAAAAACATGATGTGATAGCCAACTTTTTACATTTTAAAGATCACTGTTGTTTCAAATTTTAATTGCCCAACCATTGATCACTGACTCAGCATTTTTCAAGTCTCCTAAGAAATGTCCTTCCTTAAAATTCAATTATTTATCTGAAACTAGTCCTATACAATTTTAGAAGATCTAATTCTAAAGAAAACTATAGAGCCAAGGAAAAACAAACAGAATTTTCCCAAAGATTTTTGGTAAATGCTCTCTTTAATAATGTATAATTCTGTTATTCAAGTAATATATACTCATTGTTAAAAATTAGAAATATGAAAAATCACCTAAATTTAACACATCACTACCCTGTGAACCATCCAGAAATAATTCTTGTTGACACTTTGGTATATAGCTTTTCAGAATTTCCTACGCATAATCTGTCTATGTTACAAATTATATCATACTGTATATATTATTTTAAATTTGTATCATTCATTAAATGATATATCATGCACATCTTTCACATACCAAGGCCCTCTTAATATTCCAAAGTTTGAACACTGTATGTTAGCATTCCTTTACCAATTCCTTATCTTTTGGGCATTTTAGTGGTTTTCAAAGTTTTTTTTAAATTATATCATACTGTATATATTATTTTAAATTTGTATCATTCATTAAATGATATATCATGCACATCTTTCACATACCAAGGCCCTCTTAATATTCCAAAGTTTGAACACTGTATGTTAGCATTCCTTTACCAATTCCTTATCTTTTGGGCATTTTAGTGGTTTTCAAAGTTTTTTTTTCCTATTATATATATTTGATAAACTGGTGGATATTCCTATATAGGAAATAAATCATTTATTAACTATGCTTGAGTATCAGAAAACAATGAAGTCTTATCTATCTGAAAACCACTTAGCAAGTAATTTCAGATATCTGAAAACATTTAAAAATGAACAAAGTCAAATGTTTTCTAAATACATGTTGCTTGATTATGAAAGTAATTTTTAGTTCTTTGCTCAAAATCATGTAATTTTATTCAAAGCACAATTAGAATTGGTTTTAAAAACAGAAACAGAAAAAAGTAAACAAGTAATTGCACTAAAAATAAGAGGCACTTTGTTGCCTTTGGACATTACAAAAAACATTCAATATTAATAATAATACTGTAATTTACTTTTTAAATTTATTTTTTATTGAAGTACAGTTGATTTACCATAATTTAAATGTAATATTCATTGGGTATTTGCTATGTGTTGTGTACTGTTCTACATGGTTTATATTCACTATATCTTATAACTCTCTGAGATAGTTAATAATATTCTTATTCCCATTTTACAGACAGGGAAATTACACTAAAAGCAGATGAGCACTTGTATTCTTGAAAAACAATAAGTATACAGAGTAAACATATCTTGTCAAAGAGATAGGAAACCACTGTACATTCAATGTATATGCATAATACTATGGTTTATATACAAAGTGAAAAGTTTAATTATCTATATCTCCAAAAATATTTCAGAGTGCAGGTGCTATGCAATATATTTAAATACTTCAATCTAAACTATCTTTAATTCAATATGTAAATGAATAAACCTCAATTTTTTAAATCTCTTACCTATAGAAATGTGCTTATAGCCACATGTACTCTTTAACAGTTGAAAGATAGGTAGTACAACTGAAAAAATGAACTTTTAATCTTATATCATCTTCAGTTCAGTTCAATTGCTTAGTCGTGTCTGACTCTTTGAGACCCCATGGACTGCAGCACACCAGGCCTCCCTGTTCATCACCAACTCCCAGAGTTTACCCAAACTCATGTGCATCGAGTTGGTGATGCCATCCTGCCATCTCATCCTTTGTCGTCATCCCCTTCTCCTCCTGCCCACGATCCTTCCCAGTCTTAATGCATATAATTTAAACTTTAAAACTAAAAACTATCTTTGTAAGACTACATCTCCCTTTAGTAGTATTATAGTTCACACACTGGCACTGTACATTGTTTAACTATTACACATAAACAGCACTGATCTAGGGCGTATCAGTGGATTGATCCATTTGAATAGTATTTTTCTATGCAGCACTGTAACATGATAATGTGTTTATTTGAACATGTGTGCAGACACCATGAGTTAAATGATATGCAAACTGTATTTGATCATTAAATTGAAGTATTCATTATAACTTTAATTCAAATATAATAATATTATGGTTGTAGTTTTAAAATAAGTATGAACATATCTTTAAATTTAAAATATAGGTACAAATCAACTTATTTACAAAACAGAAAGAGACTCACAGACAGAAAACTTGTGGTTATCAAAGAAGAAAGTGAAAAGGGAGGGATAAATTAAGAATATAGGATTAATAAACACACACCACTCCGTATAAAATGATTAACAAAACAGTTTTACTATATAGCACATGGAACTGTAGTCAGTATCTTTTAATAATCTATAATAAAAAAGAATCTGAAGCTCTACAACTGAAACTAACATAATACTGTAAGTCAACTATAGTTCAATGAATAAAATTTTAAATAAACAAAGTATAGGTTTATTACCAGTACATAATTAAATATTGAGAAGATGGTATTAAGATGAGAAATAGTAAGAGGGTAGTTTGTATTGTAAGTTCACAATGAATGTCAATTGGAATTTGCTCTATGGAAATAAAAGTTAATTGTTCAGTTCAGTTCAGCTCAGTCGCGCAGTCGTGTCCGACTCTTTGCGACCCCATGAATCGCAG
>SJXQ01005891.1:96167-116283 GCA_006408695.1 Aepyceros melampus | reverse complement strand
TGTGGGGCGGGAGGGGGGAGGTGGGGGTCGTGATTGGGAGTTCATGCACACTCGTGGCTGATTCATGTCGATGTGTAGCAAAACAAATACAGTATTGTAAAGCAAAACAAACTAAAAAATAAAAATTAATTAAAGAAAAAAAAAAGACATAGTAGTAGAAATTCTGGGTGTGGATGAGATTGCTTTAAGGAGGGTACAGTGATAAGGGGGCAGAACTGAGGAGAGAGCCCCAGGTAATATCAGCACTTAAAGGAGAGAGGGGAGGGGATGCCAGGTAAGGGGTTTGAAATGGGAATAAGTCCAGGGCAGAAGGTGTCCAGCACATTAGGCCCCTCTCCTCGAGGGCTGGGTTGGCAGCCCCTGATGTGTGCCCCTTTGTGTACACAGCTCACATGGAACTTCCTCTGCGTATTGCAAGCCCCTGTTTCCGTGTAGGTCTCCTGCGTGGGACCAGAAGGAAGCTCCTTGAAGTGCGGGGTCAATTGTTCATCCTTTTTATTGTTCCCCAGTGCCTACAGCAGTGACTGGCACATTGGGAAGGCAATAAATATTTGCAAGCGGAACTGAACTGAACTGCTGTTGGCAAGGAAGTCTCGGGAAGGGAGGGTTTCAGGAAGGAGGGAGTGGTCTGCAGGGCCAAATGTGGAGAACAATCGAGTAAGATAAGGCCTGTAAAGAGCTGGTGCCTTTTGGCTCAGTGTATCTGGCAATTATCTGACGACATTGGTGACCTTGGGGAGAAGTGTTTTCATGGGACATAGGGGCAGAAAACATCTGTGGTGCAGGGCGCCTGGGCTGCATGGCAGTGTGGAGTGATGGCTGCTCTTGGGAAGACTAGGGGAGAGAGGAGTTTTATTTAATTTTTCTATTAAATCGAGTTGCAACTACTGAGACCATGTGACTAGAGCCCGTGCTCCACAACAAGAGAAGCCACCACAGTGAGAAGCCTACGCACCACAACTAGAGAAAAGCCTAGCACAGCAATGAAGACCCGTGCACCCAAAAGAAAATAAAATTTAAAAAACATTGTTATAGGTGGAGAGCAGAGAACCTGAGGAGGGAGCCTCCTTGTCCTCTCCAGGACCCTATGCCCTCACCTGTCTCGGAACTGATGACACCTGTCCTTATCCCTTGTGTAGTCCTTACTTATCTCCAGCTCCGTGACATCACCAGCATTGTTTTAGAAGCTAAGTCACTATTTAACTTCTCACATCTGTTGACAACATAAAAAAGCATAAACTATGTTTTCACATTTCCCCCTGAACCCAAATCTAACTTTCTATGAAGCAGAAGCTGTTCACGGACCTCGGTGTATCGGGTAGGTGCTTGGCTGATGTTGGCTGCCCTTCTTTCCTCTCCATCAGTGCTTCATGAAAACCATCTGAGCTTCAAACGGCACATATCAGCAAGGGCTGGTTCTCCACTGGCCACTGACATGGCTTCATAACAGCAGAGGGACAACCCACCACGAGAAAGGAGGGACCCCTGAAGGCAGGAAGGCTGGCATGGCTTTCTCACGCCTCTGGCAGCACATGTGGAAAGCCCAGGCAGGGATGAGGGCAGGAGTTATGCATAGATTGCAGCATCATAAATGAAAGCCAATGAGTTGACAGCATTCACCCACATGGCCAGTTTATTCCAGGTTCAAATAATACAATAATTTTATAAACTTTGTTTTACATACTTTGATGAATCCAAGGCAGGGCTGCCTTCACCTTATAATAAACACACAGGTATTTTGATAAACACAGGTCTTCTGGCTCACTCTGATAATTTAAGAGAATCTGTCTTGGCAGATAGAAAGAAAAGATGGCAGAGTGGAGGCAGCTGGCTGCTCTGATGGAGGAGACGGTGGGGTCCTAAGTCAGCATTTTCTGGAAGGGACCAGGTCCAGTTTATCAAGGGCTCAGGGAAGGTGATGGACTCATGCTTTCTGGCTTATGGGAAGTGAAGTGCGGTGAAGTGAAGTGGCTCAGTCGTGTCCGATTCTTTGCGACCCCAGGGACTGTAGCCTACCAGGCTCCTCCGTCCCTGGGATTCTCCAAGCAGGAATACTGGAGTGGGTTGCCATTTCCTTCTCCAGGAGATCTTCCCAACCCAGGAATCGAACCTGGGTCTCCCATATTGTAGGCAGATGCTTTACTATCTGAGCCAGAGTACAGCTAAATTCACTCCTCTTAGACTTCAATATGCATAAGTATCACCTGGAGGCAGGGTAGAGGAGGTGAAAAATCTTAAAATGTAGATTCTGCGTCAGTATGGCTGGGGTGTGGCCGAGACTCTGCATGTCTAATCAGTTCCCCTTGAGTAGCAAGGATATAAATCAGAGGATGGTTCTGGTCAACTTTTGGCACCTGTCACCACGCATCTCCTGACATCCAAAGGCCTGCTTAGGGAGCACAGCGGCGTGTCTTCCGGATGTGCTGGGCTTCGTGAGGGCCACACGCCTTTCTGGTCCCCTTTCCCATCACCCCAGCTTCTCAGTGGCTCAGTTACACATTTCTTCAGTTAAGTTCCTGGCCTGATTGGAGACCTGGATACTTTTGAGCTTCTGTGTCCTGGGGGTTTGCCAGTGATTCATCCGGAAACCAGCTCCACGAATGAGCATTTTCCTCAGGGTTAACCTGGTCCTTTCTGGGTTGATCCTTTCTAGTTTTGTTATCTCAGGAGTGTCTCTTCAAGAGCTGGAATGCACTGGCTGTGGTGCTTACATAATAAATAAGAGGAACGCAACTCAGAAATAAATAATCCCATCTGGGAACCAGACAGGAGGTGGTAAGAGGATGGGGATATGCTCAGGAACAGGCTGGTCAGCGAGTGGCGGCCCCACTCACCTGATGCCTGATGTACCTGCCCAGACCTCGCTGAGCTGCATCCCAGATCCTTGTTTGGTGGACCTGAGCTACAGACATGGACTTTGCGTGGCATAACACTGGAGCTGGTTGCTCAGCAAGGCTGCCCAGTCCAGATCACAGGGTGAATCATCAGTCCTGGGGCTCTGAGTAGCTGCAGAGGGGCTGCTGAAATCCCGTCAGTTTTTCGTGTTTGTTGCTGATGTCTCTAGTGCTCCATCTAGAGCTTCAAGCATTACACTTCCTATTAATGCGAGGCTTCATAAAAATAAGTCACAAAATACAATTGTCTATGAAAATCACAAGGATACAATTGCCTTAACTTAAAAAAAAACATTTTTCCAGAGAACTCAGAATGTTTCTCAAATCCTCTGGTGCATTCCCCAAGCAGAGTGGAGTAGTGAGGGGAGGGTTTTGAGTTCCTGCTGTGAGTTTGAGATTACTGGGGAACCAGCCTCTTATATAAAGTCAGGCCATGCTATTATTATCCATTCTTTAGGCGGATGTGGGTGCCTGTGGCTTTTGGAACCCCTTCCCTGCAGGGAAGGTTTTTAAAAAATTCCAGTGGATATAAGGCCCCCATACATCCCTTTATTATGGTTCCTTTATCTCTGTCTCTCTCAACTCTCCTTTTTAATGTTAATTTTTTTGATAGAAAGCCCAGGCCAGCCATGCTAGAGAGCAGAGCTGGCTGTGTGGCTGGTCAGCCCTGGGGGGTTCTACACCTCTGATGCTAGAAGCAGACACAGGATTGGTGAGGTGCCCTGGGACTTTAGGAGGGACACTGGCTCCTCTGGCGTTTCCTCTCTACCGCCAGTTGCAAGGCCTGAAGGAGCTTGTCCTTGTTATTCAGGATGTTATACTCGGAAAGCTTCACCAGCTTGTCGAAGGCGGCCTCAGTGTATGTCAGCTCCTTGGTGGCGTAGGGAGTTTTGGGACCGTAGATGTCAACCTGGCCCTGCTCCAGCCCTCAGGGCTTCGTTCCACACCTGGAGGAGCAGAAGGACTCACTGTAGCCCGTTATGTGTGAACTTGTAGGCCCACCCCAGCACATTCACAGGCACATGTTGCACACTCACACACGCACATGTGCACACACATCTCCCAGTCCCCCAGGGCAGGGACACAGCTTGCCCATCTCAGGATCGCCATGGTACTAGCACATTCCAGGCTGTGAATGACTGAAGGACTGGAATTGGACATAGCTGGGGCCTGGGGCCTAGGGGGTTGTCCTTTCTCGCCAAAGCCAAGGTTGGCTCAGACTGGAGCCAAGCCAGGCCCCATCTGTTAGTGCTCTTGGAAGACCGCACACATCTAAGAGCTCGCCGTCCAAGGTTGGGGGCGGGTGGGACCTGAGCTCACCGCAGCTTACCTGGGGCCTTGTAATTTTGGAAGGTGTCGCAGATGAGTGGGAAAAAGGTCACAATGGGGGTGTCGGGCTCCTGGGAGTTCTCCAGCAGGTAGCACTCCTTGAGGTTATCCTCCTCCTTTTGCAGCTCGTATTTGAGGAAGGGGATGTTCTGCACGGCGCAGTACTCACAGGTTTGCTTCATGGGCTAGAACATCACAGGAGGACCTTGTGTGAGTGTCAGGAGGGGTGAGGGTGGACCAGAAACACAGAGTTCTTAGCTCCAGCTTCCTGATTTCCCCAGCTAACAACTCAGGTCTCCCACTGCTTTGCCAATCTGTGCTATTTTTAGGACAAAGCTGGGTCAGGATGAAGAGCCTGAGGCAGTAGGTTCGGGTGTGTCCGAACACAAGCTCCTGCTCCAGGTAAAATGGACAGAAGCTCTTTGATGATGCTTCACCCAAACAGAGACATGGAGCTGTGGGTGCCCCCGGAGAGGGTGACAGCCATGGCTGGCCAGGCTCCTGCAGGACATGCATGGGATTTGAAACTGACAAAGTGCCACAGGGCCAGAGAGAACTCAGAAAGGGCATCTTTATAAACATGATGTAAAAAGAATAGCAGACTTTAACTGAGTATCCCTTCATTCTACTCTCTGTTCTGTGCTCACCAGCTGTACGATCTTAAGCAAGCCACTGACCCTCTCTGTGTGTCACCTCCCTCTCCTATAACATGGGAAGAACAGCAGTTACCATCTACCTCCAAGAGCTGGCACAAGGATCAAGTAAGCTTTGTTTACAAACTTCAGTCATTATCATGGGTGCCATCCTTGTCGTCTGTCTTCATGCCCCTTCCCCTGGCCTCAGGATAGGACCGTGCCACTCCAGTACTCTTGCCTGGAAAATCCCATGGACGGAGGAGCCTGGTAGGCTGCAGTCCATGGGGTCACTAAGAGTCAGACACAACTGAGCGACTTCATTTTCACTTTTCACTTTCATGCATTGGAGAAGGAAATGGCAACCCACTCCAGTGTTCTTGCCTGGAGAATCTCAGGGATGGGGGAGCCTGGTGGGCTGCCGTCTATGGGGTCGCACAGAGTCGGACATGACTGAAGTGACTTAGCAGCAGCAAGATAGACCAAAAACCAGTGTCTTTCCCTTGAAAATCCAGAAATTTTCAAAAGGAAATAAAATTTTAAAAAGTCTCTGGTCCTAACTCTTTGGTGTAATTACATGGAGGCTCATACTCTGGGGCTGAGGAATCGTGTGATCATTTTGAAACTAGGACATTACAAACTCCTAGGATGGTACAATACTTTAGAATTGACTGGGCTCTATTAAGGTTATTTTTTAAAACTCTTTTTCCTCTTTGCAGCTGGAAGAATTTCCAAATATGGGAAATGCTTTATTGTAAAAATAAAATTGGAATTAGCTCGGGATATCTAGTAAACCTGGGTCCCATCACATGAGGGCCATTGTGCTGCCCCCTGAGGTTTGGATGTCTAGCCTGCATTATAACCTCCACTTAACCCCCTGCATAGTGGCTTGAGCAACTCTGATGCTAAGTGTAGGAGCCTGTGGGGAGTGGGGTGGGAGCCTTTCTCTGCTGCACTCACCTTAGTCTGGGACCCAGCACAGTAATTAAGGTGGATGATGAGGTCAGCTTTCTCTCAGGCCTGAGGAGGGGTGCGTAGCTGGAGTTGACAAAGAATGCAGTGTCCAACAGGCACAAGTGTTTCACAGATCCTGTCAGCTGATTGGGGAAGCCGTCCAGCACCGTGTCTGAAAGTCAGGCTTCCAGTTATCCTCACTCCTCACCTCCTGATCTCAGCTCAGGTCAAAGGCACCTGGTGCCCTGCCCAGAGCTCCTCTACTTGAGCCTGGTCTCCCACCCTCCCCTCCACCAGGGTGCCTGGTGAGTCCCAGTGCTCCTGCTGGGTGGCCTGAGGAAGAACAGCCTTATCTATGAGGTTTTAGAAAAAAAAAAAAAGCTATGGTTTTTCCAGTAGTCATGTATGGATATGAGAGTTGGACCATAAAGAAAGCTGAACGCCGAAGAATTGATGCTTTTGAACTGTGGTGTTGGAGAAAACTCTTGAGAGGCCCTTGGACTACAAGGATATCAAACCAGTCAATCCTAAAGGAAATCAACCATGAATATTCATCAGAAAGACTGATGCTGAAGCTGAAGCTCCAATACTTTGGCTACCTGATGCGAAGAACTGACTTATTGGAAAAGACCCTGATGCTGGGAAAGATTGAAGGCAGGAGAAGAAGGGGACAATAGAGGATGAGATGGTTGGATGGCATCACCAACTCAATGGACATGAGTTTGAGCAGGCTCCAGGAGTTGGTGATGGACAAGGAAGCCTGGCATGCTGCAATCCATGGGGTTGCAAAGAGTTGGACACAACTGAGTGACTGAACTGAACTGAAAGGGTTTAGCAAGTCTTTTATGGAATATGCACAGAAAGCCCACAAAGCCTCAGCCACAGAGCTTGTGGGGAGCAGGGGCTTAAGAGGATCCTATAAATGAGTGCAGACTGTGGACCAGGAGCCAGCTGGCCTTCTTGCCCCCGATAGGACAAAAATGGCTGCAGGGTCAAGCAGCCATATGCAGACCATGGTCAAGTAAAATACCAAAGATGGTGGAACATCAACCTTAGAGTCTTGGTAGGGTGGGAGGGGCCTGGAGTGGAAGCTGCCAGAACACAGTTTAAAATCCAGCTCTGAACTCACCATTAGGAGGATCTTTCACTGGGCCATCCCCACCCAACTCTGGGGGCCACATCCACATAAAAGGGGTCCCCAGAACACAGCTGTAGAAAGTCAGAACCCACACACTCCCCACCTGTAAAATGGGGCCAATTTCTACCTGCTGGAGTTCTTATACAGATGCTATTTAGAGAAATAGCATAGATTCAGTTAATTAAATAGACCACTACTCCACCCACTGTTCAAAGCTTCACCAAATTCAGACTACACCATGGGGAGAGCCTGCCACTTGGCCGGATGAATGTGGGCAGATGTGTTTTCTCATCCTTTTTCCCTGGCAGCCTCTACATCCACTTCTCCTTCTTCCAGAGGCAGCAGGTAGGGATACCTTTCCACATGGAGAACTGGCTGTTCTGGAGGTAGTCGGTGTGCAGCTGCAGCCCCAGCAGGAAATTGTGGAACTTGGAGACAAAGGCCCTGTGGGTGAGGATGTCGCGGAAAGTGTTGGACAGCCAGGATGCTGGCGTCACCACTGTGGTGTCCAGGACGTTGGCATCACATTTGGGGATTTCAGGCAGGAGTGGCTCGTCTTCTGCGGGGGCGGTGGGGGATGGAGGTCACAGGGCTGGGGTCCCCAGGCTGCCCAGGTGAAGCAATGCCTGGGTGCCCCGCACCCAAAGGTCCACTGTAAGTGCAGTGCACACCTCTCTTGCCTAGTTCTCAAGGCTTTCGCATCAGAGCTAGGAGGACCCGGGGGGGAGACATGCAACAGGAGTAAGGTAGTGGAGAGGGAGCCAGGGTGATTGGTGAGGAGGCGTTCCCAAGAGGACAGAGTCCAGAAGGGCAGCCTTTAGCAGCATTCGTACATCCCCATCCTCTTCAGCTTTCCCGGGTGTCAAGCAGCTCTGCCAAGCCTACCCGCATCCCAGCCAGGGGTGCGTCCCCTTACCCCCCACCCCAGCCAAGCCAGAGCTGGCACAAGTGTGTCCACCTAAGTCACCTGCCTCTCCAGGCAGGGAAGACTCTCTAGCCCTAGCTGCCTGATGATGAAACATGAGGCAGGTGGTCTGGTCCTCAGTTTGTGACCCACCTCCCCACCCCCATGTCTCCCAACCAAGAGAGGAGGCCAGTAGGTCACCCACCAATATCATGCACTCTATTCCTTGTCCACTTGTGGAAAAATTCCTCCGAGGTGTGGGATAGGTTCCAGGCGTCAAGCAGGTTCAGGGAGAAGATGCTACTCCACAAACCTAGGGGCAGGACCAACCATGAGCAGCTCTGTCCAGGAACCTCCAGGCCCACCCAAACATTGGCCTTGATGACCCTCCAAGTCAGGATGCTCAGGGAGAGGGACAGGCTTTGACTTTCCTCTCCTTGTGGAACAGCTCGACATAAGTGACTCAGTTCTTTTCCACTCTCCTCTTGGAACTGGGAGAGGGCAGTTGGGTCTTCCCAGGTGGTCCAGTGGGTAAAGAATCCACCTGCCAACTCAGGAGATATGGACTAGATCCCTGGGTTGGAAAGATCCCCTGGAGGAGGGCATAGCAACCCACTCCAGTATTCTTGCCTAGAGAATCCCCATGGACAGAGGAGCCTGGCGGGCTACAGTCCACGGGGTTGCAAAGAGTCAGCCACGACTGAACAACTAAACTGAACTGATAAGGTTGGTTTTACTCTTAAGCTCAATTTACAGATGAGAAAACTGAAGCTCAGGAAGGTTAGGTAAATTGACCAACTTTGGGCAGCTAATAAATGAGAAACCAGAGTCCATGCCCCAGTGTCTTACCTACTCTGAGCCACATACCGGATAGCAATAGTGTTCAGAGAAAGGAGAGGTTGCTGGGGGCTGCGGGCTTCAGGGCGGACTTCCCTTAAGAAACAGGGTTTAAGTGGGACTTTCCAAGAGGGCTGGATTTGGGGTAGATGGAAGGGAGAGGAAGGCAGACAACCAGCCTAAGTAAGGGTGTAACAGAAATTAAAAGACACTTACTCCTTGGAAGACAAGTTATGACAAATCTAGATAGCATATTTAAAAGCAGAGACATTACTTTGCCGACTAAGGTCCGTCTAGTCAAGGCTATGGTTTTTCCTGTGGTCATGTATGGATGTGAGAGTTGGACTGTGAAGAAGGCTGAGTGCCGAAGAATTGATGCTTTTGAACTGTGGTGTTGGAGAAGACTCTTGAGAGTCCCTTGGACTGCAAGGAGATCCAACCAGTCCATTCTGAAGGAGATCAGCCCTGGGATTTCTTTGGAAGGAATGATGCTAAAGCTGAAACTCCAGTATTTGGCCACCTCATGCGAAGAGTTGACTCATTGGAAAAGACTCTGATGCTGGGAAGAACTGGGGGCATGAGAAGGGGATGACAGAGGATAAGATGGCTGGATGGCATCACTGACTCGATGGGCGTGAGTCTGAGTGAACTCTGGGAGTTGGTGTTGGACAGGGAGCCCTGGCGTGCTGCAATTCATGGGGTTGCAAAGAGTCAGACACGACTGAGAGACTGAACTGAACTGATTGTTGAGGCTGTAGAGAGGGGTTTGTTTTCTGCAGTCTCCCTTTGATGGGTATAGTTAGGGCTCTGAAGGGGATGACTCTATGAGTGTACGTCACAGTCAGGCCCCTGCACTCAGTGAATGGGCCAGCCTTCTGGAGGACCTGGGAGCATAGTGAAACTGGGCCAGAATTCCCCAGAGACTCTGTCTTCACCCTATGGTCCCCTCTGGCCTCTTATATCCCAGGGGCAGAGTCAACCCCTGGAAATAGGCATGTTACTGCCTGGAGCTGGAGATGGGGGAAAGAGGCAGAAGTTTCAGAAACTTCCATCTCAGCCTGCCAGCCTGCCACTCCCAGTCTGGTTCTGAACAGACACCAGGGAGACAACAGAGACAAAGACATTGGGAGAATCCCCTTTGGTCCCCAGTGACCCCAGGGACCCTGTTAGGTCCTTCTGGGCCCAAAGGGTCACAGGCAGATCAGGGCGTCCGGGAAGCTAGTCTCCGGTTAGGTCAGGAGCCTCTCTTGGGATGATGGGATGCTGACAGATGCCAGGAGGGTCACATGCCCAAGGAATAACCCACACTAGCCCCTGCACCTGGAACAAGATCCTGGGGGGAACAGAGAGTGTTTCTTCGTCAGTCCTCTAATCAAGGCGTGGCCTGTTCAGCATGGGGCGGGGTTCCCAGGGGCTTCCCCCAGCAGGAGTCACCTAGCATGTAGCACATTCGCGACTCTGGGATCCTCTTCGTCAGCCGCCCCATGAAGAACTCGGAGCCGAAGAGCTCTGTGGGGATGAAGGCTCCATACTTCTGCATGCCCACCTCATAGGGGGAGAACTCGAACCACTCTGCACACGAAGAAGGGCAGATGTCAGCCTCCTGCCAGAACGGCCTCGCCCACCGTTCCTCAAGGAGCCTGGGACCTGGAGGCCGCAGTCCTCCTGCAGGACACAAGGGGGCGCCCGTGGCCGGCTTCTGAGGGCCCGCAAGACAGTTTTGCAACCTGTACAGGCTCATTTGCTCTTCAAAATGGGATAAACCAGGGCCAAAAAGGACCCGGAAGCAGGGCAGGTCTCGAGAGTCCTTCCATCCGGCAGCTTAAGAAATATCTAGGATTCTTTCTCTTGACTTTTATTTCCTCTGTCCTATCAAATCTCTGCTCAGGGAAACCCAGGACTCTGCCAGCCATCCTCTGCATGCATCTGAGCAGAAGCAGGGAGCAAAGTGGACTTCTTCAGCTGCCAGCGCAGTATTTTGGTGCGGAGGTTGGCAAAGGTGTGGTGGAGAGGTGTGTGCTGGGGGTAGTGAGTGCCTTTGCCTGCTGAGAAGGAACCCCTTCGTAAAATTGCTAGTCACCAGTGTTACCTCTGAAATCCTGGTTGCTTACATCATCCTTGACATTGATGGTGAGGTAGATGGGCAGGGGGTTCTGGCCCTGGCACAAAGCAGCACGCTGATCTGACAGTTTGCATTCATTTCTCTGTGGGGGAAAATAATGGTTAAGGGAAGAAGCAAACAAGCTGCCTGGAAGCAGTGCAAAATAGAGAAGAGTCTGGACCTCTGGCAGCCCATTTCCTGGCTCCTGAGCCCACTAAGCTTCTGTGGAGGTCTCAGCTGACACCAGCCAAACCTGCTCTGAAAATGCACCCAGAAAATGCTCACTTCTCCTTGGGCTGTTCACCACCCCAGACACACAGACCCGGTGGGACTGGGTCTGCAGTTTAGGGCTGAGCCTCAGAGTCCCCGGGGTCTCCTCATGTCTCAGGGACCACAGAATGAGAAGGTAGGGGTAGAGGAGGCTGCCACTGCCCTCCTTCATCCTCATCATTTTCAACCCCACTCAAACTAGACCAGCTCCATTAAAAACAAGAAATCTGCTTTGCATGTTGGGATCTCAATTTGCTTGAGAAGAAAAAAGACTTTTCTTTTTTAAAAATAAAAGGCTTGGAAACCGGGCACCAGATGGCAGTCAAGTTCCGAGTCCCCAGAGCACAGTGCAGTCTAACCAGAGTGAGTGTCCTGCAGATCCTCCTAAACCATAGGCTACGCCCAGAGTGAATCAGCCTGTGTAGACAAGGACAGGCTCTAACCCCAGACCAAGCAGCTGCCTGGTGGCTGGCATCCATGGCTGTCCAAGTGTGTGAAGACCATGGAACCTGTATGGGATGGTAAACACATGTGTGGGTCAAACAACCATTGTTAAATCATTCAGATCCCATGGTCTGCAGCATGCAAGGCTTCCCTGTCCTTCACTATCTCCCAGAGTTTGTTCAAACTCATGTCCATTGAGTCAGTAATGCCATGCAACCGTCTCATCCTCTGTCACCCCCTTCTACTCCTGCCTTCAATTTTTCCTAGCATCGGGGTCTTTTCCAATGAGTCAGCTCTTTGCATCAGGTGGCCAAAGCATTGGAACTTCAGCTTCAGTCTCAGTCCTTCCAGTGAACATTCAGAGTTGATTGGAAGGACTGATGAAAGCCTCCTTTGAAAGGCCAACAGGATGCCTATCACAACTGGGCCCAGAGATGAGGTACCATGGAGCTGACTGTCCTGGAAGGAGAAGACATTGCAGACTCAGGGAAGAGCCCAGTCCACACTCACTATCAAGGGGTCCTGAGGGAAAGAGGCCCCTGCCTTGGCCAGGGTGGAAGAGCAGAGGCCTCCTTCCTTCAGCCCTAGACTTGCTTTCCTGGAAACCTCGGCTCCTTCCCACACCAAACCCTGGACGATGCCCAGACTTCTAATGTCAAAGGCCTTGGCACATTCCTCCTCATCACATGGGACAGTAGCCACTGTTAGAAATACTAACTACCACTTAGTGACGCAATCTCCATTCAAGGAATAGCACAGAGCAGAGCCAGAAGTCAAACCCTGTCCTGCTGGAAACCAAAAGCCGACACCCTCAGCCTCTGCCTGCCCTTTTCCATCACGAGGACAGAGTAGATGGTGGGTTATCAAAAGGGCCAGGGATGCACTGAAAGCTGTGAGGGCCCCAGTCTGAATCCCCACTGCCTAGCACAGTTCCTGGCATGCAGGAGGTTCTTGATTTTGTTGAAAGAATGAATGAGGGAGTGAATGAATGTTGAAGATGAGATTTGGACCATCCTTGGTTGCTCAAATTTTCTGTTTTATGGAAGAGGGGGTCTACTAGAAAATAATTTGCTGTCCCTCTTCCTTCTGGCAAGTTCTTATTTAAATTCAGAACTCTTCAGATACCTTTGGGAATGGGTCAGACAGTCCTAGGTCTGGATAGAAATTAGGTGGGAAGCCTTATTTTGGCGTCAAGCAACAGCCAAAGTTGGTTCCTCCCTGGGGCCCATGCCGTCAGAAGTGTCCAGGTATTAGCTGAGCTCACTGCAATGTCTGGGTCCATAGTACCCCACGTGCCATCAGAAGTGTCCAGGTGTTAGCTGAGCTCACTGCAATGTCTGGGTCCACAGCACTCCATGGGCATCCCACTGCCCCACCATAGCGGACATGGCTCTCATAGCAGCTGGGTCCCAGTCCAAGCAGGTTCTCTGCATGAGCACACACTGCTCAGATCATTGGAGGCAAAGCTGGAAGGAACCTCCCTGAGCTTATCCTCTGTGCGGTGGCCATGAGAAGGGGCCCAGGCCATGACAGAAGGATCTTGAGTCAGGCCCATTCTGTGGGGGGCAGGTTGCCAGACTCCTCTGACAGCCAGCTTGGCTGGAGGACTCTCCAAGGGAGCACATAGTGGACTAGGATGCTTCCACCCAGCCTTTTCTCCCTCTCTCTTCCACTTGGGGTCAGACTTGTATCACAGTCTGACAGCTCCCTCCCCATTTTCTCTCACAGGTTCTCAGAGGAAAAGCTGCCTCTCTGCAGGGTTGCACCAAAGCCACTCCCCAGGGGAGGGCCTCAGCCATATTTAAAAGGATGTAGGAAGACAATCCCACCGTCTGGCTCCATCATGTGTTCTGATGCCTCAAGCTTCTTGCAGCCTAAGGGTACACCCACATGCAGGTCTTACTCCCTCACACTGTGATGTACCTCCCGATACCCTCACGAAGGCAGAAGGCTGGGCATCAGCCCTGGGCAAGTTGGGCCCCAAGGGAAGCTGAGCACCTACCTCATCCCCTAGACAGGCCTCAATCAGCAGGCCCCAGAAATCTGTGAAGGTGACCTTGTAGCCTTCCTGCCTGCGCTGCTGGAGCTCCTCCTGGAATTTGAGGAGCTGGTCTGGGAACAGGGCAGGCATCTTGTCCTTGACCACGTGCCTCCGTGCCTCGAGGATGGCGCGCTCCAGGTTTTTGGAGGACCAGTCAGGGTCACGGTACAAGGTGGCCATGGTCCTGGAGAGAGACAGGCATGGATGATAGAGCTGAGCCAGGCCTGGTCTGATGGACCCTGGACTCTGGCAGGAGAGAAGGTGGGCAGGTCATGGGAAACCCTCACCTGCCAGGAGAGGAGCCTGAAGGAAAGGGGATGCGGCCTGGCAGTGAAGGGGAGAACAGTCTTACTCAGCGTCACAACTGCTGCTATTTCTTGACTGCCTGTCATGTGTCAGGTGAAGTACATTGTTTAACAGTGAGGGTTCTGGGCCCAGGTTGCCTGGGTTCAAAACTAGACTCTGCCACTCACCAGCTGTGTGATCTGGGCAAGTCACCTACTTGCTCCTCACCTCAGTTTCCCCATCTGTGGACTGGGGAGAATGATGATGACTGTACCTACCTGACAGCATTACTATGAAGATGACATGAATTAATATAAAATGGTGAGGACAGTACCTGGCCCGAAGTGAGTGGTGGGCCATAGAGTGGTGGGGCCAACATTTGGCCCTGGGTTTGTGTTTGCTAAGTCGCTTCAGTTGTGTCTGACTCTTTGCGGCCCCACCAGGCTCCTCTGTCCATGAGATTCTCCAGGTAAGAATACTGGAGTGGGTTGCCAGGCCCTCCTCCAGGGGATCTTCCCAACCCAGGGATCAAACCCGCGTCTCATACATCTTCTGCATTGACAGACAAGTTCTTTAACACTAGCAGAACTGACCCCAGGCTTGGCAGATTCCAAGTTCTAGACTCTTTCTACTCTGTCACATTAATTTCTATAATTACGATGCCAGCTAAAGATTCATTTCCCCTTTTTCTTCTTAACTTCCATGTGGGCAGTGAGGAGGAGGAGAACAAAGATAGAGATCCCCAGCCCTGGGTCTTTGCCTCTGTCTGCCTCTGCTTGGCCCAGACACAGCGTTCTTCAGTAAGGACAGCACCCAGGGATCCCCCTCCCCAGGGGACTGGCCTATAGCTGCCCAACTGTCTGAGCCACGGCCTCTGCCTGCAGGAGAGTTCTTCAACAAAAAACCACCCTGCACTCCATTAGTTTCATGTGGTTACTTTTATACTTTAAAAAAGCTTTCAAAGATGTTACAAACGATTGATTCTGATTTTTAAAAAATCCTTCCCAGCGCTTTCCCAGGCCAGGAGACACCCCACCCCCACCCCAGCGCAGCCTGGGTTCCTCCCGGTTTCCTGTCTGATCCAGAGATCGGCCGGGAGGAGGCAGACAACCCTCTACCCCAATGCAAGCAGCTCTGTCTCCTTAGCCCACTTCCCATGGGCAGCAGTTTATCAGTGGGATTGAGATTATAGGCCCTGGACTCAACCTGGGTTGAAATCCCAGCTCAACCACTCATTAGCTGAGTGAACTTGGGCCAATCCCTTCCTTTCTCCAGCTGTAAAATGAGCATAATGACAACATCTTCCTCACAGTCTTGTTAGGAAGAAATGAGAGGGTCCATGGGAAAGTCTCCCCAGGACTCGGTGCAGAGGCAATGCCAGTAATTGTCAGCTATACTCTATCCCCTCTGGGCTGAAGCCTCAGGGCCTCTGGTGTACCAGGAACCCTTGGCTTTCCTCACATCTGTCCACTCAAATGAAAGCTACCCAGAGTCCTCCAGGATGAGGGGCACAGGTTGGGGCCTGGAAGGTTCTGGGGCTTACTAGTTCCCACAGAATAAGGCTCAGCTCTGGCTGAGAGGCTATGGGCTGTCACGAGGCCTGAGTCACCCTGGAGCAGGGCTGCAGCATGACTTTGGTGGGCCCCTTCCACCATAAAAAAATAGTAAAAAAATTACCTTTTATGAGTGTTGTGTAAAGACAAATATAGTAATACTGTTTATTAAAACATTTTCTTCAGCCTAGAAGTTCTTTTCATTTTTCCTGATCTTAAAAGAAATTCAAACATTTCTGTGGGCCCCCCAACAGGCATCCGTGGAGAAGCTGTCCTCACACTGGCCTCTCCTGTGGCGGAGCTGAGGGCTCACACTCCCCGCTCACCGGCAAGAGTGAGGAGCCGGGAGCCCGAGGCGGCCCACAGGGCAGAGGGAGCTCACAGGCTGGGCTGCTATGCGGGCAGCCAGGGCAGCGGGGCCAGCTCCCCCCACCCCAGGAGACTTGGCATGGTCAGCCTGAGAGAGGACAGCTGCCTCTCCCCTGCAGGAAGGGGTCGGTGGCAGCAATGGTTCACTCATCGTTGGCCACCACACTCCTGGGCCCTGGCCGTAGTAAATGGAAGTCATGGCCAACACATGTCCTTTGTGTACCCAGTCCTGGGGGAGCATCTCGCAACAACCCCATGAAGTCAGTGCTGTTACTATCCCACTTTACAGCTACAGAAAATGAGACTCGGAGAAGTTAAGCTCTATGCCCAAGGTCACACAGCTGTGAGTGATGACAGCTGTCATGAGTCACTCTATCTTGGGGCAGAGGAGCTTCACCAGAAACCCCTTCCTGGCCAACCTGTTGGCTGCTTGCTCTGGGCTTCACCCGACACTGGTCCCCAGCTCCTTACCAGGTGGCCCCAGACAGGCCGGTGATATAGCTGGCACAGTTCAGGATGTTCAGCTTCTGCAGCGCCAGCAGGTGGCCATACATGGCGGTCATAGATCTTGTTCCGCCCCCAGTGGCCATGATGGCTATCAGCGGGACCTGGGGGCACATGGAGGCAGGCTGTTGGGGTGAGGCTGGGCAGGAGAAGACTTGGAGTGACAGGAGCTTAGAAGAACAGTGGACAGGGAGAGCAGGCTAAAGAGAGCAGGGGCGGGGTGAATTGAGCAGCCTGAAAACTGCTTTTCACACAGTGTCAGGCTTAGAACTGGACCTTAGCTCTCTACCCAATGGTTGGTGTCAGGCTTGGTAAATCAGAAAGTCACATAGGAGCTCTTAGCACTGTGAGTCTAGCCCTCAGTTAAAAGAAGATAAACTGGGGCCAGAGGGCTGGGTGACTTTCTCAAAAATCCAACCAGTGTGATTCTTTAATGGCTGTAAATCAGTATCTGCTATAAGGGGATCTGATGTTAGAGCACCAAGGCCAGGCTTGGCACACGATATGTACTCAGAATAAACCGTATGTGTAGGAGCAGGAATAGATGGATTTTTGATATGGGAAGGAGCAAGGTTGTCACCTGTGGGCTTACATAGGTTTAAGATGCCCTTGGTATGTTTCCCGACAGATGGGAGAGGGAGATGTGGGGTCTTTACCAAGACTCGCTTTGTTTTCATTTGAGTGGGGACTGTGAGAACTACTGCCAGCCAAAGCCCCGTCACAGCCCTCCTAAGTGACAAGGTCTCTGTCCACACTGTGGTTAGCCTCAGAAGGGGGACTCTCGGAGGGCTGACTCTGCTCAGGGGAGTGTGGCCTCAGCCCACACCAGGGAGATGACAAAGGGCACAGAGGCTCTGTCGTCTGCCCTGTGCACAGAAGCTGGCCCCGCACGCGGAAGCTGCTTGTCTTCAGTCCCTGACTGCAGTTCATTCTTTCTGTGTGTGTGTGCATATGCACACGCCTTTGGGGGAAGGGAGCATGAAAGAATGAAGGGCCTGTGGCTTACGGAGGCAGTGTGTGGCACGTGTGAGCTAGGGGAGCTCCCAAGCTTTCCCTGGCTGGGAAAAGGAGGCCGCGTGGTCCCGTGTAGCTAGAACCACTCATTGTCTCAGGATGTCAGTGCAGGGGAGGAGCTGCTGGGCTCCTTCCTTTCCTTCTACTCTCCCTTCCTTCCGCTGTGAATACACAATGAATCATATCCTATAGTGATGAAACATAGCCCTCACCTGGGCGCCTGGAACCTTGGCACTAGGGACCACGGGAAAGGCAGTGCCACCCTGGGGCACGGGAGGGACTGCAGGGCGCAGCTGGCAGGCACAGTTTGGAAGGACAGGTTTGACTTGGAGCGGACCTCTGCTCACCCACCTCATCTGCCCGCAGGTCCTCCTCCAGCTGCAGCACCTCCTTCAGCGCCTGAGCCACCACCACCCTCCGTTTCTGCAGGAACTCCAGTTCTGCCTGGCACAGGCTGAAGCCCAGCCGCACGTCCAGCTCCTGGGAACTATGGGGACAGAGGACCTTGGCTGAGCGGGCCTGTAGATTCCATCTTCATGGAGAAGACATGGCTTTAGGGTCAGTTGGACCTACCCTTGAGGCCTGGCTCTGCCAGGTGTCACCTGTGTGACCTTGGGCCTCTGCTTTCTCATCTGTAAAATGGAGCTAATTGTGCTTGACTCCCAACACTTAATGAGCCACCAAATGTAAAGCCCCCAAAGCCTTAGCTGGTGCACTGTGAGCAGGTACTTAACACTATTAGGTATTCATTGAACCCTATGCTTTCTCAATAAGTTCTGGAAAGTGCTGGAAGGTGTCCCCCAGCACCTGCTAGAGCCTGAGGCCAGACATGGTGACAAGAGTCCCCGAGACCTTTTTAGCCAATCTCTCTGAATAAGGCAAGGGCTTCCCAGGTGGTCAGTGGTAAAGAACCTGCCAAGGCAGAAAATCCAAGAGACGTGGGTTCAATCCCTGGATTGGGAAGATCCTCCTGAGGAGGAAATGGCAATCCACTCCAGTATTCTTGCCTGGAAAATCCCATGGACAGAGGAGCCTGGAGGACTGCAGTACTTGGGGTTTCAAAGAGTCAGACATGACTGAGCACACACACACTTCTGAATAAGGCTGTACCATAAGGGCTCTCCTGAGCCGGATAAACGAGGCCTTGTTCTCATGGTACTCATATTCCTTTCTGCCCCCAGAGTAAGACTCCTCCTTCACACTCTTGCTGTAATCCTGTCACCCCTACAGGTCTACAAGGTGGGTGGGGCAGAAGAAGCATGTCCAACACTTGTCTTCTTTTTATCATATCCCTGACCTGAGCAAGTCCAGGTTTATGGCCTAGCATCCAAGCCCCACCTGACCTGTCCAGCCTCACCTCCTGCTACTTTCTAGAAGGGTCCGTTGGCCCCCAGAGCCCAGGAGCAGTGTGGGTCCTGAGCCTCCTTCCTCTGCCCACCAACATCCCTTGCATCCTCCAAGGCCCTGCTCCCCAGGCAAATGAGCCTTGACAATTTCTGACCTGAGTCTTAGTGACCTGCTTAATTAACAAGGTCATATCTCCTTGAAGGCAGCACCTGGGGACTGTCCCATCCATTCCCTCTGTGTCTAGTACAGGCCTGCAGACACAGCTGTCAGGAAATTTCCCTTGGTCTCAACAAGGAATGAATAATCAAACAGCAATAATAATAACATTAGTCGATATTTTTGGACTGTCCCACTTCTCAGATCACTGATTTCCTCACATGGGTTATCTCACTGGATCCTCAAAGCAACCCAACCATGGACCATGCCCTTGGTATTGCTATAATTCGCAGATGAAAAAAAAAATGAGACTTAGAGGGGCTAATAACTTGACTGAGGACAAAATAGCTATCAGACCATAAATGGAAGCAACAGTCACTTGATCTTCAAAAAGGGTGCCAAGACAATTCAAGAGGGAAAGAATCATCTTTTCACCAAATGATGCTGGGACAATGGATATCCACATACCAAGAGTCCAAGAGTGAAGCTGGACCCCTATTTCACAATATATACATATATATTCACTATATACAAATTAACTCAAAATCAATCATAGACTCACATGTGAGAGCTAAGACTATAAAACTCTTAAAAGAAAACATGGGAATAAATCTTCATGACCTTGGATTAGGCAATGGTATTTTAAATATAACACCAAGAGCACAAGTGACAAACGAAAAATATAAATACACTGAAATTCACCAAAACTGACAATTTCTGTGCTTCAAAGAACACTATTAAGAACATGAAAGACAATCTTCAGAAAAGGAAAAAATAATTAGAAGTCATATATCTGACAAGGGGCTTGTATCTAGAATATACAAAGAAATATTACAAGTCAACAATAAAAGGCAAATCACCCACTTTAAAATGGGCAAAAGATTTGAATAAACATTTCTCTGAAGAAGATACACAAATGCCTGTAAGCCTATGAAAAGATGCTCAACATCACTGGCCATCACTGAAATGCAAATCAAAACCACAAGACACCACATCCTTAAAGAGAAATGAGTCAGAGGGCCAGATGGAAAAAGGGTACTTTACCAGGGTGTAGACTTCATGTGTAATTCATAGTTCTCATTCTGGGAAGTGAAGATGAAAAGTTTGTCAGGGATGACAAGTTTAGAGCCAAGAGTTCCCAATCAAAGAAGTGGAGACTCACCACACTGTCCACCCCGACCTGACTCACACATGTTCTCTTCTGGACATGGCCCTCCCCACCATCCTGGACTCAGCCTCCACACACTGTCTTTGGCACCACACCGCAGCCCAGCAGTCTCCTACCCCACAAGACTCCTCTACCCTACCAGGAATCCTCCTCCTCCATGGCCCACCCCCCCCCCC
>SJXQ01005891.1:0-95758 GCA_006408695.1 Aepyceros melampus | reverse complement strand
GCACCTCGGGCTGGAAGTATTTGGGGTATTGGAAGCAGGCAAGGTTTGAGCAGCAGGACTCCAGGCAGGGTGAGATGCGCTGGGTGTGCTCGAAGGACTCCGTCACTGTCACCAGGAGGTCTTTCTCTGGAGGAGAGGACGCGAGGGGGGGTCTCACCCCAGGAAGCCTCTTGCTTCCCACCTTCACATGGCCCACTAAAAGGCCTAGCGAGAGGCACCTGGGATAGGGGTTTAGAATGACCAGGGCACTGGATAAAATGCTCCAGAGCCTTGTTCTGAAGGGCAGAGCAGGGCCCTAGAACTTGCACTTCAACAGGCTTGTGCATGACATCTGAGATGCTGAGTCCTCTGGACTAATCCTCCTCTTCTCTGCAAGGTGCCCCCAAATCACCCTCCCACTGCACTGGAAGCAGCCCCCCTTTCTGCCAGTTTGTGGGTAGAGCCTCTTCCTTCCCCCTCCCTCCGCCTGTGGGGCTCTGAGGCTACCCTCTTTCCAGGCAGGGCTTGAGTGGGGGGATGGGATGGAGTGCTGAACTGGAGGGTCTCGTAGTTACGGATCTGTTAGGTCCCTGTCAGCTATAAGATGCTAGAACTCTATGAACTGGAGTCTGATTAGAGGAAGCGGTGCATCTAGAGGGGCCCTACCTGCCTTGGGTGCTGACCACTGCACTAGACCCAGGGAATCCCTGGTCTGACAGGCTGCAGCGCAGATCAGTATGGACAAATAGGCAGTACCGTGCCCTTGATCCCTGGCCCAGGGCGCTGGCCAGGCTGGGAAGCTCTGAGGGTCACCTGGGGGCCTGGAAGAGCAGCCTCCTTTTAGGGCAGTGAGAAGGACAGGGGTTCATGACCCCTGAGGGTAAGAAGATCCCGAGGACTCAGCCAAGCTTTGGGTTCCCCATCGAGCCGAGGGCGGCCATGGAGCAGCCACTCTGATGTTGACAGAGTCAGAAAACAGCACCGCTCCTCCCTCCCACCCGCCAGCAGGCAGAAGCGGTCGAAGGGCTCACTTTTCCTCTTCTTTGGCCTCCTGGACTCTGCACAAACCTCCAGGCAGGACATTTGTCGAGACTGAAACAAAGGGAAGGGGGGTCATTTTGAGCCCATGCTGCCTGGGATGCTCTCCCAGGCCACACATTCCCAGAGACTGATCTTGTGGGGAGACAGCTCCTTGAATCCTGAGGCTTTAGCTGCATCAAATTAAAATGGCTATACTAACAGCCTAAGTATGGGAAACTTTTAACTTCTGAACTTAATGCTTTTAGGGATTGGAGTTGGGGGAAAACGGGATGAGACTGATTCTGGGAGGAGGCTGCAGACCAGTGGGTGCTTTTATTGAGGGGTTGCTAGGACATGGTTGTGGGACACAGGGTGATGGCCCAGGTATTTCTCCCCAGGAGCAGGGGCCCAACTGCTGCCCACCATGCCCTGGCTCCCTTTGTGTGGCTTCAGTTAGCCTGCCTCCTAGTGGGCTCTGGGGCAAGGGTCCAAGTTTGGCCTGGTTTTCCTTCCCACAGTTCTGTTCTCTGAGAGGAGCAGCCACAGGTGGCCCTAGAGCCACAGGAGACTGGAAGGACAGTTACCACCAGCACGCCGTTCGTGATGAGGTTCTCAGGTGGAGAGAGGCTGAAAAACAAAATGAGAATTCTTGGTCAGTCTTATCATTCTTTTTTTTTTTAAACTTATTTTATTGAAGTATATCTGAGTCACAACATTGTGTTAATTTCCACTGTATAGCAAAGTGCTTCAGTTATACACACACATATGTATATATTCTTTTTCATATCAGTTCAGTTCAGCCATTCAGTTGTGTCCCATTCTTTGCGACCCCATGGACTGCAGCATGCCAGGCTTCCCTGTCCATCACCAACTCCCGGAGCTTGCTCAAACTCATGTCCATTGAGTCGGTGATGCCATCCAACCATCTCATCCTCTGTCATCCCCTTCTCCCCCTGCCCTCAATCTTTCATAGCATCAGGATCTTTTCCAATGAGTCAGTTTTTCACATCAGGTGGCCAAAGGATTGGAATTTCAGCTTCAGCATCAGTCCGTCCTTCCAATGAATATTCAGGACTGATTTCTTTGAAGATTGACTGGTTGGATCTCCTTGCAGTCCAAGGGGACTCTCAAGAGTCTTCTCCAACATCACAATTCAAAAGCATCACTTCTTTGGCACTCAGCTTTCTTTATAGTCCAACTCTCACATCCATATATGACCACTGGAAAAACCATAGCTCTGACTAGACGGACATTTGTTGGCAAAGTAATGTCTCTGCTTTTTAATATGCTGTCTAGGTTGGTCATAGTTTTTCTTCCAAGGAGCAAGTGTCTTTTAATTTCATGGCTGCAGTCACCATCTGTAGTGATTTGTAGCCCCCCAAAATAAAGTCTGTCACTGTTTCCACTGTTCCCCATCTATTTCCCATGAAGTGATGGGACTGGATGCCATGATATTAGTTTTCTGAATGTTGAGCTTTAAGCAAACTTTTTCACTCTCCTCTTTCACTTTCCTCGAGAGGCTCTTCAGTTCTTCACTTTCTGCTATAAGGGTGGTGTCATCTGCATATCTGAGGTTACTGATATTTCTCCCAGCAATCTTGATTCCAGCTTGTGCTTCCGCCAGCTCAGCGTTTCTCATGATGTACTCTGCATATAAGTTAGATAAGCAGGGTGACAATATACAGCCTTGATGTACTCCTTTCCCAATTTGGTACCAGTCCCTTGTTTCATGTACGGTTCAAACTGTTGCTTCTTGACCTGCACACGGATTTCTCAGGAGGCAGGTAAGGTGGTCTGTTGTTCCCATCTCTTTAAGAATTTTCCACAATTTGTTGTGATCCACACAGTCAAAGGCTTTGGCATAGTCAATAAAACAGAAATAGATGTTTTTCTGGAACTCTCTTGTTTTCTCGATGATCCAACAGATGTTGGCAATTTGATCTCTGGTTCCTCTGCCTTTTCTAAAACCAGCTTGAACATCTGGAAGTTCTTGGTTTATGTATTGTTGAAGTCTGGCTTTGAGATTTTGAGCAGTCCTTTGCTAGTGTGTGAAATGACTGCAATTGTGCAGTAGTTTGAACATTCTTTGGCATTGCCTTTCTTTGGGATGGGAATGAAAACTGACCTTTTCCAGTCCTGTGGTCACTGCTGAGTTTTCCAAATTTGCTGACATATTGAGTGCAGTACTTTCACAACATCATCTTTTAGGATTTAAAAAAGTTCAGCTGGAATTCCATCACCTCCACTAGCTTTGTTTGTAGTGTTGCTTCCTAAGGCCCACTGTACTTCATATTCCAGGATGTCTGGCTCTAGGTGAGTGATCACACCATCATGGTTATCTGGGTCATGAAGATCTTTTTTGTATAGTTCTTCTGTGTATTCTTGCCACCTCTTCTTAATATCTTCTGCTTCTGTTATGTCCATACCATTTTGTCCTTTATTGTGCCCATCTTTGCATGAAATGTTCCCTTGGTATCTCTAATTTTCTTGAAGAGATCTCTAGTCTTTCCCATTCTATTGTTTTCCTCTATTTCTTTGCACTGATCACTGAGGAAGGCTTTCTTATCTCTTCTTGCTAATCTTTGAAACTCTGCATTCAGATGGGTATATCTTTCCTTTTCTCCTTTGCCTTTTGCTTCTCTTCTTTTCTCAGCTATTTGTAAGCCTCCTCAGACAACCATTTTTCTTTTTTGCATTTCTTTTTCTTGAGGATGGTCTTGATTCCTGTCTCCTATACAATGTCATGAACCTCTGTCCATAGTTCATCCAGTGCTCTATCAGATCTAGTCACTTAAATCTATTTCTCACTTCCACTGTATAATTGTAAGGGATTTGATTCAGGTCATACCTGAATGGTCTAGTGGTTTTCCCTACTTTTTAAAATTTAAGTCTGAATTTGGCAATAAGGAGTTCATGATCTGAGCCACAGTCAGCTACCAGTCTTGTTTTTGCCGACTGTATACAGCTTCTCATCTTTGGCTACAAAGAATATAATCAATCTGATTTCAGTATTGACCATCTGGTGATGTCCATGTGTAGAGTCATTTGCTGTGTTGTTGGAAGAGGGTATTTGCTATGACCAGTGTGTTCTCTTGGCAAAACTCTGTTAGACTTTGCCCTGCTTCATTTTGTATTCCAACGCCAAACTTGCCTGTTACTCCAGTTATCTCTTAACTTGCTACTTTTGCATTTTAATCCCCCATGATGAAAAGGACATCTTTTTTGGGTGTTAGTTCTAGAAAGTCTTGTAGGTCTTCATAGAACTGTTCAATTTCAGCCTCTTTAGCATTACTGGTTGGGGCATAGACTTGGATTACTGTGATATTGAATGGTTTGCCTTGGAAACAAACAGAGATCATTCTATTTTTTTTGAGATTGCACCCAAGTACTGCATTTCAGACTCTTTTGTTGACTATGAGGGCTAGCTACTCCATTTCTTTTAAGTAATTCTTGCCACAATAGTAGATATAATGGTCATCTGAATTAAATTCTCCCATTCCAGTCCACTTTAGTTCACTGATTCCTAAAATGTCGATGTTCAGTCTTACCACCTTCTGTTTGACCACTTCCAATTTACCTTGATTCATGGACCTAACATTCCAGATTCCTATGCAATATTGTTGTTTACAGCATCGGATTTGACTTTATCACCAGTTACATCCACAACTGGGTGTTGTTTTCACTTTGGCTCCATCTCTTCATTCTTTCTGGAGTGATTTCTCCACTCTTCTCCAGTAGCATATTGGGGACCTACTGACCTGGGGAGTTCATCTTTCAGTGTCATATCTTTTTACCTTTTCATACTGTTTATGAGGTTCTCAAGGCAAGAATACTGAAGTATATGCTATTCTTCTTCATATTCATTTCCATCATGGTTTATCATAGGATATGATACAGTCCTATACAGTAGGACTTTGTTGTTTATCCATTCTATACGTACTAGTTTTCATTGACAAATCCCAAATCTCCAAACCAACCTTCCTCCACTCTCCCACCCACCCTTGGCAACCACAAGTCTGTTTTCTAAATCATATCATTCTTGACTGATTTCTCACAGAGGGGACAAAGAGCCTACATAGAGTCAACAAGGAGACAGCAGAACCTTCTTAGTGCTTGTGAAAAATACTGGCTTAAGAAGCCTTAGGAATTGGCAAGGAGAAAACTGGCATACATTTAAAATAAAATATCCAGAAATAAAGATTTATAGGATAGAGGGAGTAGAAGAGTTTCCTTTTTTTCTAGCTTAAAGGATAACTGTTCTTTATGTCCCACCAGATGCAACTGCATGGAGTTATAAGGATAAACAAGTTGCAAGAAAAAACTGGAGGCCCACCGCCTAGAACAGATGTGAACAGTTCTGGTAGAAAAACGGATCCCTCCTCCCTTCTGTGCTTTAATGTATGCATTAACAAATAGTTCTGACCCAGCCAGAGAGGGGCCTTGTAAGTGTGAAAAGTCTGTGTATTACAAACCTGGAGTGCCTCTCTGGTTTAGTCTAGGGAAGTCCACAGCCTCCCTCATCAACCTAAGCCCAAGAGGAGTGTGTCTCCAGGCTAACCCTAATTCTGATGTAGCTCCTCCACTTTCTAATTCACCCAAGGAACACTTTTCCCCCTAAAAGTCCTGTTAAACCAAGAACCAGAGGAGAGATCTCAGATTTTCTTTAATGTGAAACAAATGAACTTGATTTTAACTTGCCAAATTAAATTTTAATTTAAATTTAAGTTGATTTTAATGAGGCCCTTCAGTCCCAAGAACCCCTACACATAGGATTCTCTGGTTGGAGCTTGACAAGCCCTCTGTTCTAGTTCCTGCTTTTCATTGTCCCCCTGTTCCTGGGCTGATTGTAAGTTCAGGGGACTCAGTCCTGCCAGGGCTAAGAAGCCAGCCACCCAATCAAAATCACAAGGCACCCTGCTGCCCCAGGGCAGGCTTATCCCCTCCAGGAAGGGGCTCTCCCTCACTGCCCTTTCCCTTCCTTCCTCTCTCTTCATCCCCTTCTTCCCACACTCCCATCTCTGTGATTCAAGTCCATGTGAGTCCACAACACAGTCATACCCCTAGGAGCCTGGATCTTTTTCTTAGCTGGAAATGATGAGAAATAATCCCACACCTTGGCCCCGAGCTTCCCCTTGACTTGGTTCCAGAGTTGGAGTTGGCTGCAGAGGAGCACAGCAGACCACGCCAGTGTTCTTGCCTGGAGAATCTCAGGGACGGGGGAGCCTGGTGGGCTGCCGTCTATGGGGCTGCACAGAGTTGGACATGACTGAAGCGACTTAGCAGAAGCAGCAGAGGGGCACAGCCTCTGCTTCAGCCCCAGGTTTGGGGGGGAGTTTGTTCTAACAGTTCTGGGTCCAAGAGGAGACACCTTAGTCCTGATGTCTTTCTTAGCCTGACCTCGGGAAAGTCCCATCCCCATGGTGGCGGGAAGTCTTCCCAGGAGCCACTCTTAGAAATGCTGGGGATCTGAGGCAGATGAATTGGCCAGAGTACTAGACTTTAAAGTAGCACTGACATCAGCAGACCTGGATGAGAAGGGGTAGAGCCCAGGCACCTACACTAATTAGGAATTCCCAAGTGATTCCGATGCATTTGAGGGGCATCAGGGATGGGAGTGAAAGAGGGGGTATTGCAGGAAGAAGGTGCAATGCCTGTGCGCAGAAGCTGCTTTGGAGTCTGGACCTTGGTGGAAGCCTGGGGGCCTGGGTCCTACTCACCTCTCCTCCAGCAGGAATTCCACTTCCAGCTCCTCCATGCCCTGCAGGGGGAGGAAGAGACTGCAGTTATGAGCTGTGTCTCCACTTCTCTCCAGACCAGGATTCTTGCCACCCCAGGAGACCCTGCGGACATGTCCGTGTCCATCCCACTTGGTGGTCCTGCTGTCTTAGGGTGGGGGCAGCTGCTCTTATCTCTTTTTGTCCTCCTTGTCTCTCTCTCTCTCCAAGTCTTTTTATCAGGAACATCACTGACCACCCAGTGGAGGTCAGGGTATGAAGCGGACCCTCAGCCCCAGCAGGTAAATATCCCTTTGCCCCAGAACATGTGCCATTCATCTTCTCCCTCCAGCTTCCATCGTTCTCCTGCTTTCCCAACAGGCTCACTGTTTGGAGCAAGGGAGAGCTGAGATACTGCCCCCGGCAAGCCTAACTCTGAAGGCTAGGACCCCGTGCTTTCATCTTCTGCTTTGCATCTCTCGCTGTGTAACTTCAGGAAGTCATGACCTCGTGGGACCTTAATTTCCTCCATGGAGCATGAGCCAGATGAGCACAGGGATTCTCGTCCCTGAGGTGTCCAGGTGCCTGGAACAGTGCCTGCCCTGTGTGTGCATTTGTGTGTGTGTTAGTCACTTAGTCATGTCTGACTATCTGTGACCCCATGGACTGCAGCCCACCAGGCTCCTCTCTCCCATAGGGCACTCAAATGCTTTTTGGGTGAATCAATAACATCCTGGGCCTTTCCGGCAGATTTGCCCTCATTTGCCTTGTCTGTCCTCTGTCCCCTGGGGCCATCCCAGCAGCAGGCTCTGAGTGAAGAAAGGGAACCAACATTTACTCCATCTTCATTTAGTACTCTGAACTGGGCTTGTTGTTTTAGTTGCTCAGTCATGTCTGACCCTTTGTGATGCAACCCCATGGACTGTAGCCCACCAGGCTCCTCTGTCCATGGGATTTTTCAGGCAAGAATACTGGAATGGGTTGCCATTTCCTTCTCCAGGGGATCTTCCCAACCCAGGGATAGAACTTGTATTTCCTGCATTGACCGGTGGATTCTTTACCACTGAGCCATCTCGCCAGTGAACAGTGCTAGGTGCCTTAATTATGTATTCCCATTTAAGCCTCACAGTGACCCTGTATGGTAGATATTATTATCAGAAGAGACAAGGAAATAGAACTCAGAGGAATTAAATCTACAGGTTGCACAGCTAGCAGGCCAAAATGCTGGGATTTGCACAGCAGCACTATCTTCTTCTCTCCACTTGGCTACAGAAAGAGGATTCCGTAAAACAGCATCTTAGGAATAACCAGCTTCCCCTCGTGAGGCAGGAGGCTGAGGGCCAGGGCACCCACACCCACCTCTGTGTTGAGCGGGAACTTAACGTGGGTTTTCTTTCGGAAGCAGAGCTTGGTGAGGTCATAGAGAACTGTCAAGAGATGGTCATCAGGTGTCACTGTGTCTTCATCACAGACGCTCAGCTCCAGAACGTTCTAGGGGAGAAGGGGTGGGGTGTGAGTCTGGTCACTGAGGTTGCATCCACCCATTCCCAGGATGAGGGGCCTGATCTCAGTCCTAGTGAGTAGTTGGGTCTGAGGGATGGGGCGAGTACAGCTCAGGTGTGAGGGACATTTGTGGGGACATGAATAAAGGAAAAAGTGAAAGTGTTAGTTGTGTCTGACTCTGCTACCCCATGGACTTCTATCCATGTGATCTCCCAGGCAAGGAGTGGGTTTCCATCCCCTTTTCTAGGGGATCTTCCCGACCCAGGAACTAAACACAGGTCTCCTGCCTTGCAAGCAGATTCTTTACCGTCTGAGCCACCAAGGAGCCCTGGATTAAGGGAGAAAAGTGTCTATTCCCTCCTTTGCAACTCTCTGAGGCCTTCCTGCCCTTCTTCTCTGGTTCTCCTACTGGGGCATTTTGCTCTTTTATAAGCTTGGCAGGGGCCTGTGAAGTGCGAGGGATTTCATTTCACATAGGGGAAGGGTGGAAGGACACAGCAAGCAAGACATTTGCCAAGATACAGCACGTATCCAGTGCTGGGACCCAGGAGCTGAAGACAGTTCCTTTGGTACAGAAAACAGTTCAGGGGCGCCATTACATTTCATACTCCAGGTGGAGAGGTGTGGCAAAGATTACAGAGGCTTTGATTGGGTTGGGGTGAAGTGTTGGAGCTCTATCCTTTGGCTCATTAGCCCCTAAGTGAGGTCTCACGGGTGGTCCCAAAGCAGAAGGTCAAGGGTGGAGCAGCTACTCTGTCATCTGGCCAAACTCTGAGATGACTTAGGTGACTAAGATTAGCCTCTGGATTAGCCTCTGAGGCCTCTTGTTCCAAGGATCCTGGGAGATGTAGGTTGGGGCTGGATTTGCCTCTTTGGTCCCTATCTCGTGGACATGAGATGGTCCTGGGGCTTCCCAGTGAGTGGGATCTGTTGACTTTGTAACTGCTAGATACCAGGTGCGGGACTTCACTGGTGGTCCAGTGGTTAAGACTTGGTGCTCCCAATGAAGGAGGCATGAGTTCAGTTCGTGGTTAGGGAGCTAAGATGCTACATGCCACACAGTGTGGCCAAAAAAGAAACCAGGTGTGTCCTAGAACCAGCCCAGCAGCTCAGAGATTACAGAAAAAAGAAACACACATTCTGGTTTCAAGATGGCATCAGTTCAGCTCAGTTCAGTTGCTCAGTCGTGTCCGACTCTTTGCATAGCTCATACTGAAACTTCCCCTTTCTCATCAAAAATCTTATATATGATAGAAAAGACTTTTAAAACAATAAATACAAAATACTTGGAAAAAAAATGGATATGTCATGAACTAAAAAAGGAGATGCATTCCTAAAATATGAAATGGTAAGCTGGATGGAGCTGTCAAGCCTCAGATGCCTCAGGACTGGCTCTGACACCTTTATGATGAGGGTAAATTTATCTGAAGGGCACCCTGGGGCAGCTGTCAAAACTCAGGATGTTCAGGACAGGATCCTCCCACAGGAGATTTGAACTCCATGTAGAGTCAGTCATATATATCTGAAGAAGGCCTGTACCATGAATCAGCACCTCCACAAATGAAAGAGCATGCACCCAAGGAATTAGAAGTAAATTAGCCGTCCGAAAAGGATTTACAACAGTGAAAGCCCTCTGTTTGGGATTAGACTGGCCTCAGACCTATTGAGTAGATTGGCTCTTCTCTCTGTATCCTTCCGCTTGGTGTATATTCTGGAAACACACTCAATTTGGGGGCAGGAGATAGTTCCAGGGAAAATTTAGGGAAAGGGACAGAGAAGCAGGAAAGATGGTAGAAGGATAACTATGCCCAGAGGGACAAATATGAGACAGGCAAAGGAAAGGAGTGGCTGAGTGGGGTGACATAGGACAAGAAGTGGGTAGAAAGAAGGATAAATAGGCATGAGAAGGACACGTGAACAAAGAGAAGGACAAGCAGGCCAGGAGGGAACAGACCTGCAGGCAGGGCAGGCAGATGCTGTCCCCGTGTCTCACCTTCACTTGGCTCTGGATCTGGAAGCTGAAGGTTTCATTCCATTCTGGGTTTCGGCAGTTGGAGATGGTCCTAGTCCTCAGCCTCTTTTGACTGGCGGTGGGCAGCCAGAGGCTCACGAAGCAGTCTGTCAGGCTCACTGTCCGAGGAAGACAAGGGTGAGGGGGTGAGGAGCCAACCCAGGTCTGAAGAGGAGAGAGTGTGGAGGCAGAAGCCAGAGTTAGGCCTCGTCCCAGCTTCAGGTCCCCTCTTGACTCACGGCCCTGACTCTCCAGAGACCTTTGTTCCAGAACCCTGAGAAGGTCATGGACTTCAGGCTGGAGGTTTCAGAGGGGACGCAGGCCCCCCTGCCTGGTCTTAAGAATGGAGATGGCCTCGGCTCTTCTCAGAAGCATCCTGGCTCTTGTTGGTTTGGGACAAGGTATGGCTGTTACTATGCAGGTTTTTGGCTTCCATGGTGGCTCAAACAGTAAAAAATCTGCTTGCAATGCAGGAGACCTGGGTTTAGTCTCTGGGTCAGGAGGATCCCCTGGAGACAGAAATAGCTACCCACTCCAGTATTTTGCCACTCCAGAATCCCATGGACAGAGGAGCCTGGCGGGCTATAGTCAATGTGGTCACAAAGAGTCAGACACGACTGAGCGAATAACACACACACACACGGCTGGGCAGTTTTCTCTCTGCCAGGGGACGATCTGAAGGACTAGCCACTCAGAGGTCAAGTTTATCTCTTGCTTTAGCCCAGGGCACCAGGGAAGCCAAAGTAAGGCTCAGCTCTGGGCTGCGGCGAAGCAAGGATTAGAAGGGACACTGTTAGGGAGGAGTGGGGACAGCCTGGAGCAGAACAGGCTATTCAGCAGGATCTAGGGACAGGGAATGCAAACCTCATGTGACTGAACATCTCAGATGCACCCATCTGGGCTCTTTGTATCTATACTGGTCTCCCCACATGGACTGTGTGGCTCAAGAAACCCTCATATCTAAGACCACATACTTTATTTTTCATTCAAAAGAACAACATGAACGTGATGATGCTGTGTGTGCTCGAAGGACAAAAGCTGTGACCTCAACAGGCTCTCCTAAAGTTAAAGAAGGCCTCCTGGGTTTTCTCTTTGGAGCAGTGGCAGGCACAGGGATAGGAATAGGGTGAAAACCCAGTGTCCTGACACCATTCCACCTGGGAGGAGGGAGGAAGAGGGGCCACAGTGGCCCTTGTCACTCCTCTGGCAATCTGCTGGGGGTAATTCCCAGGACATCCACCAGATACATAAAGAAAGGGAAAAGTCAATATAGTTTCCAGTGTTAGAGAAGCTGCTTCTAAGTAATAAAGCAGGGCAGGGATGGGAGTTCTGTACTGATAGGACTGATCCAAACTAGTTCCTAATTATAATTAATAACGCCTGTGAGAATGAAACCAGAGTTGACCCCTCCCCCTAGACTGACTTAGTCCTGTATTGTTACTACACTGAGAACTTCATCAGACTTAATAACCATGGCTTGCATCATGAGCATCCCTGGTTTCTGATTTCATCCCCTCTGTCTGGTTAATCTTTCAGGCTAATCTTTCACCATTCAATGATCTGGAATTCATAGCCTTCCGCCCATCAAACAGAGGTGAGATAAGACTGTCTTTAAATGTCATAATCATCATTAATCCAAACACAACAAAATCAAAAGAAAATGATGACATCACCCTACCATTCCTTCCATGCCCAACTTGTTCCTCCTCACTATGAACTCAGGTGTCCTGACTAGACTCTCACATTGAGTTGATTCAACTCCTTGGTGCTCTCCAGCCTGTCCACTTCTCCCTACTTGCGTGGCCACTGCCTTGGTGCAGGCCATCTTCATCTCTGCCATCTCTTCATCACTACCCCACTGGGAACACTGTCTTCTGTCCTGCCCCACCCTCATCTTTTCTCTCTAGAGAAACCAAAGGGTTCTTTTCCCATCGGTCACTCCCCAGTTAAAGATCCTTCAGTGGCTCCCTGCCCACTCACGCTGAGTCCCACACACTCAGCATGGCTACCCCTCCCACTTTCCCAGCCTCACATCATTCCTTCTGCTTATCATCCCAGCCCCGCCCTGTCCCCAAGCACGCACACACACAGGCATTCACACATGCATGCACACATATACTGTTACATGCACGTGCTCACACTCACACTCCAAACTCCAGCCAAACCCTGTAGGTCTCAGAAGGCCATGTCGTCTTGCCATGAACACCCTCCTCTTCCTCTTTCACACTGCCCTTCTTCCACCCTTTCAGGTTGCAGAAGGGACCTCCCTCTGGAAGCCTTGCCTAAGCCCCCAAGTCTGGGCCAGATGCCTCTCATAGCCCAAAGCCTCCTGCTCTTCTCCTGATGGAGCACTGCTGACAGGCTGGTGCATGTGTCTCCACCACCCCCTGAACCCTGGGAACCCAGGAAATCCAGTATTGGCACCGCTGGATATTTGTGACTAAACGACTGATAGAAAACCCCAACTTCCTGCTATTGGGATATATCAGTACCCCAGAAATTCTGAGCTGAGTCACCATAGATATAGACAGGTAAGTTGGCATGTCTAGTGGTTCTGTTCAGAGGGAGACTCCCTGGGGACCTGCTTAGTTCTCCTGGGCCCTCCTTTGGCTTTTCCTGGACTCCAAGTTCCCTCCTCTTGGCCTCCCTCCTGTGCAGGGGAGCCTGAAGGCAGGGACCCCACAACCCTACACCCACTTGCTTAGCATGATTTCACAGACCCTGGAAAGGCCCCCTTTCCTCTAAGATTCCTTTTCTATCATCAGTCAATGCCTAAAATTGTCCCATTAAATCCTCTGGGCTTTCCCTGGTGGCTCAGATGGTAAAAAATCTGCCTGCAATGCAGGAAACCCAGCTTTGATCCCTGGGTCAGGAAGATGCCCTGGAGAAGGAAATGGCAACCCACTCTAGTACTCTTGCCTAGAGAATCCCTTGGACAGAGCAGCCTGGTAGGTTATAGTCCATGGGGCTGCAGAGTTGGATTCACGACTAACATACACAAATCCACTGAAGTCTCAGAATTTTTGACCTAAGGCTTAAATCTCCAATTAAGATAAAAAACAAAACAAAACTGGAAGAGCCAGCATTGGTCAGACACCTACAGGTCAAGCATAAATTTTTTTCCAGTCCTATTGCAGAGAGCCATTCTGCCTGTCCCCCTAAGGTTGGGAAGGAGAGTGCAGCCCAAGAGAGGATAATCCTGGGAAGGGATGATGGTGGAGGGAGGCCGCCAAGCCCAGATGACAAGCTGCGGCATCATGAGCTGACTCTAAGGAAATGACTATTGTTGTGTTGGCAATTAAGAATGCTTAAGAAAGGATGACCCAATTCTAAGAACTTTGGGGAACTTCCTAACCACAGATTGGTTCTAATCCTTCTACCTCAAGAAGTGAAAAAGGGCTTGGTCATAGGAATGAGGTATCTTTTTTCCAGAATGTGGGTGGCCAAGATGACTTAATCATCTCTACTGATATCAAGAACATTATCTTCCTTAGAGACACCCACCGCACAGCTCTTGGGGTGATGGTTTGAATTTTAATTTATTGTCCCAAGGGGAATAAAAACTCTGGACAGCTGCAAGATTTCCAGGCAAATTCTCTCACAGCCCTGACCTAGCTCCTTGATGAGGGAGCCACCCCCGAATCTCATCCCTTTGGGGCTCCTGGAAATCTTAGAAACTCAGGTACCCCTTACAGGACTGAACCAGAGGGGAAATCATTTTTGATCTAAGCCAGGAGGAATGATTTAGGGCAAAGGTGACCCAGGACCTGAAAGATGTCAGGATAGTCTCAACCCAGGTGAGGCAGAAACAGAGCCCAGCCCATGACAACTGTGGAAACAGATACAACGTGACCTGGGCTGACACCCCCAGACACCATGACTGCCCCCAACTCTGCTCCTCAGGGAAATGAGGAAAACACAGACATGTTCCAAAGGGGACCAGGTACCCTCGAAGGGCAGCCTGTGTGCCAGAGGCACGTGTGGGGAAGAGAGAGAGGAGGTGGTGGGCCAGACCTTAGCCCATTTCTCTGGCTGTCTGCTCCCCACCTCACCTCCACCTCTGGGGCCCGCAGGTGATGGGTGTAGCAGGAAGTGCCCTGGATGGTGGGAGGGTCTGAGAGCACAGGTGCAGGACTGCCCTAGAGTGTGAGGCCCGCAGGACACACGGGGCGGGGACAGAGCCACCTCTAGAGGAGCCAAGGCAGGCAAGGACACTACAGACATGTGAAAGCTGTGACCTGTCCCCGAGGGGAGTGGGGGAGATGTCTGGTGACCCACCCTGGCGTGGAAATGAAGGCAAAAGAGGCAACCAGGCTCTGGATCCAGGGGACACTTCCAGGCTCCTCACATCACTTACTGGTGGCCTGGGAGGTCCTGAGAAGCCCAAGGAGTCCATGGCCCCCTGGCTGACCTGGGAACAGAGCCATGCTGGCTGCAACTGATGGATGGGCTCTGGACACTCACCCTTCCGGGGACGGGGTCTGAATTCTGCCTGGTCCCTTTGTTCTCTCCTGGGATGTAGGGCCTTCCCTTCCCCACCTCCACACTCATCTTTGCGTTGCAGCGATAGTTTTGCAGCAGGCTGTCAGCCTCTTCCCCCAGGGCTCCTGCTCCATCCGCACAGAAGCCCTTGAGGTCATGCAGTCCCTCAAGGACTAGGGTGCCACCTAGATTCCCATCCATCCTCTGAATAGCCCAGGCTCCCTCTCCTGGCTTATCTTTTCTACCCTTCAGCAGGCCAGACCTGGGATCAAACACTGATTCTGCTTTAGGCAGTTAATCCTCATGTGCAAATGGGTCCCACAGCACTGCCCTCAGGTTGGGGAGGATGAGTGGGGGCCCCGGGCAGGCCTCCAACAGGTGCTGGGGCTGGAATGCAGGAAAAGTCTTCCCCCAGATTGGGCTCCCAGATCTCTGGATGCTCATATCTTGTTCCCTCAGACCTCAGGCTCTCAAAGCAGCCTTTCTTAGCTACTCCTAGTTTTCAGTGTCCTTTAAATCCTGTGGTGACAAGATCAGAATGCCACCCTCTGTTAAAGAAAGTGAGAATATTAGTTGCTCACTCATGGTCCACTGTTTGTAACCCTATGGACTGGTAGCCTGCCAGGCTCCTCTGTCTGTGGAATTCTCCAGTCAAGAACACTGGAATGGGTAGCCATTCCCTTCTTGAGGGGATCTTCCTGACCCAGGGATCAAACCCAGGTCTCTTGCACTGCAGGCAGATTCTTTACCATCTGAGCCAGCAGGGAAGCCCGCCGTCCTCTATTACACTCCATGATTGCTTTGCATATAGACACCTCCCCTTGTGTCGGCTCTCCCAGCATAGTTGAGTCCCAGGGTGAGGGCAATATAAGGGAGCTTTGGGGAACCTGGAGCCCTTGGGCCATTCCTGTGTGGCTGCCAGTAAGTGGGGACTCCCTCAGTCATGGGCCCTGACACAGAGCTTTGTCCTCCTTGAGGGCCAGGCTCCTCCCTGGATGGTGGGGAGGTGAGGGCAGCATAGGGAGGGGCTTCTGTCCTACCCACCCAGATGTCTTCATTTCTTCCTGAAACCAGAGACTTCCCTGGGCTCCCGTGGCCTGGGAATGCAGCAGAGGCCAGGATGAAAGGGAAATTAAAGCAGCAAGAAGACCCTGAACAAAGAGCCCTGGTGAGTCAGCCATACCCATGGGCTGAATGCAGAACTGGGGCCCCTGGCATGCACTCGGGCCCGTCTGGATCCAGGTCCTGAGAAGGGCGCTGGAGCTGACTGGCTTCATGGTCCCCAAGGGCCTCCCTTCCCTTCCATCCCAACAGTCCCTGAACTCATGCCCAGGGTTGGGGAAGCTGACTCCTGGAAGGGGTCCCCGGGAGGGGAGGGCGGTGAGGAGAGCGCGAGGTGGACAGCTGGGTGAGGACTGCAGGGGCTGCTTGTGCCAAGGTAGCAGCTACAGGAAGGGGCCTGGAAAATGATACAAACCTCAAAGTCTGAAATACAACTTGAATACAGAACACACCCAGACACACATATGCACACACACACACAGAGCGACCCCTGACCATTTCCCCTCTAGGCCTGTCTCCATCCTGGCCCCAAAAGTAGAGAGGAGGGAGGGAAGAAGGAGGGGGAGACTCACCCACGTCGGCCTGTCGGACGTTCCTCATGCGGATGACCCTCACTGTCAGCAGGTGGCATGGAGACAGCCCCACCTGTGGATGGAGAGGACACTGGACTCACTCTTCATGCAGCAGTGGCAGGCGGCCTTGACGGAGAGAGCAGCTCAACCTGGACAGGCTCCCACTGCCCAGACTCCAGTGACCTGCCCCCTGGGACCATCTGCAGTCTGGAGATTGCTTCTGGTCCCCAGGGGGTCCAAGGCTGTGGAGGTGAGGGGATTTGTCCTCTGTCCTCTCTGAGCCAACACACCCCAGAGGAAGGACAGTTTCATGCCTCTTCTGTCCATGTCTTTCCCATTTGGATGTTGGAGTTGGAAGCCCTTTTCCTGAGCATTTACCCAGGCTTAGAGGAGTCTTGAGGATAATTACAATTTTGAGATGATTTTTGCCATATATCAACATGAACCACCCCTAGGTATACATAGGTCCCCTCCCTCTTAAACCTCCTTCTCCATCCCATCCCTCTGGGTTGTCACGAAGTACCGCCTTTGGGTTCCCTGTGTCATACAGCAAATTCCTACCAGCTATCTATTTTTATATATAGTAATATATATGTTTCAATGCTACTCTCTCAAATCATCCCACTCTCTCCTTCCCTCACTGTGTCCAAAAGTCTGTCCTTTATGTCTGCATTACATGAGTCTTTTTACTGTCCACTTCCAGCCCGTGCCCAAGGCAGACACCATCGGATTCCTCCAACCCATCCAATGATGTTTATAGAGGCCTCTGAACTGGAACCCTTTACACTCTGAGTCATCCACTCCATGTTACAAGAGTCACCTTCTACCCTTTTGAGAAAATGCAATTCTTCTCTATTTAAAATAATATTAGGGTTTAGAGGAAACCATGAGAGTGTGAAGATAAAAAGAGTCCCCAAAATGCCAATACTCAGAGAAGATCACTATGTATAATCACTTTTATTTTCAACTCAGACTGTCCACAGATATTTCATCTGCCTTGGCTATTGTCAGATAATATTTGTAAAATAATCTACTGAGCATTTACTCTAATAGGGGCAGGGTGGGCACAGCAGGAGACCTTGATCTTCGCCAGTGAGAGGTCCCGCTCAGTTGGCCTTGCAGGGGTCCTGGGGCAGAGAGTGCACTGCAGGCTGATCATGGCCTTCTCCCCAGGGCCCTCCAGCCTCAGGCTGGTGGCTGATCTGGGGGCCAAGGACAGACTGAGGCTGTGTCCCACAGAGCTCCAGAGCCCTCACCACAGCTTGTCCATTGGTTGGGCTCAGTCCTTGAAGCAGCAGCGAACCTCTCCCTGATCCCCACCTCCATGCCCTAATGGTGGGTAGCTCTCGCCACGGGACCTGCCCTCATTTGGGTGTACTGAGGAGCCAGAGGCCCACTGGGTCTTGGGTGCCCGGCTCCCTGAGTGATGTCACATGGACAGTGTCTGGGGACCTGGCCCTGAGGGTGCCACCAGCTGAGATCTGCCTCCTCAGTTGAGCCTCGGCACTGTGGGAGGACCTAGACTGGATGCTGGACAAATGCTCCTGAGCAGGGTAACTGGCCTGCATAGGGAGCTTCCACCTCTTAGCAGAGCCCGGACCTCAGAGGGGAAGAGATGAGCCTTGAGACCTTGCCCTTTCTTGTCAAAATGGAGGATAATATTTGTTTTTAACACCAAAAACATTTTGTACTGTGTTAGCTAATAGGATAATATTTGGTTTGGTGGAGATTTACAGGAACACTGTGACTTGACCATGACCTGACCTCAAGAAAAAAGGCACATATATACAATGGAATATTACTAGGCCATAAAAAAGAATGAAGTTGAGCCATTTGCAGAGATGTGGATGGACCTAGAAACTGTCATACAGAGTGAAGTTAAGTCAGAAAGAAAAAATAAATATCATATATTTATGCATGTATATAGAATCTAGAAAAATGGTACAGATATTTGCAGAGCAGAAGTAGAGACACAGATCTAGAGAACAAATGTATGGACACCAAGGAGGGCAGAGCGGGGGGGATGAATTTGGCAATTGGGGTTGACATATATACCCTACTATGTTTAAAACAGATAACTATATATGAGATATAGTTATATGAGATATATGATATATGAGATATAGATATATATACAGATAACTATAATGAGAACCTATTGTATAGCACAGGGAACTCTACTCAGTGCTCTGTGGTGACCTAAATGGGAAGGAAATCCAAAAAAGAGGGGATGTATACGAATAGCTGATTCACTTTTCTGCACAGCAGAAACTAACACAACATTGAAACACAAGTAAACTCCAATTTTAAAAAAAGGATCTGACACTAAAAGGTTTGCAATAACTAACCACTCTCCTTCCTCGTCTGTCCTAGAAAAGGGCTTTGCTGAAAGCTTTTGGGGAGTTCACGAGTTTTTAGGCATGACCCATCTCCTTGCATGGCCCTGCAACAAGCCTTTCTCTGTTCCAAACTCCAGCATTTTGGTTTTGCTTGACCTCACATCAGGTGCACATTCGTGCATCAGGTACACAGATTTGCATTTGGTAACATTACTATTTTCCAGATACTTCTCTTATAGTTTCTAATTTCATAAAACCTTTATAATAAAAGTATTGCTGTCTTTTAAAAAATTAAATAATTGACATATAACATTGCATGAGTTTGAAGTATACAACATAATGATTTGATGATATATGTATTTTGTATTATCATATGGTTACCCTAAGAAGTTTAGTTATCCATCATCACATGTAATTAAACTTTTTTCTTGTCATGAGAATTGTTATTTTGATGTATGTCCTTCCAGGCTCTACTGGGGCTTCATTCGTTTCTTTGTTTCTTTTTATTTTTTAATTGAAGGATAATTGCTTTGCAGAATTGTGTTGGTTTCTGCCAAATATCAACATGAATCAGCCATAGATATACATATGTCCCTGCCCTCCCTCTCTCTCTTTTTTTGATGTGGACCATTTTTAAAGACTTTTACTGAATTTGTTACAATATTATTTCTGTTTTATGTTTTGTTTTTTTGACCAGGAGGCATGGGGGATTTTAGCTCCCTGACCAAGGACCGAACCTGCATCGCTTGCACTGGAAGGCAAAATCTTAATCACTGGACCACCACGGAATTTCTTGGAGCTTAATTCTAACCAAGAACAATAGGACAATGGCTGGGAAGGTTGTTGCTTGGTCCCTGAGATCCATATATAAGTCAGCTTTAGGGCCTTTTCCTCCTCTTTTCGCAACAGCTGCCTCAAAGTTGGAACAAAGCCATACTGTCACATACAGGTCTGAGGATTCTTTTTGTGAGATTAACTCTGAAACACTGAATGTTTTCATGGTCAATCACTTGCTCTAATGGGATTGCCTTTTGAGCTTTGTTACTTGGACCAAAGGCTGCGGAGAGCACTTCTCTTCTGGGTCTGGAAATACAGTTGTGCTTTGGGCAGACCCCCTCCAGGCACGTGGGTCTTCATGTGGACAGAGCACATGTCCTGGTCTGATCTGGGGAGGAGGCAGGAGTCATCTTTCATCCAGGAGAGCGGCTCTGGCAAAGCATGTTCCCCCGACCCACTTCCTCAGAGGGCAGCTAGAGGACTCCAAGCGGGGTGCCAGCCAAGGCCTTGGCCCAGGCAGGGGTCACTCCCTATGCCTCTGAACCCAGGGGCCCAGTCCTCTCAGCCGCCTTGGCCCTTGGCCTCTCAGGCTGTCCTTGGCCCTGCCCAGTTCCCTTGTGTCTTCCCTGGGGGGAATGAGCATCCGCAGCTTCCTGTAGGACCTCACTCGGGATCTCCCTGCCTTCCAGGAAAAGCTCTCTGCTGTCTTCTAACCCTGTACCTTCCGACAAAGTTGACCATTTCTTCTACTCTAACGCAGCACCACTAACCCTTACAGCACCCCAAAAGCAGTTATTATTAGCCTCGCTTTACAGATGGAGACTCTGAGCCTAAGTCCTTTGACTTCTGGCACTTAGCTCGAATCAAAGGAAATTGAGTTTGCATCCAGTTCTGATTTTTGTGTGTATGTGATGTGGACCGCTGCTGTTTTATATTTTGGCTTTTTGGCTATGAGGCATGTGGGATCTGAGCTTCCCAACCAGAGACTGAACCCATGCCCCGTGCATTGGAAGGTGAAGTCTCAACCACTGGACTACCAGGGAAGTCCCCTAGCTCTAATTCTTAAGCCTGTGTTCATAACTACGATTATATTGTCACTTTAAACTTGAAAGCGACCCTCAACAAACATGAAGACAGATGCGGCTTGCCCCAGTCTTCTCTGAAAGTCTATTTTCCTGGAAGATTTTTTGTTTCACCTTGAATTATCCCAAAGCCCCCATACAACCCCCACACTCTGGCAGTCCTACTTTCAGTACTTTTCTGACACATTCCATTATTTTTCCCTTAATCAAACAACCAGAGCATGTTAGGACTGTAAGAGCTTTTAAAAGAAGTTCCCACTTTCAGCAGCCACAGAGAGCTGCTTTGTAGTCTAGAGCCTCAGCTTACACCTTTAGCCCAGGAATTTTCAGGAGACAGCCAGTTGCAAAGTATTCTGCAAAGCACTCATCCACCTGCCAGCAGGGAGACAGAGATTCAAGGGTGTGAGAGAGAGCCCAGAGGGGCCGTGCTGGGAGGAAGGCAGCGGAAACACGGGACTCAGGTCTTGGGGCCAGATGATTCTAGGAATTAAGTCTATGGAAAATGACCTTCTGGAATTAAAGTGAGTGTACATATTTTGCTCCTGATATAATTAGCTCAGTTGGAGTGATGCTAGGCATATGCAAAACTTCGTGGTCCCAGAGCTAATGAACACACAATAGAAAGATGTACTAGATCAAAGGATAGTGTTTGTGACTATGGGAACTAGAAACTTATGGGTTTATGGAACCCAAGTGTATGGGGTAGCTTATGGGATCCGGGTAAGAACTTCAGGGCTTGGACAAGCTCATCCCTCTGACGGGATTGCTAGGGGGGTATCAGAGTGAACCTTTAACAGCAGATATAGCCAGGTACCAGCTAGTCTGCAGCCCTGGATCAGGGATGGGTGGTAATCCTCCAGTTCATGAGGGCACTGGAGCGTCCAGGGACAAGGACCACAGAGCATTCAGGAGGTTGGCGCTCAAGGCAGGGACTATTTGGCAACCAGTGGCGAAGTGTATTTAGATACTTTTAACAACCAGGACTGCTGTGTAGGGACGGCTGGGTGGAGGTTGGATGGCAGGTTTCTGGGAAGCCATGGCTCAGGCTGTAGGCACACCTGGCTCCAGCCTCCTCCCAGCCTTGGTCCTTGGGGTTGGTTTTGCCAGGACTCTATTTTTCCCTGAAACCTCCTTAGGACAGGGGCATCTTGCCAGCTCATGTGGAAAAAAGCTTGACTCTCAGGATTGATTATTTTGCAATCCAATATTACCCCTTTCCAGCCCCTTACTTTATAGACAGGGCTCTGGTGGGGAGGTTGGGAACACAATTCATTACTCTCCTCTCTATGCCAGGCTCTGCTCTACCTGGGGGCACTGTATCTGTTCTCAACTAGCCCCCCTGCCCCAACGAGACTCTGAGGAAGGCACTACTATTCCTCTTTGCAGAGAAGAAGACCAAGGTTAAAGAGCGTGCTTCTCAAAAGGGGTCACACAGCCCAGAAGGGGCAGGGCTGCAGGTGTAGATATACTTGGCTGCAGGGCAGTGCCCATTCCATCCACTTGGAGGCTGGCCTTCACCACGAATTAACCAACTCAGTTAATAGCTTGCTCCGGGTCATGCACTAGAGTAGTTAACAGCAGAGGCAGGAGTAAAACCCTCAGCTCCCATGTAGGGGCTATCCTAACACCCCAGAAAACTAGCTGTCACCACACATTAGAAGAATATTTAGTTACAGGTGGCTCCCAGGGTCTGGCTCCCAGTGGGTGTGGGAGCTGGGAGGAGGGTATGACAACCACATTTCAGAAGTAGTAAGGGTCAAGGCTACCCTAACCAACCAGTCCATGAGGTCTGGGTGCTGATAAGGGAAGACAGCTCCCTGGAAGCCTGTGGGAACTCCCCTCTGCAGGGCTTCTCAGGGCAGGGCTGGCTGGTGATGCCACCTCCTTGCTGGAGAGCTGGATGTATCCATCAGTTTCCTGCGATACTTGTATCAGAGCTCAGGACAGCCTGGCAGTAGCTTCCAGGAGACAAGGACCTTCCCTAAAAGGAGAGCATGTGGATGGGGACTCTGTGGGCCCCTAGAATGCTTCCCTCCTAGTCTGAGCAGCTCCCCAGACCATGTTCCTTTTTATCACTCAGACTAGGTGAGGGGTTTGGGCAAGAAGTCCCAGCTCTGAGTTATGGACACCCCAGCACCTGAGGGAAGAGTGCAGCTCTCAATTGCTTCATTCCTTACTTCAAAGTAAGCTCTGTCCTTTCTGTAGAGGTTTCTCCTCACTCAAGCTCCTGGAGGCTCAATGAAACAAGGGAGACAGGAGCACGTGTGGACCAGAGGCTCTTTCAGTGCCCCGGGGGCTGTATAGAAAAGCCCAGAAGGTGACATCTATCCTGGACCAGTCAGCGGGGCACCGGGCGCCACACAGCCTGGAACTTCCCTCTTGGGATCCTTGGAGACTGAGCAGGGTCTCCACCTCCCACCCCAAGACAAAACACTTCCGGCGCATCGTTCATCTCATTCCATGATCTAGTGTGGGCTGGGGGAAGGTCAACAGGATAAAACGTCGCTGCTGACAGTGCTTGCCATGGCATGCCGGCAGCAAACTGGAAGACTGAGATGAGGTGGGAAAGCCCAGACAGAACTGGTCCAGAGCCCTGGAGGTTTGACCCATGAACCTGGGCTCTCCCTGGAAGCTGTTATATGGACCCAGGGGTCTCGACCACAAAACTAGGAGGGGCACTTCACGGCCAATGGGGACAGGTCGGCAGTGGCACTGGTCTTCACCTGACACCACACCACACACTCTCACAGCAGGCAGTTCGGCAGGTCCACAGGGTGAAAGCCTGCTCGCTGCTAGGAGTGGCCAAATGTGACCCACCCCCAGCAGTGCTGAGCACTTCCTGGGTGCTGCTGGCCCCAGGATGGCCCTGAGCCACTCCCATGCATCTTGTCAAGCTTGCGGGTATCTGAAGCTGGGCCATCCACCCAGAGGCCTGGCACCCACTGGGCCAGGCTGTGTCCCCCAGTGCCAAGCAGGGGCTGCCCTAGGCAAGGTGCTCCATGTCCCTGGAGCCTGCTGTGACCCCAGCCCTCCCTGAGCGTGTCTCCTGCCCTCGGCTCCTGTCCCACCCACCCAGGCCTGTTCCCTCACCTCCAGTGCACAGGTGGCCGCAGGCCTGTCCCCGTCCTCCTGGCATGAGTCTGGCGGGTAGTGGGAGACCCAGACGGGCATCTGCTTCTGGAGCATCATGTGGCTCTGTAGCTGGCTGGGGAGATGGGGAACTTATACTCTGACTCAGAGCTCCGCCCTCCAGAGGATTCTCGGCAGTGGCTGGATTGCTCTGGGAGGGGCTCAAGTGGTTAGCCAGGTAGAGTCCTGGACACAGGCCTTTGTATCAAGGGACCCTCAGGGCTTCAGATCCTGAAAATGCAAGGATGGGTAGGGTCAGCAGTCTGCTGCCCCCAGGAGAACAATCAGGCTGTCCAATGGACCAGGGAGTGGCAGGAAGAGGCTGACGGACCCTCCTGACTCTAGGATTAGCCCAGCCATGATTGGGGGAATCCCTGTCTCTCTGCAGCTTGTCAGGGTCCTGGCTCAGAGTTGCCCCTCCTCCCTCCGAACTCTATTTAGTCCAGTGGCTCAGCACCCCAGAAGCTGTGGGCAGGGACCTCAGGAGAGGCAGGGACTGTGACCAGGACTCCAAAGTTAGAGGATGAGGAAAAGAAAGTAACTGCTCAAATCCTTGGTGATGAGGAGTCAAGGGCAAGTGCTCCCTGCCCTTCCTCACAGGAGGCCAACGGAGGGCGGGCCCAGCCCCTGTCTGGGCTCAGGGCAGCTTGAGGATGCTCCCACCCCACCCCGCTGATTCTTATCTCTGTCCTGGTGGTTGGCTTACCTGGGGGACCTGTGAGGTGGCTTGATTGCTCGACTACCCAGCTGGGTGCACTGGGAGTTTCCTGCCTGAGCTATCGCCTGGGGCCCCACAACCGGCTTTTCTGGCTCATGGATTAAAGTGATTGTATGAAACTCAGGGTGAATCTGAATGCAGGGCCGTGCAGGAGGAGGACGTCCCCACCCTGCTCCTCTCTGCCTGCCAGGCCCTCCAGAGGAGGGATGGGGCCTTAGCTTGGACCCCTCCCAGCTTGCCTCCTTTTCTGTTCTTGCCATCCCCCTCTGCCAAGGACACAAACTCAGCATCCACACCCCTTGGTGAACTCTTGTTTTTTTAGTCGTTAAGTCATGTCCAACTCTTTTGTGATCCTATGGACTGTTCCCTATCAGGTTCCTCTGCCCATGGGATTCTCCAGGCAAGAATACTGGAGTGGGTTGCCATGCCCTTCTCCAAGGACATCTTCCTAACCCAGGGATCGAACCTGCAGCTCCTGCATTGGCAGGCGGATTCTTTACCACTAGCCATCAGACAAGTACTTGGTGGATTCTACTATATTGGATTTAATTCACATTATTGAGCACCTACTGCATACACACTACTAAGAGAGGAAATCCCAGGCTTGAAGCTGCTGACAGTCCAGCCAGGGAGCCCAATGCTTTCAACCCCTCAGAATCTCAGAGCCCTGAGTCTGCTATGCTAACAGGGGGTATCCTAGAAGGAGCAGTATAAACCCTTTCCATTTGTAAACATCTGTGGTTTACAGAGCTAATAAACTGTGGTTTAGAGAACACAGAAGTTGGAAAATGAGTGTCAGCTGGAAAGGGAAGGACTGGGTATCAGATGGCTTCATGGAGAAGGTGGCACCTGTTGAGTCTTGGAGGATGGACAAGATTGCAATAGCTAATGATAGGTGAGAAAGGCATGCTGGGAGGAGGAACAGCATGAGTAGGAGTAGGGAGGCCAGAAAGCAGGGTATATTCAAGAATGTAAGTGGTCTGGTATCAGAGTAGTGAGCTGTGTGGGAGGAGGTATGGGGGTAAGTGGGATATGGAGGGTGGTGGGAGTTGGGCAGAGACAAGGGAGGCTCTGTGATGGAACAGTCTGGAAAGATACATTAGGGTCCCATAGCTGTGACCTTTAAAATCTGTACTTTAAGTTTGGACTTATTCTCCAGGCAATGGGGAGCCATCAGTGGTTTTTGAGCAGGAGAGTGACATGATCAGAGCTGAACTTTGGGAAAGCAATGCTGTGATTGATGTGGTGGACTAGCCAGCCCACAGCACTGCAGTGTCCTGAACTTGATAAGGTGAGGGTTGTGGGGAGGCAAGGGTGACCTTCCTCTTGAGGAGCCCATGTGCTGCCCATTCCCTCCACCCCCTCCTTCACCATCAAACAGGCCCAGTGCAAGCCCCAGACTCCTAAGCACTCCTCAATGTCCAGAACTTGAAGGAGCCTAGCCATAACCCCCCTTGCCCTCCCCTCACTCCATCCAGCCTAGGCAGTATATGCAAAATCTGGCTCTCCGATCCTTGTATTTCTTCGTCGATTAACTCCTCAAGAGCAGGGCCTCATTTAGGTTGAATGAGATAAAACTGAATAGGAGGCGAACAGGAGGGAGAGGGGAAGTTTCTTCCTCTGCACACTCTACACAGTCTCTAACCCAGGTGGGAGCTGTTACAACAGCAAACAGAGCAGACCCACCCTCCAGCATGTGCTGTCCGGCTCTGTGCTGATGGGGTGTGGTCGGGAAGGAAACAGTGAAGAATCTGTGGATCTACTAAGGGCACAAGAGAGGGCTGAGTTAAGCAGGAAACTGACCACGTGGACTCTCAGTAGAGCAGAAGCAGACGACTGGGCGGGAATGGTGGGAGGGGGCTGGAAAGGCACAGTGCCAGGCACAAGGCAATGTCCACACCATGGGTGAAGGGTGCCTAACTGCCTTCTCCAATCCAGGCTGTCTCTGAATGAATATAAAATTTAAGCTATGACAGTGTTCTCGACACACCGCTGATGCTCCAGGTCAATGCCCCTGTGCCCAGAGTTCCTTCTTGTGGAAAGTCTGAATCCATCTCTGCACAAAGTGGAGAGGACTCAGTTTTTTTCTACCCACTGCCCCTTCTTCCCTGATGAGCAGAGAGCCTGAGATCTCCGCAGAGACCCCCAAGCTGCTCCTCTGAACCCCTACCTCTGTCTATATCTGGAGTTCTTGTTAATTGACTTTCATTGATTGGGGTGACCAGGATCTGTTTTCACCAGCAGTCTCTTAGCCTCAGGTAACCCAGCATTGAGAAGTACATTCCTCCCCAGTGGCTCAACTAACATCTCTCTCAAGAGAACCAGCAAGGATGAATTCTTCACCTTCCATCTTTCAAGATACCTGGGAGCCTGTCCCTTCCTTCCCACTCCATCTGCAGCATCTGATTCTCAGCCTCCAGCCTCTCATGAGTTCCTCCCCCACACAGCTGGCTGACCAGTGACCTTTATAACCACCCCCCTCAGCCTGTCATTTTAACAGGTTAACTTACTACTTAATTTATCTAATGCTCTTGCATTCTTGTCAAAATTCTGGATTCCAGCACTTTCCATAAGCCAAGTAGAGCCCAGAAACAACCCTATGTATGTATGAAATTTCATTATATGATGGAAGAAGTATTTTAAATCCGTGAGAAAAGGACAGACTATTCATTATTAGAAAAGTTAGCTGACCATTTGGAATAAAATAAAGTTAGTTATAAACTTTATAACCACACAAAAATAAATTCCAGACAGGTTAAATAGCCACACATTAAAACAACACTATAGAAGATTTAAAATAAAATATTAATATTAGAGAATGAGGAAGATGAAGAGGATTTTTCTAAGCAAGGTATGAAAACTAGAAACCAATAGGGAAATGCGGTCAAATTTAAATAAAGAGAAATGTAAGACTGGGGTAAAGAAAAAGATGCCAGAAGCACAGTTCTACCTCCAAAATGAATCCCAAATTTCTTCCTCTTAAGAAATATCTGTGGGTAACAAACTCACTTCTAAAAAATAATAGTCAAGAGGAGTCTCACCCTGCCCGATACTAAAACAAACTATGAAGTCACACTAACACAAGCAGTAGGTTATTGGTGTAAGAATAGAACCAATGAAACAAAATAGAGGAGTCAGAGATAGACCCTGGTGTTTAAGGGAACTTAACATAGGAGAGGTTAAAGTGTCTGCCTCCAATGCAAGAGACCAGGGTTTGATCCCTGGGTCGGGAAGATCCCCTGGAGAAGGAAATGGCAATCCACTCCAATATTCTTGCCTGGAGAATCCCATGGACCGAGAAGCCTAATAGGTTACATTTCATGGAGTCGCAAAGAGTCGGACACGACTGAGCGACTTCACCTTCACCTTCAACATAGGAGAAAATTGGCACCACAAGTCAGTAGAACAAGAACAACTTAAGAGATGACATGGTCATGAATGGCTCAGTGTGTAATATAAAATAAAACAGCATCACCACCCAGCCCCATATAAAAAGATGGGCTGTGAATGGGTATGTTCTTATAACATAAGAAATGGAAAACTATGAAGTTAACAGAAGACAACATAGGAAACCTATCTGTGATCCTGGGATGAAGATTTCTTAAACATCATTTTGAATCCACAAACCACAAAAACATTTCTAAATTGGATTACATAAGAAGTAAGGGTTTCTCTCAACTAAGAACACAGGGAAATAGTTAATAGATAGCTGACAGAATAACAAGATATTTTCAATGCAGTTGCAAATCACAAAAGGATTCATGTCTAGCATATACAAAGAATTCTTATATACTCCACAAGAAAAAGATGGCCATACCAACACAAAAAGGGGGTCAGAAACTTTCCTGATGGTCCAGTAACTAAGAATCCATGCTCCCAGTGCATGGGGGCTAGGTTGAATCCCTGGTCAGGGAACTAGATCCCACATGCCCAACTAGGCCCCAGCACAGCCAACTAAATCAATAAATATATTTTTAAAAAGTGAACCAGATTTGAACCTGCACAGCCAACTAAATAAATAAACTTTAAAAAAGTGAACCAGATTTGAACCTGCAATTTATAGGAGGGGAAAACCCAGAAAACTAACAAGCATTTGAGGAGATGTTCAAAATCATTGGTAACCAGAAAAATTAAAACAACAATGAAATTTCACTGTAGCAAGTATTCAACACTGAGAATGCTGAATAAAGATTACCTTTCTTTGGAGAGAGAGGATGGGAAAGGATTTGTGGGCTCAGGGACATAACAATCAAAAATACAAACTTGGAGGACTTCCCTGGTGGTTCAGTGGCTAAGACCCTGTGTTCCCAATGCAGGGGGCCTGGGTTCCATCCCTGGTGGAGGAACTATCCCCACATACCCCAACTAAGACTTGGTATAGCCAAGTAAATAAACATTTTTTAAAAAAGACAAACTCAGGGCTCACAGGCACCAAGGGTGATAGCAGGCCATGTCCTCAGCCCTCTGTACTCAGATAAAATTTTTTTTCCCTCCAGCTTTTCCCCAGAGTCACTATCACTGCTCTAGCCTGACTCATTATCTCCCTCATCTCAACTACAGCTTCAGTCTAACTGGTCTTCCCGCTTGCACTTTGCCTTGCTATAAGCCGTTCTCTACAGAATCTCTCCAAAAGGTAAACTAGATTATTTGACAGCCCTGATTAGAACCCTCCCATAGCTTCTGGTGGCTTTTACTTCTTGTCATGGCTCCTCACCTTCTACTCCTTCTTTTGAACACAGTTTAGCTTGTGAAGTGGAGCTGCTGCTTTCTTTCACCCTGCATAGGGAGCCACTTGTGACCATGTCATCTATTACTGTGTTCTTTTTCAATTGATGTGTGGTTCCAATTTTATTACAGATATTGTTGTTGTTGTTCAGTCGCTAAGTCTGTCTCTTTGCAACCCCATCTACTGTGTCAGGCCAGGCTCTTCTTTCCTTCACTATCTCCTGGAGTTTGCTCAGATTCATGTCCATTGAGTCAGTGATGTTATTCAACCATCTCATCCTCTGTCGTCCCCTTTTGCCTCCAGTCTTTCCCAGCATCAGAGTTTTTCCAGTGAGTCAGCTCTTTGCATCAGGTGGCCAAAGTGCTGGAGCTTTAGCTTCAGTACCAGTCTTTCCAATGAATATTCAAGGTTGATTTCCTTCAGGATTAACTGGTTCTGTCTTGCAGACCAAGGGACTCTCAAGAGTCTTCTCCAGCACCACAATTTGAAAGCATCAGTTCTTCAGCACTCAACTTTCTGTGGGCTTCCCTGGTGGCTCAGAGGGTAAAGAATCTGCCAGCAATGTAAGAGAACTGGGTTGGAACCCTGTGTCAGGAAGATCCCCTGGAGAAGGGAATGATTACCCACTCCAGTATTCTTGCCTGGAGAATTCCATGGACAGAGGAACCTGGTGGGCTACAGTCCATGGGGTGGCAAGGAGTCAGACGGCCTTCTTTATGGTTCAACTCTTACATCAGTAGGTGACTACTGGAAAAATTATAGCTTTGACTATACAGACCTTTGTTGGCAAATTGATGTCTCTGCTTTTTAATATGCTGTCTATGTTTGTCATAACTTTCCTTCTAAGGAGCAACTGTCTTTTAATTTCATAGCTGTCATCACTGTCCAAGTGATTTTAGACCCCAAGAAAATAAAATCTGTCACTGCTTCTACTTTTCCCACTTCTATTTGCCATGAAGTGATGAGACCAGATACCATGATCTTAGTTTTTGTCATTTATTAAGCTTCTTTAAATATCAGGGTCTGTCTCATGGCCCTCTATGCCCTGAACATGCTAAATTCTTTCCCACCTCAGGGACTTAGCACTTGCCATTCCCTTGCCTGAAGTCCTTGACTTCCACACTGTGCATAGCTGGCCCTTTCTCCTCTGCCGTGGCTATGTTCAAATGTTATTTTCTCCAGGAGCCCTGTCCTATCCACCCTTCATAACTCGTGTGCCTTTCACTTATCTACTTGCTTCTGTGTTGCTCTGGCTATTAATTAAGTTAAATTAAATCAAATTCAATAAAGCATACCTTGATTATCTTGTTCATCTATTCTTTTTGCCTCATTCCACCAGACCATTAACCTTTTCAGGGCAGGAACATTGCTTATCTTATTCATCAACTGGAAACACCAAATGCCCATCGGTTTCTTACTGGTGGCTAGTTATGGCAAGTTAACCACTGGCCCATCACACAGATGTCGACAAGAACAAAGTGGTTACCATCTATTGAATGCTTACAAAGTGACAGGGACTACTTTCCATATCTTGTACTACCTGAGATGTAGACACTAATATTATCTCATTTTAAAGAAGAATTGAGACATGGGGAGGATAAGCCACTTGTTCAGAGTCACCATGGTAAGTGACAGGTGTTAGTTGCTCAGTTGTGTCTGAGTCTTTGGACCCCATAGACTGTAGCCCAGCAGGCTCCCCTATCCATGGAATTCACCAGGCAAGAATATTGAAGTGGGTAGCCATTCCCTTATCCAAGGGATCTTCCTGACACAGGGATTGAACTCTGGTATCCCACAATGCAGGCAGATTCTTTTCAGCCTGAGTCTCCAGTGATGGGGCTATGATGCAAATCAGTCTGTCCCAGAACTTCTGGCTTTAACCATCATACTGTCAGCCTTTCAGGAGTTGCACAGGCCTTGAAAATTGAGATTTCCCCATTGTTGGTAAAAGGCATCTTTATGTTCCTGTGTTCATTGAGAAATCTCAGTTTCCCAAAACAAATGTGTAACGAGTAACACAGACCTAGAGACAAATTTATGGTTACCAAACGAGGAGAAGGGGTGGAGAAGGGATAAATTAAGAGTTTGGGATTATCAGACACAAACTATTGTATATAAAACAGATAGACAACAAGGCCGTATTGTATAGCACAGGGCACTATATTCAATATACTATACTAGACCATGATGGAAAAGAATATATATATATATGTATGTATGTACGTATACTAATCAGTGGGCTGTTCAGCAGAAGCTAACACAATATACAACGAGTAAATAAATTTTGGGCAACATAAAGTAAAGCAAATATTATATCCTTCAAGTAACGGGAGGTAAAAAAATTATCAGCCATTGAAGTTAATACATTAAGATGTCTCAGAACTTCTGGCCAACAGATAAGACATGACTATCTCATGTTGATAAGATATAAAATAAGGATAAATATGACAAGAAAATACCTTCATTCTAACATAGGTAGTAATTATGTTCCTAGTGTTGTCAACAGATCCTGCCCTTCTCTATTCTAATAAGATGTTAAGGTCCAACTTAGTGCTTTGCATACTCAAAGCACTTGTACCCATAGCTCAACGTTTGTCAACCTTGTGACATTTCTGCTACTAAAACTTGTGTCTCTGGTTTCAACTGGATGATAGGTTTTATCTTCCTGTTCCTGACTCTCTCTCACACATAGTAAGACCATCTAGAGCCTTCTGTACACTGAATTTACTCTTTGTCAACTGTCACCTCTGTGAGGATGACACTGTCATTGTCTCAAACTTGACTGAACATAGTTCAATTAGTTCGTGGCCTAGACAATGAAGTTTCATAGACTTGGATTTGAACCACTGGTACTGTCACATGTTAGCTGCATAAACTTGGATAAATTTACCCCTCTACACCTGAGTTTCTCCATCTGTAAAATGGGAAGCATATGGTTCCTACCTCTTGGGTGGCTGTGCGGAGAAGGCAATGGCACCCCACTCCAGTACTCTTGCCTGGAAAACCCCTGGATGGAGGAGCCTGGTAGGCTGCAGTCCATGGGGTCGCTGAGGGTCAGACACGACTGAGCGACTTCACTTTCACTTTTCACTTTCATGCATTGGAGAAGGAAATGGCAACCCACTCTAGTGTTCTTGCCTGGAGAATCCCAGAGACGGGGGAGCCTGGTGGGCTGCCGTCTATGGGGTCGCACAGAGTCGGACACGACTGAAGTGACTTAGCAGCAGCAGTAGGGTGGCTGTGAAGACTAGCTGAACCAAATCTTAGCACACGGCTTGCCCTGACTTAGCGATGGATTCAATACAAGTGCTGTGATCCATCGGACAAGAACCTCAGACACTAAGATGTCGTCCGCCCAAGGAGCTCACAGCCTACGCTGGATGAGACAGGAAGGTCACACCAATGGTCTCAGGATGATTGGGTCACATATGAGGAAAAACTTGCTGCTCGGGGATCAGAGCCACCCGGGACTGGGAAAGTCAGTGGAGGCTGCCTGGAACAGGAAAAACTTGTACTTGTCTTTGAAAGAAAGAGAAGGATCCAGGAAAGAGCATTTTTTGGTCAGGTGAAACAGCGTGAAGAAAGGTAGGAAGACTCAGAAAGGAAATTAAATAAGATCCCAGATGCCGAGGAGAAGAATCATGATGATTCTTTTGTTGGCAGTGGTGACTCATGAGCAGAGACTGTTTAAGAAAGAGAGCAAAGCCCACTCCTACAGGCAGATCAGGTGGCCATCAGCACTGTGTTTGGGTGAGCTGGAAGGCAGGCGTGCCTCCTTCATCAGCCCAGGGTGGCTGCTTGGGGCAAGCCGTGGCCTGCAAAAGGCCCCTGATAAATAAATGCCTCTCCCTCTTCACCAGCCAGGAGTGGCCATGGGTCTAATCCTATCCAAATGCCCTGCAGGCTCCCGGTGCCCCCAGTTCCAGACAGAGCTTCTCAAGCTGTCATTCTGGGCCGAGAAGACAGCGCCAAGGAAAGGTAAACCTGCAGGTCACAGAAGGAAGAGCAATCCAGAGCAGGGCCTGCGAGTGTCAGAGAGAGGCGAGGGGAGGTGAGGCTACAGGCTCCATTCATTCTCCACCGTCTCTGGTCACCTGGCCTGGCCAGAGCAGATTCTGCATTTAGGTCAGGCTAGGTCTACATAGGCAGATACTTCCTTCCTGTCGAGTCAGTTTACAGAGATGGAAGGGCTTTCTGCTGGCCATGAGGCCAGATGTCAGCAGAGGCCAAGTAGGGCAGGAGTCATCTGGCTATGGAGCTCACACAGTGCCAGGTGTCAGAAGCAGGTGACTTTGCTAAATAGAGGAGTCAGCTGCTGTGACATTGGTGGAGAACATTCGCTGGGAAGGCAGGAGGTGGCCCTAATTCTGGAGAAACCAATTCCAAACACAGGCTTCCTGTAAGTAAGGAACTCATTGTTGAGCCCCTCCTGGGAATCAGAGATTTACCAAAGAGTTTTTTAAAAAAGGATGAAAGTGAATATTTTAACCTGTGTGGTTTTGTTTTTTGTTTTTGTCATTGCGATCCTTATGGTCCTTTCTTCCCTGAAACTGGCCTTGGGCCTCTGCTGTCCTGAGGTAGGAGATGGTCTTCAAAATACAAAGGGAATCAGAAGTTGAATCTTAGTTTCTGAATTTCTCTAGGACTCAGCTTTCCTACAGATAAGAGACATGGAGAAACACATAGGCAGTCATTTCTGGTACTGTGCCCCTGCCTCCGCCACCTGGCAGCTGGTATAGTGGTGAGAGTCTCGGGGGCTGAGCTGAGAGCACGTCTGCTCTCTGGGAGATGCGGCCTCACAGATGTGTCCTTTCCACCTGGAGAGTAGATGGAAGAGGCTGGAGAAGGTTCATGGAAACTCTGCAAGGCTGCCTGTGGGGGCCTGGAAGTTGTGAGAACTGTGGGCCCCAACAGCGAGAACTGCTTGGCTGGGGTTGCTGGATCCTGAGCACCCAGCTCGGTGAACACCACGTGAGGGGGCCTTTGCGGATGGCCTAGTAGAAAGATTCTACTTTTGGCAAACTCACCATTTGGTAAATTGACCTTTTTTTTTTTTTTACTTTAGAAATAAACTCTATTGAGGTACAATTTAACCCAATAAAGTGTATTCATTTGATAGATGTTGATAAATACATACAAATGTATAACCACCACCACCACACTCAAATCATAGATCACTTTCATTGCTCCCCGAAGTTGCCTCACAGTCTTTTGTGGTCAATGACTCCCCTTCCCTCTGGGGGGTCAGTGGCCTCAGGGAACCACTGATCGGCTCTTTGCTGCTATTGACTAGATGTGTCACTTCTGGAGCTTAATGTAAGTGGAATCATAGTATTGTCTTTTGTTTGGCCAGAGTTTGAGATTTATCCATGCCATTGTATGAGTTTTTCCTTTTTCATTTCTATGTAGTATTTCATTGTAAAACTTACAATTTGTTTATTCATTTATCAGTTGAAGGACAAAGGTGTTTCCCATGTTCAGCAATTATGAATAAAGCTGCTCTAAACACAGGCACAGGTGTTTGTGTATATATGAGTCTTCATTTCTCTTGAGAAAATAACTATGACTGGAATGACTAGGTCTGATTGATTTTTACCTAGTGACCTGGAGGGAGTGTGATGTCACATCTGGGCTCATTTGACAATCCTAGCCTCCTGTCCTGGCACTTCTCCACTCTCCCTCCTTTCTCTCATTTTCTTCTCTTCCTCTCCCCTTACCTTCTTATTCTCTTCTTTATTCAGTTGGCTTCCTTTTTTTACCCATCCAACTAAGACTGAGGGAGCCCACTGGGCAGATGGGAGCAGGGAGCCGAGCTCCTGGCTCCTCCCACAGAGGGCTAGTTGTAACAAGCAGCCCTCACTTTTCTTGGTCCAAAGCCAGCTGGCCAAACATGCCCACCACCTTTCATGTCTCCTGATGTCAGCTCCTCAGTCAGGGAGCGTGGCGGGGGTCAGCAGGGGGAACTCCCAGATTCCACAGGGAGAGGGCTAAGGGGGTCTCCAGCATTTTCAGCTTGGGGCTGATCTGACAGGGCCAGGTTTTCCTCGCACTGTTGTTTTAAGAACTGTATCTGAGGGTTCTTGTCTACCCCATTCACTGGTGCTGTGTCTTTAGACTGAATTTGGTTCCAGCCAGGTTCTAGCAGAGGAACAGAATTCCCCACTGATTCCATCTGGTTCAAGGCCCTGAGCCAAAGTTCTGCAGTCATTTCCTGAGAGCTCTTCCCCACTATCTCTCAGGACAGGGGAGATGGGGACTGGGCAGTTGGCACAAGAGGCCCTCACATCAAGTCATGGGTTTGACAGGGACCAGCAGAGCCAAGGGATGTTTTGGCTCCCTTGGTTTCAAGGTTAGGGTCCATTTGTGTTTGGGAAGACACCATGGTGTGGTGGGCAAAGCACTGCCCTGAAAGTCAGGAGTCTTGGGCTCCAGTTACAGCTCTGCTGTGTGATACAAAAAAAAAAATGACTCCCTCTCTCTGGGCCCCACTTTCCTCTTCTGTAAAACAGGAGGTTGGACTAAGTCAGTCCAGAACCCCAGGAGTGGGGCCTGGCATCCATATGCTTCCATCATCTCAGGTGAGTCTGAGACACAACGATGGGAAGACCACAGAGCCAGCAGCCTCAGGGCCCTTTCCTGTTTCTGACTTCTGCTGCCCACTAAGGTCACGCCTTGCTCGGGCATCAGCCCAGTATAAGAATAAATAGGAGATTCACAGGGTCCTTCTGAACACAATATGATGGACACCGAACTGTCAAAGCAGCGTGTTGAGTGCTAGAAAGGAGGTACAGCCAAGTTAATGGTCAGGAAAGAGCAAAAATGACTAACGCAGGCTGATATTTTGTGAGGGGGATGGGAGACCCTGTGAGGAGGGCACTGGGGGTTGGGGGTGAAAACAGAGCTCGTAGCCTGTCCTCAGCATGATCCAGGGCTGCCAGCCCCTCTCCCCACCCCTGCACCACACGTGTGAGAGTGTGTCTGTGTGTGTGTGTACTTGGGAGCGGGATGCACGTGTGCTCTTCTTGTCAGGGGAAGAAGGACCATGATCCCTCACTGGAGAAGGAAGTTGCTTTGTACCAAACTGGTTTAGCATCATCAGCCCCTGGGGCTCCTACAAGAGGACCCTAAACACTCATTTCCAACTGTCCCCACAAGCGTCAGCCCTGCTTGTCCTGCCTTTTTTTTTTTTTTTTTTTTAGGGATATTTGGTTGATCTTACGGTAGTGATGAGGACTGGAGTTAGAGAATGTGCACCCAGGGAGTAGAGAGTGATGAGCTGGCTGTTTGACACAGCGTGACCTCTGGGAGGCTCACTCCTGCCTGGTTGCCTGCCTCCTTCCTACTGGCTGTGTCTGGTTGGCAGCAGGTGGGCTCCAGGGCCTGGGAAAGCCGAGCAGCAGGAAGGAGGCACTGGGGCAGAGGGCATCCATGGTGACAGGGTGGGTGGGGCCACCTTTGGGCTGACTCTGCAGTCCTACTGCTGCAATCCAGAAGCCTAGGTGAGGCTTAGGATGCAGGTGAGCCGAGCACAGCTGGCAGACAGGGGGCAGGAGCAGAGAGGGGCCGGAGCCTCAAGCAATTCAGGAAAACTGGATTCTCCAGCTCCTTCCTGAGAGGACCCGGGGGGTGGGGGTGGGGGGAACTGGGCTCAGGCCCTGTGTCACGTGTGTAGGAGCATTGCAGCTATCTCCTGCGAAGTAGAAACACCACCGCCCTCCTCCCACTGTGCATGTGTCTTAGGGGTGTGGTGGGGTGAGATTGTGGACCCTGTCCGCTTTCTGGTGACGCAGAGCTCCATCACTACACCATGGGGGAGGACTCCGGATTCCAAGAGTGCAGAGCTGGCCCCTATTGCCCCTGGCCCAGAGCTGTGAGCTCTTGTTTCCTTCAAACAATAACTGAAACTGAAGGCTCATTTGAGAGTGATCAACCAACATGGTTGGCCCAAGACTGTAGATTTTCTGGGGTAAGGCACTTTCAACGCTGAAAGCAAAGTTCTGGACAAACTAGCATGACTGGCTACCCTATTTCTAACTTCCCTTGAACTATTTTCTGAAGCAGAGTCATACCTGGTATGCCAGACATGGAGTTTATAATTACTTATATTTATAATTATTCCTAGGCTTTATAATTGAGGCAAAATAATTTGATTATTTTCTTATGGAGTATATGAACAAGATCTATATGGGACAATTTCAAGTTTTCAGGCTAATTCTGAGTTTAAGGTATGATTGAGTCTGTCTGTCATGGGACTCTGATATAGTAAAGTCACTCAGTTGAGTCCGACTCTTTGTGACCCCATGGACTACAGCCCACCAGGCTCCTCAGTCCATGAGATTCTCCAAGCAAGAATACTGGAGTGGGTTGCCATTTCCTTCTCCAGGGGATCTTCCTGACCCAGGGATCGAACCCAGGTGTCCCGCATTGGAGGCAGACGCTTTAACCTCTGAGCCACCAGGGAAGTCCTTGGGACTCTGATACCCTGCACATAATGACCTCCAGCATCCCTTTCTACTTCCACTAAAGCAGAAAAAAAGAGAAAATCCTGTTCCTTTGGGATTTTATGGAACTGTCATTTGTGGGGAATCTACCTACCCTTTCAAATGTGGGCCCCTAACTAGTGTGGCCAGTTGGCATTCCCATCCCTTAGACTTGGTGATTTGTTAAGGAACTATTAGACCTCCTCCTCCTCATTCTTATTTTTCTTTTTCGGATTATATGGGGGAGGAGAGAGTGTGAGAGTAAGAGAGAAAGGGGAGAGGGAGAGGGCAAGGGAACTTCTTTTCTCTGGATTATGAACTCTAAGGAAGATGTAACCTTTGAGGTACTTTTGGTCATCTTTGCCACCATATGGAAGGACTTAGCCTTAGAAAGGAAGCTGACATGGGAAAAAGGCAAAGCTGAGACGGGGAGATAAAGTTCTGAGGACAGAGTCTGGAGCAGTAGATTCAGCTGTGCCTGAAGCCTGCTTGCTACAAAGCCCGTGAGCCATGACTTTCTACTTACAGGAGACGGTAAAGGCACTTTCCCCCTCAAGTGTCTTTGAACTCACTTTAGTTACTCTCCACTTTTGACTGAAAGAGCTCTAAGATGCCCGGCCACTATAAGGCAGGTCTCCACTTGGGGGTCTCCAGCAGGAAGAGGGGAGGATTAGTTGGGGTTATGTCCTCTTTCATCTCCTGAACCAAGTCCCTTATGCCTTTGTAAAAATGAAAGTGTTAGTTGCTCAGTCATGTTCAACTCTTTGCAACCCCATGGACTATAGCCTGCCAGGCTCCTCTGTCCATGGGATTCTCCAGGCAAGAATACTAGAGTGGGTTGCCATTTCCTTCTCTAGGGGATCTGTTGCAGGAAGTGGGCTCTTGTCTAAAACTTGGAAATGAAATGTCCGAGGAGACACATATGCTGACAAAGCAAGAGATTTTATTGGGAAGGGGAATGTTTTAAACTTTATATGTAATGTCATATAAACATATGTATTCTGCAGTAAACATTTTTCTTTCATTTGGTATTATATTTATAAGATTTGCCTACATTAATAGGTATAGATCTGGCTCATTAATTTGTATAGCTGTAAACTATACCACAATTTATTTATCCATTTTTTGTGCCATGGACATTTAAGTTGCCTTTAATTTTTTGCTCTTAGCATATTTTATCAGTGTTTTTTTTCCATTTTAAAATATTTGAGTTAGGGTATACTTATTAAAAATGATATGTAATACTGGATGGTATTTTCCTTTAGTGAATGATGTGTCTTAGATTCAATGAAGAATGGTATTAAATTATACTACTGTGAGTTTTCTTGTACATGTTGTGTTTCTTTAATGTATATACCCCAAGAGTAAAAACTGCTGGCTTAAATTGGCTAGATATTGCCAAATTGTTTTCTAAAGTAATTTTTACTAATATCTCTTCCACTGCTATGTAAGAAAACTCCCACTGGGGGAATACCAAGGGGGCATCATCTAACTTTTTACTTTTGCCAATCCAACATGTATGAAATTGTCTTTTATTCTGTGTTCTTAAAATTTTATTTATTTATGACTGTGCTGGTTCTTTATTGCTGAGCATGGGCTTTCTCTATTGTGGCAAGTGGGGGCTACTCTCTAGTTGTGGGGCACAGGCTTCTTGTTGTGGAGGCTTCTCCTGTTGTGGAGTACAGGTGCTAGGGCCTGCAGGCGTCAGTAGTTGCGGCACACAGGCTTAGTCGCCCCGTAGCATGTGGGATCTTCCCAGACTAGGGATCAAATCTGCGTGCCCTGCATTGGCAGGTGGATTCTTAACTACTGGACCACCAAGGAGGTCCCTCTCATTGTAGTTTTAATATGCGTTTCCCTGATTATTAGTAGTTTTGGGTATCTTTTCAAGATTGTTCATTTCTCTAATCCATATACTTGAGACTCTTCATCGACTCCCCTCCTTCAAGCCTCTGGAACTTCCTTTACCACAGTCAAATCCAACCATCTTCAATACTTATCAATGTATAGCAGTAGTTACAAAAAAAGCTATAAAGCTATTTCTGCCCAAGTAATTTCCATGCTTGGGAACTTATCCTGAAGGAAAAAATACTACATGTTTAAAAACATTAATTACATCTAAATTTTTATGCCAAAGAATTGAAAATCACCCAAATGCTCAATACTAGTAATGTGTATGTGCGTGCAAAGTCACTTCAGTCATGTCTAACTCTTTGCAACCCTATGGACTGTAGCCCACCAGCCTCCTCTGTCCATGCGATTCTCCAGGCAAGAATACGGGAGTGGGCTGCCGTGCCCTCCTCCAGGGGGTCTTCCTGACCCAGAGATGGAAACTGAGTCTCCTGCGGCTCCTGCATTGCAGGCAGATTCTTTATTGCTGAGCGACCAGAAAGCCCCAATACTAGTCGATATAACATTAAATTATGGCATATTCCCATGACTGAATTCTATGGATTCATTAAAAGGAAAACTATAAAGAGAATGTATCAGTATAAAAATATATATGGATATGTATATTTGAATTTAGGGTATAATAAAAAAAGGCTTATAATGAAAATAAATATGCAAAATTATACATTTTCCTATAAAGACTATAACCACAAGGGAAAGCAAAATCATATTTACAATGCAATGAAAAATAAAACAAACCTGGGGAAAATACATAAGAAATTTCCATGTGAAAAGATGTCATTACAAATTAATAGGGAAAAGTGGGTTATTTCATATTATATTGGAAAAGTAACCATTTTATGAAAAAATAACCATTTTGCCACCTGGAGAAAAAATAAGCTGGTTCCTTACCTATCTCTTTATATTAAAATAAATTGCAGATGCTTATATAATCTAGCCAGTTATTGTTTTCTCATCATTAGTGAGGAAGTAAAACACAAGATGCAATGAAGGAAAACAGGCGGATAATTTTGACTATATACGTATTAAATTTCTCTATGTCAAAACAACCACAGACAATAATAAAAGACAAATTTGTAATAATATTTGCCAAATTTAGGAAGGGCTAAATTCCTGATAAAACAAAACTCTTTCAAATAGATGCGAAAGTATAAACAAGTCAACAGAAAAATTGCCAAAAGGTACAAAGAGGTAATTCATGGTAGGACTGTTTATGTTAGTGGTTCCCCAATTTTGCTGAACATTGGAAACACTCGGAGTGCCTTCAACAAATACTGATGCCTGGCTCTCAGATATTCTGATGTAATTCATATGGTATGTGACTTGGGCACTGGTATTTTTAGAAGCTCCTCTGATGATTTGAGCATTCAACAAAGTTTGGAAATCATTGGAATATGCAATAAGCCTGTAAAGGATTATCACTAATAATAAGAATATAAATTAAACAATGAAATGCCATTTTTCATCTATCAGATTGGCAAGGATGAAAAGCTGGTAAGACTCAGTGTTGGGCAGGAGGTGGGAAAGAGTCAACAAGGTGCTGTTGTGAAGAGGTAAACTGGCACAAACATTTTGGAGGGTAATTTGGTAATACCTGTGAACATGTAAAACTTGCAGGATTTTTGGCCAGGGATTGTGTTTTTAGAAATTTATTGCGCATATACTCTTGCACAAGTACCCAAAGATGTTCGATTTCACACTGTTCCTATAACTGCTTTTTGCTGCTGTTGCTGCTTGTTGTTTGGCTTAATGAGGGCTATGCCTTAGTGTTACTGAAAGAGGAGGGGTCCAGTGCTTGCTGCTCAAAAGCCAATAGGCCAGGTTGGTGGAAAGTTTGCTTTATTTCAGATGCTGGCAGCTGGGAGGGGAGGGAGGACATCTGTCCAAAGGCCAACTCCACCTCCTCCCCACCCCCACTGGCAACCAGTGGGGCAAGCGCTTTTATAGACAGAGAAGGGGCTACATGCAGAAACAGCAGTCAGTTCTGACAGTCATCTTCAAAATGGTCATCAGTGCTCTGACCAGCATCATCTTGGTTGTTTTAGATACACTTAATCTTCAGTTCTAGGGTCCACTTGTTCCCATTTCTTTGAAGCCAGTTCTTGGAATTGTGGCAACTTATGTTGTGGGTGGCAAATAGATGGGGAAACGGTGGAAACAACATCACACTTTACTTTTGGGGGCTCCAAAATCGCTGCAGATGGTGACTGCAGCCATGAAATTAAAAGACGCTTACTCCTTGGAAGGAAAGTTATGACCAACCTAGATAGCATATTCAAGAAAAGAGACATTACTTTGCCAACAAAGGTCTATCTAGTCAAGGCTATGGTTTTTCCAGTAGTCACATATGGATGTGAGAGTTGGACTGCGAAGAAGGCTGAGCGCCGAAGAATTGATGCTTTTGAACTGGTGTTGGAGAAGACTCTTGAGAGTCCCTTGGACTGCAAGGAGATCCAACCAGTCCATTCTAAGGGAGATCAGTCCTGGGTGTTCTTTGGAAGGAATGATGCTGAAGCTGAAACTCCAGTACTTTGGCCACCTCATGCGAGGAGTTGACTCATTGGAAAAGACTCTGATGCTGGGAGGGATTGGGGGCAGGAGGAGAAGGGGACAACAGAGGATGAGATGGCTGGATGGCATCACCAACTCGATGGACATGAGTCTGAGTGAACTCCGGGAGTTGGTGATGGACAGGGAGGCCTGGCCTGTTGTGATTCATGGGGTGGCAAAGAGTCGGAGACAACTGAGCGACTGAACTGAATGATGTTGTGGGTACAGTCTGGCCATCATGTAGTTAACCTCTTCACCCTGGTGTTTTAGTATCTATAAGACACATCACAGGATGTGGTTCAGAACTTTATCTATAGCCCTTGAGAAAGAGCAAAAGGTCCTAGACTGCACTTAATGACTACATTATTATTATTGGTCTCCTTTGACTGTTTTCTTTTGTTTCTTCATTTCTCATTTCTCTGAGCAAATGTATTCTTTGACCAAAGGATTTCACAGACAAAAGGCAGGCAGTGGACATGCGGGGCAGAGGGGCGAGGACCATGGGGTCCTGCTCCATTTCATTAGGAATCACTGATGGACTAGGGTAGAAATCATCCCCTCTACCCACATATCATGGTATTTGGGTCTGGGATGTTGCTGTCTGGTGCTAGATAGCACTCTCCATAGATTTATGTAGGAGTAGAGAAGCCTCTTGGGGAGAAAAAGAGGTTGGGGCCTTGACCTCTTCCCAATGGGGATTCAAGTTATCAAAATGTATATAATGATGGGTCCCCAGTAGTTCCCAGAGACAGTATGGTGGTTGTACTCTGTGCTGTGAAATATTTATGATGAACTGAAGGATCCTTTGAGGTCAGATGGCCAGGAAGGACAACAGGACAGGGGCAAGGCACAAGGATGAGGGAAAGTTAGACCAGTATCTTGGGCTCAGTATGAGGAATTAGCTTATTGGAAACTAAGGCACAGGGATAATGCTGAAACTCCTTTGCACTTATTCACTTTGCTACCATGGGTCTATTTGCAGGGAACTGGCTTCCTGTGTGGACTGAGCCTTATCACACCAAATGATACTTGGTAGCAAGGAATTTTGCTAGGGGAACTCTCCTCACTGATCCTGACAGGGCAGGCACATCCCTTAACCTGGGCACATCAGCACAGCTGCTTTTGTAGAGAAGTCTAGTCCCAACAGATGAATGATGGGGGAAATGCTTTATGGACAAAGACAATAGTCTAGGAGTTCTCTGGACTATTTGGAGGGAAATCTTGGGGAAATACGAATTCTCTGCCAACTTGGCAAGGAGGAGAATGGAACCATTGTAATTTGTATAATAATAACATATTTTCTGGGCAATATTCATGGCATCAAAAATTGGAAATGGGCTTCCCTGGTGGCACATCGGATGAGAGTCTGCCTGCCAATGCAAGGGATATGGGTTCAATCTTGGGTCCAGGCAGATCCCACATGCTGTGTGGGAACTAAGCCCGTGTGCCACAACTACTGAGCCTGTGCTCTAGAGTCTGGGAGCTGCAACTGCTACAGACCACGAAGAGAAGCCCCTGCTTGCCACAAGTAGAGGAAGCCCATGCAGCAATGAAGACCCAGCATAGCCAAAAATAAAGAAATAAATCCTTTTTTTTAAAAAAAAAAATTGGGATTTGGGACAGAGGAGAACAAGATGGCAGAGGAGTAGGTGGACACGGAGTACATCTCTCTCCACGGATACATCAGGAACACACCTTCAGACAGAAGTGCATGCAGAACACCAGCTGAGAGCGGACAGGAGTACCTGACCAGTGGAAAAGAATATATAGAACCATGAAAAACTTGGTAGGATGAAGGAACTAGGGGAAAAAACAGGACTATACTAGGACTGGACTCACTCTACCCTCCGACCGGTCCGAGCCCCACAGCAAGGCAATTGTCTGAGTCAGACGAGAAACATTTAAGGCTAAGAGTAAAACAGCTGATCTGTGGCAGCCTAAACGGAATGAGAATCAGACAGTCCTTGCTGCAGCCATACATATGCCCAGCAGGAACACGGGTCTCCCGGAAGGTGCAGCAGCTGGGAGCTGGAGTTTAGGGATTGTGGAGCAATCCCAGTGTGAGGGCTACTGTTGACTGTGGAGAGATGGATGGAGGGGCTGTGAGGGAGGAGATCCTGGTGGGAAGGCCTGTGGAGAAAAGCCAGGCAGTCATGGAAGCAAGGTGATATTGCTGAGTCATGCGTAGGGGGTGGAGCCATTACCATAACCTCTCTCTCCCCACATGCCAGAATCAGCAGCTGAACAATAGAGAGCTGACCCATCAAACGCCTGATGCACTGAACTACAGCGTAGGACCCCAGTCAGGGGGCCCCTCTATGTGCCTGACTCGCCAAACAACAGAGAAGGACCCCAGACAAGGGATCCCTCTAAGTGCCTGAACAGGCGGAGCTATGGGGAAAGAATGGCCAAAGAGGCCTTCTGAGCGCCAGCTACAAGAGGCTTGAAAAAAGACTGATAGGGCTATAACCCCTGCTGTGGAGGCAGTTTGTGCCCTGAACACTTGGTGCCACCAGGGTCCCACAAACCAAGCAGCTGTACCACCTTCACACTCAACTCTCACTGCGGGCAGAGCTGCCACAGGCAAAAAAAAAAAAAAAGTCTTGTGTTTATGTGTGCAGGATCGCTTTGGTCCTGTCTGACTCTTTACAACCCTATAGGCTGTGGCCTGCCAGGCTTCTCTGTCAGAGAGGGGGTTCTCCAGGCAAAAATATTGGAGCGTATTGGCCAATATTTGTTGCCATATCCTTCTTGAGCACTATATTTCCTGCTGCCAACCCCTGAGTACCTGGTGCTGCCAGAACCCCTGCGACCCAAGCGGCTGCCCCACCTCCACACCTGGCCCTCACGGGGGCAAACCCAAGCCCAGGGCAGCCTCAGGAGCTAAACCCCAGCGGATGACCCACATGTAGATGTGGAAATGAAACCCAGGGGCAGTGTGGCCAAGGAAGAAGATCCAAAACCTTCCCACCAGCTGTACAAGCTGCAGATTAATCCACACAATCAACTAGGCAGACTGTGTCTATGGAGTATATAAAAGGCCATTGAGAGCTCCCACAAAACAAAACACACTAGCTATGATAGTTGTGGACATTGGAGGCAAGAATACACAGGAGTAGGACCAGATTAGAATCTGAGCAGCCTCCACAGCAGGTCCAGAGATCAGTACAGTGTTGGAGGGCATCCTCGGGAGGTAAGGTGGACTGTGATTCCCAGTGTGGGAAAGGATTCTGACAGAGGAAACTCAAGAAAGACATTTATTCTTCTTATTTTTTTACTTGTTCTGTAGATTCTTTTGGATTTTTCTTTGCTTCCCCCCACCCCCGCCCCCCACCACCCCTGTTGTAGTTGTTGATTTTATTGGCACTAAGAAATCCAATTAAGTTTTTGAGCTTTTTTTTTTCCTTTTCCTCACATTTTTTATTGTTGTCACAAAACTCTGTCTCTACATTAGACTTTTGCAATTCTGTGGAGTTTTCCTCTTTTTATTTCTTTTCTCTTTTTTTAATTTTAATTTTTAAAACCTATTATTATTTTTTCTACATTTATTCCTTTGTTTGCCTTTCCTACTGTTCTTTTCCCCTTGCAGTTAATCTTTAATGTATATAAATCTTTTTCATCTAACTCTATTTAACTTTGTATATCTATACTTTCTTTCTTTTCTTTCCTCTCAACATATTTGTTAGTTTTGTTTTCATTGCTTTATTCCCCACTTGGCACCTTGCTTTAGTTTTGTTTTCCAGTTTGTGCTTAAGTTAGTTTTGTTCTTAACTGGTAAATATAATTTTTTATTTCCTTTGTTTGCTGGATCAATCTACTGTACTTTTTTTTTTTTGGACTGTTCACTTTCCTCATGGGTTTATATATGTGTGTATATGCCATTATTTTAATTATTATTTGCCTGATTTTGTAACTGTCATTATCTGGGATACATCTTTGGTTTCTTGTTTTTGGATATTTGTTTTACTCTCCCTTAATGCCATAACAAACCACTTGTGGAAACTTTGTTCCTGACCAGAGATCAAACCCTGAGCCTTTGGAGTGGGAGCACTGACTCCAAGACCCTAGACTACCAGAGAACTAACCCTAGGGAGTATCAAATGATGAGAATGCACACAAAGGAAACCACTTGAATATAAGACCCGGCATCACCCAACCACCAAGCACCCTGTGCAGGACACCTCATCTAAACAACAAGCAAAACAAAAATACAAACTCAATCAACAGACAGGTGTACCATCTCACTCAGCCTTGCCCATCAGAGGAAAAACAAACAAACAAAAACTCACCGCAAATCTCACCCTATATGAAGCTCACACAAACCACTGGACCAACCTTAGAAGGGCAGAAACCAAATGGAAGAAAGAATTCAACCTTTTTCAAGGAAAGAATTCGACTTTCCTTGAAGCCTGGGAAAAGGAGACCTCAAACACAATAACTTTTTTAAAAGAATGAAAAGTTAGAGAAATACTGCACAAATGAAGGAACAGACTAGAAACACAGAAGTCTAAATAAATGAGGAGGAAATAGGAAAATTATCTGAAAAATAATGATAGTAAAAATGATCAAAAACTTGAAAGCAAAATGAAGAAAATGTAAGAATCAATTAACAAAGGCCTAGAAGAATTAAATAATAAGCATACAAAGCAAACAGCACAATTACTGACATTAAAAATACTCTAGAAGGAATCAATAGCAGAATATCTGAAGCAGAAGAACGAATCAGTGAGCTGGAAGATAAAATGGTGGAAATAACTTCTGAAGAGCAGAATAAAGTAAAAAGAATGAAAAGAGCTGAGGACAGTCTCAAAGACCTCTGGGACCATATCAAACATACCAACATTCGAATTATAGGGGTCCCAGAAGAAGAAGAGAAAAAGAAAGGATATGAGAAAATTTTGCAAGAGCTTATAGTTGAAAGTTTTCTGAACATGCAAAAGGAAATAGCCAATCAAGTCAAAGAGGCACAAAGAGTCCCAAAAAGGATAAACCCAAGGAGAAAGACACCAAGACATGTACTTATCAAACTAACAAAGACTAAACACAAAGAAAGAATATTAAAAAGCAGCAAGGGAGAAGCAATAAGTAACATACAAGGGAAACCTCATACGCTTAACAGCCGATCTTTCAGCAGAAACTCTGTAGGCCAGAAGGGAATGGCAGGATATATTTAAATACTGAAAGGGAAAAATTTACAACCAAGATTACTGTACCCAGCAAGGATCTCATTCAAAATTGATGGAGAAATAATAAGCTTTCAGACAAGCAAAAGTTAAGAGAATTCAATACCACCAAGCTAACTTTACAACAAATGTTAAACAGACTTATATAGTCAAGAAATACAACATATAAAAAAAGATCTACAAAATCAACCCTAAACAATTTGAAAACAGCAATAGGAACATATATATCAATAATTACTTTAAATGTAAATGGATTAAATGCTCCAACTAAAAGACACAGAATGGCTGAATGGATACAAAAATAAGACTCATATATATGTTGTCTACAAGAAACCCACTTCAGACCTAAAGACACATATAGATTGAAAGAGGGAGGATGGAAAAATACATTCCATGCAAATGGGAAGCAAAAGAAAGCTGGAGGAGCAATACTCATATCAGACAAAATAGACCTTAAAATAAAGAAGATTACAAGAAATAAGGAAGACACTACATAATGATCAAGGGATCAACCAAGAGGAAGACAAAACAATTGTAAATATCTAATGCACCCAACATAGAAGCACGTCAATACATAAGACAAACACTGAGACATAAAAGGAAACTGAGAGTAACGCAATAATAGCAGGAGACTAACTCTCCACTCTCACCAAAGAACAGATCATCAAAACAGAAAATTAATAAGGAAACACAAGCCTTAAATGATACATTAGATGAGATGGATCTCATTGATATCTTCAGGACGTTCCATCCAAATGCAGAAGAATATAACTCCTTCTCAAGGGCACATGGAACATTCTCCAGGATAGACCACATCTTGGGTCACAAATCAAACCTCAGTAAATTTAAGAAAATTGAAACTGTATCAAGCATCTTCTCCAACCACAATGCTATGAGACTAGATGTCAATTACAAGAAAAAAACTGTAAGAAACTCAAACACATGGAGATTAAACAACACATTTCCTAATAACCAACAGGTTATTGAAGAAATCAAAAGGGAAATCAAAAAATTTCTAGAAACAAATGACAATGAAAACATGACAACTCAAAACCTATGGGATGCAACAAAAGAACTTCTAAGAGGGAAGTTTATAGCAATGCAATCCTACCTCAAGAAACAAGAAAAACATCGACTAGACAACCTAACTTTACACTAAAGCAACTGGAAAAAAAAGAAGAAAAAAAAAACAAAATTAGTAGAAGGAAAGAAATCATAAAGATCCAACAGAAATAAATGAAAAAGAAATGAAAGAAACAATAGTAAAGATTAATAAAACTAAAAGCTGGTTCTTTGAGAGGATAAACAAAATTGACAAACCCTTAGTCCCTGACTCATCAAAAAAAAGAGAAGAATCAAATCAACAAAATTAGAAATGAAAAAGGAGAAGTTACAACAGACAATGCAGAAATACAAAGGATTATAAGAGACTATTATAAACAACTATATGGCAATAAAATAGATAACCTGAAAGAAATGGACAGATTCTTAGAAAAGTTCAATCCTCCAGACTGAACCAGGATGAAACAGAAATTATGAACAACCCAATTACAAGCACTGAAGTTGAAGCTGTGATCAAAAATTTCCCAAAAAACAAAACCCCAGGACCAGATGTCTTCCCAGGAAAATTCTATCAAACATTTAGAGAAGAGCTAATGCTTATTCTTCTAAGACTCTTTCAAAAAATTGCAGAGGAAGGAACACTTCCAAACTCATTCTACGAGGCCACCATCACCCTGATGCCAAAACCAAAGACAACACAAAAATAAAACTACAGGCCAATATCACTGATGAACATAGATGCAAAAATTCTCAACAAAATGTTAGCAAACAGAATTCAGCAACACATCAAAAAGCTCAGTTCAGTCGCTCAGTCATGTCCAACTCTTTGCAACCCCATGAAGGAGGCAGGGAGGCACACCAGGACTCCCTGTCCATCACCAACTCCCAGAGTTCACCCAAACCCGTGTCCATTGAGTCAGTGATGCCATCCAGACATCTCATCCTATGTCATCTTCTTCTCCTCCTGCTCTCAATCTTTCCCGGAATCAAGGTCTTTTCAAATGAGTCAGCTTTTCACATCAAGTGGCCAAAATATTGGAGTTTCAGCTTCAACATCAGTCCTTCCAATGAACACTCAGGACTGATTTCCTTTAGGATGGACTGGTTGGATCTCCTTGCAGTCCAAGGGACTCTTGAGAGTCTTCTCCAATACCATAGTTCAAAAGCATCAATTCTTTGGTGCTCAGTTTTCTTTATAGTCCAACTCTCACATCCATACATGACTACTGGAAAAACCACAGCCTTGACTAAATGGACCTTTGTTGACAAAGTAATGTCTCTGCTTTTTCAGACCATGATCAAGTGGGGTTTATTCCAGGGATGCAAGGATTCTTCCATATATGGAAATCAATCAATTGATATACCATATTAACAAATTGAAAGATAAAAACCATCTGCTCATCTCAATAGATACAGAAAAAGCCTTTGACAAAATCCAGCACCTATTTGTGATTAAAACTCTTTTAAAATTGGCATAGAAGGAACCTACTTCAACATGCTTCTGCTGCTAAGTTGCTTCAGTTGTGTCCGACTCTGTGCGATCCCAGAGACCGCAGCCCACCAGGCTCTGCCGTCCCTGGGATTCTCCAGGCAAGAACATTAGAGTGGGTTGCCATTTCCTTTTCCAATGCGTGAAAGTGAAAAGTGAAAGTGAAGTTGCTCAGTCCTGTCCAACTCTTAGCGACCCCATGGACTGCAGCCTACTAGGCTCCTCTGTCCATGGGATTTTCCAGGCAAGAGTACTGGAGTGGGTTGCCACTGCCTTCTCCAACCTCAACATAGTAAAAGCCAAATATGATAAGCCTACAGCAAACATTATTGTCAATGGTGAAGAACTGAAAGCATTCCCCCTAAGATCAGGAACAAGACAAGGGTGTCCACTTTCAGCACTATTATTCAACATAGTTCTGGAAGTCTTAGCTATAGCAGAGAAGAAAAAGAAATAAAAGGAATCCAGATCAGAAAAGAAGAAGTAAAGCTCTCACTGCAGATGACATGATACTCTACATAGAAAACCCTAAAGATAGTATCAGAAAATTACTAGAGCTAATCAGTGAATTTAGCAAAGTTGCAGGATACAAAATCAATACACAAAAAGTCACTTGCATTTCTATATACTAACAATGAAAAATCAGAAAGAGAAATTAAGGAATCAATCCCATTCACCATTGCAATAAAAAGAATTAAATATCTAGGAATAAACTTACCTAAGTAGACAAAAGAACTGTACACAGAAAATTATAAGACACTTATGAAAGAAATCAAAGATGACATAAACAGATGGAGAGATATTCCATATTCCTGGGTAGGAAGAATCAATATTGTAAAAATGACTATACTACTAAATGCAATCTACAGATTTAATGCAATCCCTATCAAATTACCAATGGCATTTTTTACAAAACTAGAACAAAAAATTTCACAACTCATATGGAAACACAAAAGACCCCATATAGCCAAAGCAGTCTTGAGAAAGAAAAATGGAGACTGGGAATCAACCTTCCTGACTTCAGATTATACTACAAAGCTACAGTCATCAAGACAGTATGGTACTGGCACAAAAACAGAAATATAGACCAATGGAACAAGATAAAAAGCCCAGAAACAAACCCTTGCACCTATGGGTACCTTATTTTTGACAAAGGAGGCAAGAATATAAATGGAGCAAAGACAGCCTCTTCAATAAATGGTTCTGGGAAAACTGGTCAGCTACAAGTAAAAGAATGAAATTAGAATACTTCCTAACACCATATACAAAGATAAACTCAAAATGGATTAAAGACCTAAATGTAAGACCAGAAACTATAAAACTCTTAGAGGAAAACATAGGCAGAACACTTGATGACATAAATCAAAGCAAGATCCTCTATGAGTCACCTTCTAGAGTAATGGAAATAAAAACAAAAGTAAACAAGTGGGACCCAATTAAACTTAAAAGCTTTTGCACAGCAAAGAAAACTCTAAGCAAGGTGAAAAGATAGCCCTCAGAATGGGAGAAAATAATAGCAAATGAAACAACTGACAAAGGATTAATTTCCAAAATATACAACCAGCTCATACAACTCAATAGCAAAAAAACAAACAACCCACTCAAAAAGTGGGATAAAGACCTAAACAGACATTTCTCCAAAGAAAACATACAAGTGGCTAACAAACACATGAAAAGATGCTCAACATCGCTCGTTATTAGAGAAATGCAAATCAAAACTACAGGAGATATCACCTCACACTGGTCTAAACGGCCCTCATCAAAAACTCTACAAACAATAAATGCTGGAAAGGGTGTGGAGAAAAGGGAACACTCTTGCACTGTTGGTGGGAATGTAAATTGGTGCAGCCACTATGGAAGATGGTATGGAGATTCCTTAAAAAATTAGGAATAAAACCACCATATGACCCAGCAATCCCATTCCTGGTCATACACCCTAAGGAAACCAAAACTGAAGGAGCCACATGTATCCCATTGTTCATTTCAGCACTATTTACAATAGCTAGGAAATGGAAGCAACCTAATGTACTGACAGATGAATGGATAAAGAAGTTGTGGTACATATATACAATGGACTATTACTCAGCCATAAAAGGGAACACATTTGAGTCAGTTCTAATGAGGTGGATGAACCTAGAACCTGTTATACAGAGTGAAGTGAGTCAGAAACAGAAAGATAAATACCGTATTCTAACACATATATATGGAATCTAGAAAAATGGTACTGAAGAATTTACTTACAGAGCAACAATGGAGAAACAGACATAGAGAATAGACTTATGGACATGGGGAGAGGGGAGGAGAGGGTGAGATGTGTGAAAAGAGTAACATGGAAACTTATATTACCATATGTAAAATAGAAAGCCAACAGGAATTTGTTGTATGGCTCAGGAAACTCAAACAGGGACTCTGTATCAACCTAGAGGGGTGGGATGGGGAGGGAAATGGGAGGGAGCTTCAAAAGGGAGGGGATTTATATATACCTATGGCTGATTCATGTTGAGGACAGAAAACAGCAAAATTCTCTAAAGCAATTATCCTTCAACAAAAAATAAATTAATTAAAAAAATTTGGAAACAACCTAGATGATATGATGGTATACTATAGCCATTTTTAAAAATCTTTTTTTTGTAATGGCAGAGGAAAATAATCACTAATTGCTGTCAGGTGGAAAGGACACAGTTTTAAATATGAGCTCAATTCTGCATGTACAAATATATGTCTATATAAATAAAACCGATTTCTGTGTATATTTGTGTCTAGAAAGAAGACTGAAAGGAAATATATTAAGGGTTTGAGAGCTTATCTCTGGATGATGATATTGGTTGGTAATGTCTATTTTCTTGAATAAACTTTCCAAATTTTCTCATGTCTATACTGAACATATATTACATGTTCTTTTTAGTTGGAACTATTAAAATAGCAGATTATTACATGTTTAATAAATGGATTATTATTGTTATGTGTTAAATAAATAGAATATTATATGATAAATAAATAAAGAGGGAAAGAAAACTAACATTTCTTTTGTGCCTCCATGTAACAGCCATCATGCCAGATACTGATATTTACTACATCAATTCTGTAAAAAGTACATGGGCATATTCTCTCTTGCCCATGCTCTAGGGGAGCAGAAAGCCTTGAGAGAGGACAGGGTCAGGCAGTCCACCGAGGGGAGAAAATCTTTCCTAGGTGCTGGGAGGCCCTTTCCTCCTCCCACGAGCAGCTGGCCCTGTGCTCACCATTTGGATCCTCTTTGTCCTTTGAAACACCCACAAGGGGGCCCTGGAAGGGGGCAAAGTAATAGGTCATCTAATGTGTGTCTGAAGATGACTGTGGAGGCCAGGACACCAGGGCCTTGAAACTGCTGAATGCGGAAGCTGGCTTTGGGAACAAGAAATGCTATCAAGCATAGTGAAGGATTAGACCCATGTTGTGTCACACCTGTTGGTAGAAATGGGGCCTTTGTGGGTGGATAGTCTTGACTTCAGTTAAGAAAGAACTTGGCCATTTGATGAGTAATAAGCTTCAATAACCTCAGATATGCAGATGACACCACCCTTATGGCAGAAAGTGAAGAGGAGCTAAAAAGCCTCTTGATGAAAGTGAAAGAGGAGAGTGAAAATGTTGGCTTAAAGCTCGACATTCAGAAAATGAAGATCATGGCATCCAGTCCCATCACTTCATGGGAAATAGATGGGGAAACAGTGGAAACAGTGTCAGACTTTATTTTTTGGGGCTCCAAAATCACTGCAGATGGTGATTGCAGCCATGAAATTAAAAGGCGCTTACTCCTTGGAAGGAAAGTTATGACCAACCTAGATAGTATATTCAAAAGCCCAGACATTACTTTGCTGACTAAGGTCCGTCTAGTCAAGGTTATGGTTTTTGCCATGGTCATGTATGGATGTGAGAGTTGTACTGTGAAGAAGGCTGAGCGCCAAAGAATTGATGCTTTTGAACTGTGGTGTTGGAGAAGACTCTTGAGAGTCCCTTGGACTGCAAGGAGATCCAACCAATCCATTCTGAAGGAATGAAACATTTAAATGATGCTAAAGGAGTTATGCGCAGTTCCTGCCTGGCAGATTCCTCTCCTGGGCAAGAGGTTGCTCTAGAATCTAGATGATCTGTTTCAGCTTCAAGATTCTGTTACTCTCCATACTTGCCACCTCATGCGAAGAGTTGACTCATTGGAAAAGACTCTGATGCTGGGAGGGATTGGGGGCAGGAGGAGAAGGGGACGACTGAGGATGAGATGGCTGGATGGCATCACTGACTCGGTGGACGTGAGTCTGAGTGAACTCCGGGAGTTGGTGATGGACAGGGAGGCCTGGCATGCTGCAATTCATGGGGTCGCAAAGAGTTGGACACGACTGAGCGACTGAACTGAACTGAAGCTTCTACTGGGGTTTCTCAGGTATGTTAGCAGTAAAGAGCCCACTTGCCAATGGGGGAGACATAAGAGACAAGGGTTCAATCTCTGGGTCAGGAAGATCCCCTGGAGGAGGGCATGGAAAGCTACTCCAGTATTCTCGCCTGGAGAATCCCATGGACAGAGGAGCCTGATGAGCTACAGTCCATAGAGTCCCAAAAAATTGGACATGACTAAAGTGACTTGGCATACACACACACAAGCTTCTATTGCTGGAGTTATGCAGCAGTTCCTGCCTGGCAGATTCCTCTCCTGGGCAAGAGGCTGCTCTAGAATCCAGATGATCTGTTTCAGCTTCAGGATTCTGTTACTCTCCACCTGGTCATGCCCCTGATCCCAAGGACAGTTTGTTAATACCACAGCTGCTTGAAGCACCTGTTGGGATAGGCTTTCTGCAGGCCTCTGTTGCTTAATATGTAAGTGACACCAATGGTAGGAAATGCACTGGGCAGGGAGGAGGGGACAAGGCAGAGTTAACCCGGCCTGAGGGAGATATTTGGGAAAGGGGGCTTTTGGGCCCCTGGAATCCATCCACTCTACCTTCTTATATTCAGCCTGGGACCTTACAGGGCAACTCTGACAGATACATGGAATGTTTTGTTCCACATGGCTCTCATCTGCATGCTGACACAACTCACAAAAGTTAGGCGATTAGGGGCACCTGCTGTATACAGACGATCAAACAACTTCCCACTCCAAACCAAAGAGGCCATCAACACAGTGCTTGCAAACAACAACAACATGTCACAGGACAGTTGAGACAACACCCATATAGAAAAATATAGAGAAGGAAATAAGAGCTTTGGAGTCAGAGAGGCCTGCATTCCTGATTTGGCTGAGGCACTGACTAGCTAGGCAGCATTAAGCAATTACTGTATCTCTTACTTTATCTCTCTGAGACTTATTTTCCTAATATGCAAAATTGGGTTAATGGTATCTATTTCACAAGATTAGTATAAAGATTAAAGAAAAAAATACATAAGAGCATATATAATAGAGAATGTGGGCTTTGCTGGTGGCTCAGATGGTAAAGAATCTGTGTGCACTAGTGGATAAGAAAGCTGTGGTACATATACACAACGGAATAGTACTCATCTGTTAAAAAAGAATGCATTTGAATCAGTTCTAATGAGGTGTTTGAAACTGGAGCCCATTATACAGAGTGAAGTAAGTCAGAAAGAAAAACACCAAGACAGTATATTAACACAAATATTTGGAATTTAGAAAGATGGTAACAACGACCCTATATGTGAGATAGCAAAAGAGACATAGATATAAAGAACAGACTTTTGGACCCTCTGGGAGAAGGCAAGGGTGGGATGATTTGAGAGAATAGCATTGAAACATGTATATTACCATATGTGAAACAGATGACCAGTCCAAGTCCGATGCATGAAACACGGCACTCAAAGCCGGTGCACTCTAGACACAAGTACAGCTGTGGCGGATTCATGTCTATGTACCACAAAAACCACCGCAATATTGTAAAATAATTAGGCTCCAATTAAACTAAATAAATAAATTTTTAAAAAAGAATCTGTCTGCAATGCAGGAGACCTGAGTTCGATCCCTGGGTTGGGAAGATCCCCTGGAGATGGGAATAGCTACCCGCCTCAGTATTCTTGTCTGGAGAATTCCATGGACAGAGGAGTCTGGATCCTGGTCCTCATATGGACCCTCAGTCCATAGGGTCACAAAGAGTCAGACATGACTGCAGTGACTGAGCAGCAGCAGCATATAAATAAATACATATGGGTATATGTCACTGGCACATAGAATCTGGTGTATAATAAACCTTAAGAAATTGTAGCTATTTCTGTTTCTATTATTTTTGCTATAGGACAAATACATTGAGAACTAAGTGGCCAGCAAAGAATCTAAAGGCCAGTATGGGCTCGAGAAGTGAGGGAAAGCTTCATTCATTGATGATAATGACCTTTGAGCAACTACTAAGTGCCAGGCACAAGGTTATGGTTCTGGGTGTCCTTCACTTTGGGAGGTAGGAATGAGCTTGCCTCACACCATGTAGGCGACACAGCATAGGGTGAGTCCTGCCAGGAGGCAAGTGGGGGCCCCAGGCCACAGGGTGTGTGGCAGGAGTCAAGAAAGAGCTGGGGGTGGAGTCCGATTTCACCAGGTCTCTGGAGCCAGGCAGAGGTATCAGCCTTGATGCCAGAGATAATGGGAAACTTAATGGGCCCTGGAGCCCACAGCCAGATACTCATCACTCAATGTTCCAGGTCTGCACCAGTGGCTGCAAAGACACTAACAAGCAGTCACAAAGTTTATGCTTCCTTATGTTTACTGACAACCTACTCTGATAAAAGTATGGGATGTTTAAAGACAAAGTCTCTTGGCTTCCTTGGTTTCTTCCAACCTCATTGGCTATTCTGTCTCAGTCTCCTTGACGAGTCTTCTGTCTCCACCAGGCAGCTAGGAAGTGAGGAGCAGAAGGCACAGTCTCCTGCCTCTTCCCTTTCGTCTTCTCCTATCATTTTTGGGAAGCTCATCCAGCTTCGTGGCTTGAGAATCTGTCTATATTCTGCTTCATGTAGTCAACCCAGTTACCTCCCCAACCTATCGCTCTAATTTCAGACTTGTATTTGCAACTGTACACATGACATCTCTGCTTGGATAAATGTATACAAAACATCTCAAATATAAAATGTCCAATACAGGGGATTTTCCTGGTGGTCCAGTGTTGAGAATCTGCCTTCCAATGCAGGAAATGGGATTTGATTCCTGGTCAGGGAATTAAAATTCCAGTATGACACAGGGTAACTTAGCCTGTGTGTTCCAGCTAGAGAAAACTCGCATGCCACACAATGAAGAGACTGTGCGCCATAACGAAGACCAAGTGCAGCTGTAAAGTTTAAAAAATAATAAAATTGTCCATCACAACACATTTGGGTTTGGGAAACCCTACCCTGGGGCTCCCAGTACTTCCCTGTTATTAAGGCAAAAACATAGGAAGCATCTTTGAGTTCACATTCCAGATCTGATCTATCAGCAAGTCCTGAAAGTTCTACCTCCAGAAAAATCCAAAATCTGTCCACTTGTATTTAAGCCATGGCTATTTCCTCCTGGACCATAGCAAAAACTTCCTCATTTGTCTCTTTGTTTCCTCTCAGGCAGTCCATTCCCCAGACCAGCCACAGTGATCAGTGTAAAACATAAACAAAGTCTATCCTCATGTTAGAACCTTCTAGTGGCTCCCTCTGATGCTTCAGAACAACCCTAGCACTGCCACCTGCAGCACTAGGCCAGCCTAAGTCTCTGACTCTTTCCTCTCTTCACCTGCTCTTTGCTCTCCAGACACAATGGTCTTCTCTCTGTTTCTAGAAGAGACTAACTTTTACCCACCTGCAGGCCTTTGCACTTAGAATTTGCTGTCTGTGTAACATTTCTCCATGAGTCTTCTCATTGTTCTTGGTTCAAATGTCACCATCCACATCACATCCCCTCCTTGCTGACAGTCACCCTCTAGCATGTTTTGTTCTAAAATCTTTGACATAGAAAGAGTCATGTGTTTACCTATTGTAGGTCTCCCTCATTAGACTGTAAGTTTCGAGAGAACTGGATCCTGTCTGACCTGCTCTGTGCTCACTCTCCCACTCCTAGAACAACACTGGGTGAACAGCAGGAACTTGGTAAATATTTGTTCAGTGAATGAATCCATGTTTCAGATGTGGTTCCTAGTCTTCTTGAGGTGGAAGATGTGTACAAGCCACAGAAAGGGTTGTCTAAGAATACAGTGCAGGAAATGGTAACCCTGGAAACAAATCTGATAAACTAATTTTCACCAAAGTATCACTGGATGACAATATGCTATCCAGTAATGCCAGCCACTAAGGGGTTCTAGAAAGACAAAGGCATCATCTACAGGGTGGCCCTGGAAGGAAACCATTCAAAAACCAAAATGGAGAGCAGATGAGGAACTATTTGAAGATTAATGAGTTTTTGTGGTTCCCTCAAAATTTTCCATCTTGAGGATTCCTCTGTCACCAAATGTACACACGTTCTCCACAATCATACATGCCCCCCCCCCCCACCACATTCCCCTCCGTAACATTATTCCTCCTTTTCAAAGCTGGCTCTGGTTCTTCTTGTCTTATTCCAATATTTCATACAGGTCTTAGGGAAGAACCAACTGACAAGTTTCTGAAAAATCCCACAGAAATTTGCAAAAAATAAAGCACCTCTTACTTCTGACATTTCACCTTAAATCTTAACAAACTATAGTACAGACACACAATGGAATATTATTCTGCCACTAAGGTGACAATTATAAAGTTTAAGTACCAACCAAGAAAACATTCTTGGCTGTAATCTTAGGCTAAGACCAAAACAAACAAACAAACTGGGCTTAGATCTGCTGGGATTTACAGCAGGTTTTTCCTTTCTGTTTCCAGACATTTTTTGAAGTTACTTTTATATATATAAAATGAAAATATTAAGATTAAGCACAGTGGTTAAGTCCTCCACCAGGGACTTGCTTGGTGGTTCAGTGGTTGCAAGTTAGCCAGCCAGCATGGGGGAAACAGGTTTGATTCCTCGTTCAGGAAGACTCTACATGCTGCAAGGCAACTGAGCCTGCGAGCCACAACTGAGCCTGCATGCTGCAACTCCTGAAGCCCCTGCACCTAGAGTCTGTGCTCCGCAACGAGAAGCCACTTCAACATGAAAGCCAGGCACCGTAAGGAAGAGTAGGCCCCGCTCACAGCAGCTAGAGAAAGCCTGCACACGCAATGAAGACCCAGTGCAGCCAAAAACAAAAATTTCTGTGTGGCTGCCTCTGTCTCAGACCTGGGTCACTTCTGTTGTTTCCCCAAACAGCTGAAACAAGCCAAGGGACACAGCCTCATTCCTGAATCGTGTCCAGAGAGGGGACGATGGGTGAAAGGGGAGAGGTCATCGTAAAGTCACAACAACTACAACAGCGGTCAACGTGGTTCCAGCTTCGTGTGCTCCAGAGATTCCACTGTCTACTCCTGACAGGATCTTTCCCCAGAGTGAAAAAACTGGGAAGTGAGGGAGCTGGTCTGAGGTTCCAGGGCTGGGAGCTGGCAGAGAAAGTTAGAGAAGCTGGTCTGATCTCACAGGCCCTGTTCTCAACCACTCTAACGAGGACGGTGCTCTTCCACATACTGAGCACTTGTGTTTCAAGGGCTCTTGCAGCCTTTGGGGGGGTCACCTCTGAGTCAGGAGGCTCCTGATGCCAGGGCAGGGTGGGGTCAGGGGCCAGAGGTCAGTTCCTTGACCTTCCAGCAGGGCTGCAGCTGATGCCTTTCCCCCTGCAGCACATTAGCAGCAGGCCTGAACGACTGGACCATAGGGACTTCTGGAAGGAGGCAGAGCAGGAAAAGAAGGGGAGGAAAGCCTGCCCCTCAGGGGGCAGGGCATAGCAGGAAGAGTGGGAAGGGGTGGGGCAGACAGGGGGAGGGGAACAGACACTCTCCACTTGTGACTCTGAGAAGGGTCACTGGCAGGACCCTGGCACCTTCTTGGGGCAGTCAGCCTGGTCAAGGGGATGGTCTTGGGGGACTGGTCATCCATCCAACTGCCCTCAGGTATCTTGAGGGGGATGGACACTGGGCTGACAGTTGCAGCTGTAAAGTAGGACCTACTGGGGCCAGACAAGATGACCCCACAGAGGAGGCCCAGATGGACTCACAGAGCCAGGGTCCAGACAGAGAGTGCAGTGGAAGGAGAGGGGTCCACAGGAGGTGAAGGGGCCATGGCCCAGTGCTTCTTGGGAGCAAGGCCCCACAGTGAAATAAGGCTGCCCCTCAGCCAAGCTTCCCCTGGTACTGCTGCTGAGACCAGAGCAGCCAGAGGGGCACAAGAGCACTGCCCCCTCCCTATTGCTGGGAGCCTGCAGGAAGCCCGGAGGAGAAGCTGGGGAGGCAGGTCTAGATCATGGATCATTACCCAAAGCCACTGCTCAGTTTTTGCAGCCCACTCAGTTTACCAGGTGGGACTGACTTAGTCATGATTTTCTCTTCACTGGCCCGCAGGTGGGATCTGTAAGGAAGGTCAAATCAGTCCCAGACCCCCAGAGGTGCATATGGTTACAGCTATGACCCTGCCCTGCCGCCAGGCCAGATGGCACAGGGTTAGAATCTATGATGTGCCAGGAGGTCTGCCAGACCCTTCACCTACCCTGCCCAAACCCTGCCCAAACTCTCTTCTCAGTATTATATCAATAGGAACACCTTCCATGTCCGCTCTCCCATCCACTAGCTGTGTGACTTTAACCCCTCTGTGAGGGGGTGGATACCATCACCGATTCAATGGACATGAACTTGAGTGAACTCCAGAAGATGGTGAGGGACAGGAAGGCCTGGCATGCTGCAGTCCATGGGGTCACAAAGCGTCAGACACAACTTAGCGACTGAACAACACCAACAACTCCTCTGAGTTTCAGTTTCTTCATCAACACTATTAACAATCCCTCCCAAGCACAGAGACTGAACGCAGTAAAAGGACAGCGTTGTCAGGGTAACAGCTCTTAGGGGCTTCCCTGATAGCTCAGTGGGTAAAGAATACGCCTGCCGTGCAGGAGACCCAGCTTGATTCCTGGGTATGGAAGACCCGCTGGAGAACGGATAGGCTACCCACTCCAATATTCTTGGGCTTCCCTTGTGGCTCAGCTGGTAAAGGATCTGCCTGCAATGCGGGAGACCTGGGTTCGACCCCTGGGGTGCAAAGATCCCCTGGAGAAGGGAAAGGCTACCCACTCCGGTTTTCTAGTCCACGGCAAATTCCATGGACTGTATAGTCCACAGGTCGCAAAGAGCCGGACACAGCTGAGCACTGTGTCACTTTTGGGGCACAGAAACGGGTAAGGACAGGTAGGTGATGGGGTGGGGCGGAAGGGACTCATCCTGGAAAGCAAAATGAATAAAAACACAACTTCTTAACTCTGCAGCGATGTAGGTGATCTTATTCAGAGTCAGGACAATGAGGGTAAAATTTAAGGGGCCAGGGACCCTCTCCCCAAGAATACAGACATACCTGAGAGCCATCAGGGGCCACGGGAAGTAGAGATGTGAGATGTGAAGTTTCCAGGACCTGTATCTGCGCCGACTCACAAACACTCCTTCCTGCCATACTGCCTTCTTCATCCCACTGAAGGCTCTGAGGGACAAACACATCCGTTCCCAAGCCAGGATGGCCTTCCGAGGTCTGGAGAGTCATTCCAGCCACGTCCACCTCTCTGGGGCTCCGAACAGGCTGAGTGGTGCTGGAGCTAGTCCTTAAAGGCGAGGCAAATGGCGAATATCCTTGGGAAATTTCAAGGGAGTTTTGCAAAAAAGCAAAAGCAATGTCATCCGATTTCTCCTGAAGATATATGAGCCTGATGAATAATTAAGGAGATGAAGGCAGTCAGGGCTTAGCTAAGAGTCCCACGTTTCTGTGAACACTTCACACAGTCTGGTGGAGAGAATGTTCTTGTGCTGCATAGAAAGTCTACAGGAAGCTACAATTACTTTCACCTGGAGCAGCTCTCCTTAGGGGAGGCCTGCATTGCAGAGCTGGAATCCAGGCTTGGAGACAGTGCCTCACTGCTCGGGGATATTTTTAGAAGTGTGACACTCAATATGTCCGTGGGGAGAAGAGAGGGAGCCGGGGTGGGTGGAGGTGCTGAGGGTCAGGTAGACTCCCTGGCTCTTGGCTGATACCCCCATCTTTCTCTTTTGAGCCCTGAAAATGAATCCTCAACCTGCTGTTCAGCACTGAGGGAGGGGCCACAGGCCAGAAGGGAGTTTAATCATTGACTCTGTGTCTCCTTCTCAGTCCTCTCTTTGTGTGACACATGCTATGTCTGGCAGCTTCAAGACAACGTGTCATAGCTCCACGGTAAAAACGAAAAGCAAACCCTCTTCATGTTTGTTTATAAGTGTTTAAAAATAGACATTCAAAACATGCATCTTTCTGTTTCTTGGCTCTGAGTGATCCCGCATCCTCTCTAGCTGGGGACACCCCATAATCCCCATGTCCCCCTTTCAAGACTCTCTCTTCTGAGGCTGTGGTTTTCCAGTGGGGACTCTGGCCTCAACAGAAACCAAGCAGCAGCCAGACTTCCATTCTGACCGACCAGAGTCGTGCATTTGGGGCAGAGATGGAGGGGGATACGTGTATAAAGTTGCAGCCGAAAGTGAGGTCCAGCTGCTCGCCACTCAAAAGCCAGTAGAGAGGCTGAATTGGTGGACAGGAAAGCTTGCTTTATTTTGGATGCCACCAACCCAGGGTATGGGGAGGGTGGACACCTGTCCAGAGGCCGTCTCTCCCCTCATCCATGACAATCAGTGGGCAAGAGCTTTTACAGCCGGATGGAGGAGACTTCATGTAGAAACAGCACAGTCAGCTCTGACAGTCATCTTGAAATTGGTCATCTGACCATCGTCCTCTTGATTGTTTTAAGCAGAGTTAATCTTCAGTTCCAGGACTGGTTTGTTCCCACTTCTTGAGCCCAGATCTCAGAACTGTGGCAGCTTCTGTCATGGATGCAGTCCAGTCATCATGCAGTTAACTTCTTACACCTGGTGGTGGTTTCAGTATAAGACAGCTCATGGGACATGGCGCAGCATATTATCTATAGCCCTTGAGAAGCAACTGAATGTCCTTGACTGTGTCTGATGCTCAGTCACTTCAGTTGTGTCCAACTCTTTGTGACCCCATGTACCATAGCCTGCCAGGCTCCTCTGTCCATGGGATTTTCCCAGCAAGAACACTGGAGTGGGTTGCCATGCCTTCCTCCAGCAGATGCTTGATGACTTTATTATTTGGTCTTCGTTGACTGTTTTCCTTTGTTTCTGCATTTTCTCACTCTCTGGTTAAACTTCTTCTTTGGCTAAAGGTTTTTCACAAACAAAAGGCACGTGGGGGACACGGTGGTGGGCAAGGACCACAGGGTCCTGCTTCATTTCAAAGTGTCATTTTTCTGTGTGTGCTAAGAGCAGAATTTGCAACCTCTACTCTCAATTATGGCACTTAGCAGTAGGACTATTTTCAGCTGAAAGCAATCAAGAAGCAGCTGCAAGGAAACCTTTCTGCTCTCCCACTATTTGCCTAAAAGCAGGACATACGTTTTCTCCCCTCTTCACCATGAAGAACAGAACATAATCAGCAAAGGCAGTTCCAGGCTTTTATTAGCCCTGAGAAGCCCCAGAGCTAGGTCTCTCGGGTATGGAAAAGTAATAGGACACGACTTAGCAACTGAATAGCCAATAGGAAGCTAAGAGTTAGTTTAACCCTGTCTGTGTATGCCTCAATTCCTCATCTTTCGTGATAAGAATGTTTCTTTCCTCCTGGTATAGCTTCCACATGGGACTTTCACGTCCAGCTTTTAGGAAGAAAAAGAAAGGTCAGAGTACCCACTATTATTTAAGTGCCGTTAGCTCAAAATTATCAATATACAGAGCACAATATTTGAGGGCAAATCTGTTTTCCTTCAATAACTTCACTTTTGTGAATTTTTCTTTTGTGGCCAGTATTTCTTGACAAGTCTAGTTTTTGCTAGGTCATTTCTTTTAATCCTCAAAGACATAATTCTTTAAAAGCTTACCATTGAAAATTTAGCTATTCTTGGTTTTATTTCTCACTGATTCGTCCTAAAAGTAATGTTCACTGGAAATTGGAAGAAAGACTGATTTTTAAATATCTAATTATAGATTTTTTTCTGCCCAGCTCTACGGAGATAGAATTGACAAACAGCAGTGTATAAGTTTTAAGGTGCACTGGTTTTCTTTTTTTATTGCTAAAAGCATCAGTAAAAGGCACTTCCATGGTATGGCTAAAATATCAAGGTGACTTGTTAGGTTAAATAATCAGGTAGTTGTGCTACAACTATGAGCCTGTGCTCTAGAGCCCCTGAGCGGCAGCCACTGAAGCCTGCTCACCCTAGAGCCTGCGCTCTGCACAAGAGAAGCCACCACAGTGAGAAGCTGTGTACCACGATTACAGGGTAACATCCACTCACCGCAACTAGAGAAAAGCTCACACAGCAAGGAAATAAATTTATTTATTGGCAGCACAGCCCAAAATAAATTTAAATATATGTATATTTTAAATTGTGTAGAATGTGGTAAGTCCTACAGGTTAAAAAAAAAAAGTCACCTGCAGTTTCCAGAGGCAGGTTCTTTAAGGAAGTTTTCCAACAAGAAACCCACCCACCCTTACTGAGAAATAGAGGGAGAAAATCATGCAGAGAAGGGAGCTGTCAAATAGGCCAGCAATACCAAGCCATTCCATACTAATTGTCCCATACGTGTTAACAGTAAATTACATTTTAGGGACTTCCCTGGTGGTCCAGTGGCTAAGATACCACACTTCCAATGCAGAGGACCCCGGTTTGATCCCTGGTCAGGGAACTAGATCCCACATGCTGCAACTAAGAGTTCACATGCAGCAGGTAAAACCTGGAGCAACCAAATAAATGAATGAATGAATAAATATTAAAAACTACATTACATTCTAGAACTGGCTCCTGGCACAGTGAACTAGGAGAAGGCAATGGCACCCCACTCCAGTACTTTTGCCTGGAAACAATTGTTGTTATTGTTGTTATATAAATAAAACAATTTTTCCTTCAAATACTCTTGCCTCCATGGGCGGAGGAGCCTGGTGAGCTGCAGTCCATGGGGTCGCTGAGGGTCGGACACTTTTCACTTTCATGCACTGGAGAAGGAAATGGCAACCCACTCCAGTGTTCTTGCCTGGAGAATCCCAGGGACGGGGGAGCCTGGTGGGCTGCCATCTATGGGGTCGCCCAGAGTCAGACACGACTGAAGCAACTTAGCAGCACAGTGAACTAATTAATTGTGTAGGGCAACATTGTGTCTTGAGGTTTTGGAAGCTAAGGGCTTAGTAAGATTCCATGCACCTACAAGCCTTCAATTTTAGGAAATGAAAAAGAGAAAATTTACAAACATAAACATGAGTCCAAACGTGTGTTTAAATGAATGGCGGTTCTGGTCTCATTGTTAGGAACGCTATCTTTTCTCAAATATCTGTATCTACAGGAAAGGAAGATCTGACATAGTAGAGCTGGGGAGAGTTATGTACTGGACAAAATAACATTGTTCCATATTTATCTCAGGAACTGGGTCCAGTGGCGCCTGGCAAGCCCCCAGGGCACAGTGGTCGTCACCCGCCGTGGGCAGGCTCTTCTGAAGTCACTTTGGTTTCAGGTAACAAAAACCCACTTCATTTTACTCCAAAGAAAGGGAGGCGGGCTTTATCAAAAGGAGCTGAATACAGGGAGGTAATAATCAATTAGAATATCTCCTTACAGGTCTGGGGAGAAAGTAGCAGGTGACATAGTGAGACACACAAAGGCCAGGGGCTCTCCTACAGCCTGGACCCCACTCTGGATGCAGCAAGCCCACCAAGGACCCAGCTTGAGCTTGTGAGGTGGGAAGGGGATCCCCCAGCTCCAGAGCAAATTACGGCAAGTTACTCAACCTTTCTAAGCCTCGGTTTCTTCATTTGTAAAATAGGGATAATGACGATGATGCTGACCTCCAATAAGTGTGAGATTTAACACCCAACAAACTGTGGGCTGCAGTCAATGTTAGTTCCATTTCCTCCTCAGTCCTCATAACAGAAAGTGTGGCTTCAAATACCCAGCTTAATATCAGAACTGACTTAAGCATAGATCTATTGGGACTCCTAAAATAATCACAATATAACAACAATAAAAACGATTTTTTTTTAACAGAAAAAAAAGTCTTTTTTGGGGGGGGGTCTTATTCCACGAAGGGGAGGATGAACATTTTCCTAATTTTTCCTTCAAATACTAGCTTTAAGGGGCTGGGGGCATGCCCTGACAGTCTAGCCAGTTAAGACTCCGTACTTCCAATGCAGGGGGCACAGGTTCAATCCCTGGTTAGGGACTATGACCAACATACTGTATTCAGTTCAGTTCAGTTCAGTCTCTCAGTCGTGTCCGACTCTTTGAGACCCCATGAATTGCAGCACGCCAGGCCACCCTGTCCATCCTCAACTGCTGGAGTTCACTCAGACTCACGTCTATTGAGTCAGTGATGCCATCCAGCCATCTCATCCTCTTTCGTCCCCTTCTCCTCCTGCCCCCAATCCCTCCCAGCATCAGAGTCTTTTCCAATGAGTCAACTCTTCGCATGAGGTAGCCAAAGTACTGGAGCTTCAGCTTTAGCATCATTCCTTCCAAAGAACACCCATGGCACAGCCAAATAAGTAAATACTTTTAAAGAAGGGTGTACATAGCATCCCCACCCCCATCTCCATCCTCTCCACCCCGTCCCCTCAGGAGTTCTTTATCACAGAGCAGGAAATGGGGCAGGGCTCGCTCCAGTTAAAATCTCCCTCATTCCAGGGGCCAGAATGCAGAAATAGGGAAGGGATGGTAGCTGAGAGCCAGTGAGGGACTGAAGCTGCAGCGTAGAAACCCTTCTGGAACCTGCCACCCTGGCACATCAGGCCCTGGGGAAAGTGGCTGTGAGATGGTGCAGGCCTCGTGAGCTGAGGAACCCAGGGTGGGGCTGAGCTAGGAAAATGGCAGATAAGCCAAAGCCACTTGCCCCGGGTGGGGCTGGTGCATGGAGCCTGTGGGTGTGTGTCCTGCAAAGCCATCTCACCTTCACTCTCCGAGAGAAGTGCAGGGGCAAACCAGGCCACAGACCTGGTGGGGTCCCTTGTCAGCCTAGCCAGCTTGTCCAGTGGTGAGCAAAGAGGACAAACGCAGAGTAACTGGGGCTCCTGTTTTTCATCATCAATGCTTCCTGACAAGAGCAGGGCAGGGGCAGGTGCCAGCTGCCTGTGCTTCAACAGCCACCCCAAGAGGCACTGACTACATGTAAAATAAAGAACAAGGACCTACTGCAGAACACAGGAAACTGTATTCAATATCTTGTAACACCCTAATGGAAAAGAATCGTGAGGAGAGAGAAATTAGGAGGTTGGGATTAACACATATATACTTCTATGCGTATAAAACAGATAACCAACAGGGACCTACTGTATGGCTTAGTGAACTCTACTCAACATTTTGTAAAAACCTATAAGGGGAAAGGATTTGAAAACCTATACGTATAACTGAGTCACTGTGCTGAACACCTGAAACTAACACAGTATTGAGAATCAACCATACTTCAATAAAAAAAGGAAATAGCTGAAAATCTTGGCTGACGGGAGGCTTCCCAGTTTCCTCTCCTCAGGATTTTAATGGCCTGGAACACCTCTCTGGACTAGTAAGCAATCCCTGGGTGTTTTGTGGCTATCACTGACAGGAGAAATCCATAAAGGAAAAACATATTTCTAAGCTCAACTAGTTGGAGGCTCGAAGTCAATTAGATTGATAATTTAAAAGAAAATAATTTCAATCTGAACTCCCAGCTAGAGGTGTGATACACATTGTTATCTTGGGGACTAATCATCGCACCTGGAGCAGACAAAGATCACGTAAAACACCATGATCAGTTTGTGAAAATTCCAGACATCCAGGAGGTCCTCACCCCCTTCCAGGATGAGGTGGACTCACAGTGCTCACACTTCCTCCAGAAGAGGATTCGCCTCTTCTTCCTGTTGCTTACATCAGTAGGTGGCCCTCCAACCACTCATTTGCTCAGCAAATTACTCAAGACTTTCAGCTGTAGGTTTCAGGAGCAAGCTTAACCATCATCAGCAATCTCTTGCTTCATCTTGCTGGGAAAGATGAAGATCCTGGGAAGCTGAGAAAAAAGAGAACCTGGGCTTTGAAGCAGAAGGACTCTCTCGGTCCTGCTCCCATCCCCTCTTACTCTGCTTCTCTTTGCCCGGGACCTCCATTTCTCCTAATGTAGACAGTCCCTCTCCACCTGCAGGGGATATAGTCATTAGCAGCCCAGGCTTCGCCAGCCCATCAGGAGTGTTTTCTCACCAGGCGCTTTTTTTTTCCTGGCTGAGTGGCATGTGGGGTCTAGTTCTCCAATCAGGGCTCAAACCCTCTCCCCTGTAGTGGAAGTGCACTGGACAGCCAGGGATGCCCCTTTACCAGGCACCTTTATCCCAGGGAAGGGCTCTGATTGGCCTGGTTGAAGTCAGTTTCCACCCCTGGGCCACCCCCAGTGCCAAGGAGACAACATATTGTGATAAACCAGTACTGGTCACACCCTCTCACCTGAGTCCACCGGGCAGAGAAGAATGATGGGAAACTTCACTTGCTGGGAATAAACTGAAGACTCTTACAGTCCACCCTGCTGATGCTGGTGTCCCCAGAATTTTAAGATAAACTCCCAATTGGACCTTAACATACATTTGGAAAGTGCATGAATTGTAAGTGTGCAGTTCAATGAATTTTCACTATTGAACACACCCATAGAACGAATGCCTTGATCAGGAGACAGAACACTGACAGTACCCTAGAAATCTACCTTATGCTTCCTTCCAGTCACCACTCTCCTGACCACCCCCACCCAGAAAAGGTAAAACTGTCTTGATTTCTAATACAATTCATTTGATCAGTTTGGGAACTCAATATAAATGCTGTCATTCATTATCATTCCTTTATGCCTAGTTTCTTATACTCAGTATTATGCTTATGAAATCAATCCACATTGTTGCATGTAGACACAAAGTGTTCATTTCATAGCTGTGTAGCATTCCATTGCATGAATATACCAAAATTTGTTTATCCACCTTAGACGCTTTCAGTTCAGTTCAGTTCAGTCGCTCAGCCGTGTCCAACTCTTTGCGACCCCATGAATCACAGCACGCCAGGCCTCCCTGTCCACCACCAACTCCCGGAGTTCACTCAGACTCATGTCCATCGAGTCAGTGATGCCATTCAGCCATCTCATCCTCTTTCGTCCCCTTCTCCTCCTGCCCCCAATCCCTCCCAATATCAGAGTCTTTCCCAATGAGTCAACTCTTCTCATAAGGTGGCCAAATTACTGGAGTTTCAGCTTTACCATCATTCGTTCCAAAGAAATCCCAGGGCTGACTCTTTCAGAATGGACTGGTTGGATCTCCTTGCAGTCCAAGGGACTCTCAACAGTCTTCTCCAACACCACAGTTTAAAAGCATCAATTCTTCAGCGCTCAGCCTTCTTCACAGTCCAACTCTCACATCCATACATGACCACAGGAAAAACCACAGCCTTGACTAGACGGACCTTAGTCGGCAAAGTAATGTCTCTGCTATTGATCCTCTGTCGTCCCCTTTTTCTCCGGCCCTCAATCCCTCCCAGCATCAGTCTTTTCCAGTGGGGTCCACCTTTCCTCGGCTCTGTTATGTCCTGGCAACAATCATTTGGCAACACCGTGCTCTCTGGTGGCGGCTTTCTGAACTGCAACCATGGCTCATAGACGTTAAGTACTGAACAGGCTTTTCAAAGCATTACATAAAGTAACCCATGATCATTTGTGTAAATAAAAGTGTTCCATTTCTATCTCACAATCAAGATTCAGGTCCATATTCAAAATAATGAAAATTTAAAATATCAACTACCATTTCTCAAGTGCCTTCTATGTGTCAGATAATATGTCAACCTCAACACATACAGTGTTCTGTGTAATCCTTATAGTAAGGCTGTGAAGTGGTTACTGTTGTCTCCCTTCTGCAGTGAGAGGCCAGACTTAAGCAAGTTCAATAAGCATCTCAAGGTACGCTTGCGGTATGAGCCTGGCTGTTCAGTATTCCACTCAAGGTCCACTCCACCAGACCCCTCCCTGAGGAGGACTGGGGCTGAAGGGCTTGGGCTCCTCCTGGAGCTCTCTGCTGGGGAGGCAAGTGCTTCCAGCTCCTCTTCTCACGTCTCCCTCTCTGCCCAAGAGGAAGGGACATGCACTCCTGCTTCCCCTCATGCCCACCCATGTTCCCGTAAGGGGTCCTGTTGTTTTTTCAATCGGCAGAAGCCTGAGATGTTGACTGGTCATGCTGAACTCGAGGATGGCTTAATACACCTAAAGGCTGAGAGTTCATGTGGGTGTTACTACATCTTTCTGCACCTGTATAGCATCCGGTAGCCTCTCTTCTGTCCTTGCTAACTGCTGCAGATGAGGTGTTAGGGAAGATGACAAGCCTTTCCTGGTTTGCTAGGGACTCTGCCTTTTCACACTGAAATTCCCGAGTCACAGGAACTGTGTCAGTCCCCAAGCAAGTTGACTTCCCTTCTCAATCGTGGGCAGATTGGGCCCAAGTTGCACCACAGACACAGCTGTTCTAGATTCACTAAGAGAATGAGACGTTCTTTAGGCTTCCTGGTTGGTGACACAGGAGCTAATCAGCACTCAGTAACCACCGTTAGGGACTTCCCGGGCGGCTCAGTGGTAACGAATCCGCATGCAATGCAGGAGATGCAGGCTTTGATTCCCAAGCTGGAAAGATCCCCTGGAGAAGGAAACGGCAACCCACTCCAGTATTCCTGCTGGGAAATCACATGGACAGAGGAGCCTAGTGGGCTCAGTCCACGGGGTCACAAAAGAGCCTGACGCAACTTGGGACTGAGCAACAACAACATCAATCTGCAAAAAAACCACGGCAGTCTATCGTTTTCCTCACTGTATAGTATCTCATTGTTTGAATATTCTATAGCCAGTTTACCCATTCTCCTATTGATGGACATTTAGATTGAGCTTTTTGGTAACACAAACAGTGCTGTCACAAACAGTCTCATATATGATTCCTGACGTGCCTGTGTACAAGTTACTCTCAGGTATACACTTGATCCTGAAGGTCTTTACTGATGGCCCAGTGGCAAAGTGCTGTTCTCTGGTCTGATTCTCATTCCACCTCGAAGTCCTGAGTTCAACACTCTCCACTAAACCCTCTTTCCCTGTGTATTAGTTAGGATTTACAAGTAAAAAAAAAACCTGAAGTCAAGTGAAAAGTGTGAAAGTGTTAGTCATTTAGTAATGTCCAATTGTTTGCAGACTTCCCTGGTGGCTCAGATGGTAAAGCATCTGTCTACAATGTGGGAGACCCGGGTTCGATCCCTGCGTCAGGAAGATTCCCTGGAGAAGGAAATGGCAATCCATTCCAGTACTCTGCCTGGAAAATCCCATGGACAGAGGAGCCTGGTAGGCTACAGTCCATGGGGTCGCAAAGAGTTGGACACGACTGAGTGACTTTATTTAATTTAATTTAATTTATTTAATTATTTGCAACCCTGTGGACTGTAGCCTGCCAGGCTCCCCTGTCCATGGAATTCTCCAGGCAAGAATACTGGAGTGGGTTGCCGTTCCCTTCTCCAACGGATCTTCCTGTCCCAGAGATCGAACCTGGGTCTCCCACATTGCAAGCAGATTCTCTACCATCTGAGCCACCAGGGAAGTCAAATGAGATTAAGCAAAAAAATGGGTGCCGGGGGCAGGGGGCAGAATGCAGGAGAGATGCGTTGGAATGATGAATGATTAAGTGCTCTGATGGGGGGACTGATTTAAATTTGCATCACCTCTGCAGCCCTAAGAATATCTCAGTGTCCCTCATTGCTGAGCCAGTCTCTGAGGCCAGTGGAATCAGTGTTCTACTCCGATCAGTGAGGATGAGCTACAAGCCCAGCCCTGGAAGGGGGATGTTGGGTTAGAGCCCTAAGCTTGTGGGCTGAGAGTAAAGAAGGGAATTCCTTACGTGGACAAGGTATGTTCCATCCTTGGTGTCTGTTTCTTTATATGTGGGTGAGAGTGACGTGCTAAAGGTCTTGGCAATTTTGTCTAGCTCTGAACTCTGACTGTGGGCTCTGGATGCCTCGTCATCCTCCTTGTATCTTAAAATCATAGCTGGGCCTGAACTCTGTGGTGCTGAGTGGTCCTTCTCCAGTCTTCCAGCATTCCCTATGTAAACTCTCAGAAATGTCAAACATCGTTTCTGAGCTCACCTCCCCGGGCACATTCCTCTGACTGCATGATGTGACTTCTCAGAAACGGCTCACCGACCATAGGACAACTTCTCAAAGGCTGGAAGTCTTTCTAAAGCACCTTGTCTTTCTCGCCACCATTGTTCTTTCAGGCTGCATGGTCTTTCGTGGATCTTTGTCTCCTACACCACTGAGTCCAAGCTGCCACACGATTTGTCATTTCCTTTCTCTGTTATGTCCCTCAGGCCAGCTCTCTGCTTCTTGCTTTGCTCACTTTTTTTGGTTGTTGTTGTTTTAATTTTTTGGCTGCGTTACGCAGCATGCGGGGCCTTAGCTCCCTGACTAGGGTTTGAACTTACACCCCCTGCATTGGAAGTGTGGAGTCTTTACCAGTGGACTGCCAGGAAAGTCCCTTGCTTTGCTCACTTTGATGAAGGCCACTGCCATGCTGTGACTTGCCCTGTGGACCCGCCTGGTGATGGGGACCTGGAGACAGCCTCAGGCCAACAGCCTATAGGGACATGAGTCCTGCCAGCAGCCACTTGCATCAGCTTGGAGGTGGTCCTTCCCCAGGGGAGCTGATCACAGTCCCAGCCACCACTCTGACTGCAGAGAACGAGCTACATCATGCCTGGATTCCTGGCCCACAGAAACCAAAAGAGATGCAAGCAATTGCTGGCAGGACGTGAGGCAGCAGAGATTGTGATCTTGTGCCTGAACTTCAAGGAAATGAATCTAAGATTTCACCATCAGGGGTGACAGGGATGTTTCTTTCTTCTAATGGACACTGTGTTCCTCAGGGCTCTTTCGAGAAACAAGATAGAGACAGTGAGTCCAAAATCTTCAGGGAAGGCTAGGAAGCCAGAGACTCAGAGAAGAGCTGCAGCCTGAGTCCAAAGGCCCTCTGCCCACAGAATTCCCTGTTGCTTGGGGAAGAGGGCAGTTCTTTGCTCTACTAAGGCCTTCAGGTCTTCTTCATTCCTAAAGGAAATTGACCTTGAATATTCATTGGAAGGACTGATGCTGAAGCTGAAGCTCCAATACTTTAGCCACCTGATGTGAAGAGCTGACTCATTGGAAAAGACCCTGATGCTGAGAAAGATTGAAGGCAGGAGGAGAAGGGGACGACAGAGGATGAGATGTTCGGATGGCATCACTGACTCAGAGGACGTGAGTTTGAGCAAGCTCTGGGAGATGGTGAAGGACAGGGAAACCTGGCATGCTGCCGTCCACGGGTCACAGAGAATCAGATATGGCTGAGGGACTGAACTGAACTGAAGGAATGCATCTAGATTATGGAGGGTAATCTTCTTTACTCCAAGTCCACCTGTTAATCTCACGCTCAAAACACTTCATGGAATATATCCAGAATAGTGTTTGACCAAATATCTGGGCCTTGTGGCCCAGACAAGTTGACATAAAATTAATCATTTCAATGACCCCCCTTCAGTTAAATAAATGCCCTTCTGTTTCTAATTAAGGGATTTTCGTAAATCCTGAATTGTGTTGAATTTTATCAAGAAATTACTTTTATATTATTATTCTTAATTGATCTATACATTGTTAAATAAATTGTATAAGTTTTCTAAAACTCTTCTTGCAATGTTGAGATAAATCCAACTTGATTGAGAAAAAGAAATGTTTCTCAGTTCACCCTTTGCTCACCATTTCCACCATCACCCCTGTGCTAGACAGAAAGCAGAGTGCCATTTCATGGCTGAGACTGGTAATGAGACCTGGTGCAGGGCCTTCCTGTCACCCACTCCCACTGGGTCACTTCTGGGCCTAGCCCTGGAGGGCCCCACAGGCTGCAGGAAGAGCCTTGTGCAATCCAGAGTCTACAGGTGGGATCTGACAGCTGCCCAAGTCATAGTCCTTACCGAGATGGAGTGGGGCTGACGGGGTGTCTGGGTAGTCAAGGGGTCTGGAGCTATAGTTTCACCTCCCCCACCCTGACCAGCTGCTGGGGGAAGCGAAACAGACAAATATACTCTGTACACTCTCCCGCACCAGGTAAGGCCTTGAGCCTCAGCCCAGTCCATTCTAAGGACTGTGGTACTTCTTGGCTTTCTCTGTGTTTGTTGAAAGCAACTTTAAAAAGATGCACAATATGAGAGTTGTGAGTTAAGTTTTATCTGGGGCAAAATGAGTACGGTAGCCAGGGAGACAGCACCTCATATGAGCTCTGAGAGACTGCTTCAGAGAAGTTGTAGGGGAAGGCCACTATGAATGATTTTGGTGAAGGAGTGTGTGCTGTCTGTGCTAAGTCACTTCAATCGAGTCAAACTCTTCAAGACACTATGGACTGTAGCCCACCAGGTTCCTCTGTCCTTGGGTTTTTCCAGACAAGAATACTGAAGTGGGTTGCCATTTCATACTCCGGGGGATCATCCCAACCCAAGAATCGAACCTGTGTCTGTTACACGGGCAGGTGGGTTCTTTACCACTAGAACCACCTGAAGGGGTAGTTTATGAAAGCAAGCATGTATCTTACAAAAGGCTTTCTGATAGTCATGAGGAGCTGATGTCACCATGAAGGGATTTAGTACTTTCCTAGGTATGAAGAAATACAAGGATTGGCATCAGGAAATCCATTCCTGAAAATATCTAACCATCTAAAGTCCTGTTCCACCAGTTTCCCTGGAGCACAGAGTGCCTCATTCTCCACCCTGGACTCCCTTCAGGGCATGTTGAAGGTCAATAACTGCAGCAGCACAGGACTCAATCTTCACAGAGGTGGATGGCAAATGCCCTTCATTGCTGTTCAATCGCTAAGTCATGTCTGACTCTTTTGCAACTCCATGGACTGCAGTATGCCAGGCTTCCCTGTCCTTCATTATCTCCTGGAGTTTGCTCAAACTTATGTATATTGAGTCAGTGATGCCATCCGAACATCTCATCCTCTGTCACCCCTTTCTCCTCCTGCCCTCAATCTTTCCCATCATCAGAGTCTTTTCCAGTGAATCAGCTCTTTGCATCAGGTGGCTGAAGTATTGGAGCTTCAGCTTTAGCATCATTCCTTCCAATAAGTATTCAGGGTTGATTTCCTTTAGGATGGACTGGTTGGATCTCCTTGCTGTCCAAGGGAGTTTCAAGAGTCTTCTCTATCACCACAGTTCAAAAGCATCACTTCTTCAACGCTCAGTCTTCTTTATGGTCCAACTCTCACATTCGTACATGACTGTTGGAAAAAGCACAACTTTGACTACAGGGATCTTTGTTGGCAAAGTAATGTCTCTGTTTTCTAATACTCTATCTAGGTTTATTGTGGCTTTCCTTCAAGAAGCCAGCATCTTTTAATTTCGTGGCTGCATTCACAGTCTGCAGTGATTTTGGAGCCCAAGAAAATAAAATCTGCCACTGTTTCCACTTTTTCCCAATCCATTTGCCATGAAGCGATGGGACCAGATGCCATGATCTTAGTTTTTTGAATGTTGAGTTTTAAACCAGATTTTTCACTCTCCATCTTTCACCCTCATCAAGAAGCTCTTTAGTTCCTCTTTGCTTCCCGCCATCATCTGCGGTTGTTGATATTTCTCCCAGCAATCTTGATTCCAGCTTGTGATTCACCCAGCCCAGAATTTTGCATGATGTACTCTTTGTAGAAGTTAAACAAGCTAGGTGACAATATACAGCCTTGAAGTTCTCCTTTCCCAATTTTGAACCAGTCTGTGGTTCCATGTCTGGTTCTAACTGTTGCTTCTTGACCTGCATACAGGTTTCACAGGAGGGAAGTAAGGTGGTCAGGTACTCCCATCTCTTTCAGAATTTTCCACAGTTTGTTGTGACCCACACAAAGACTTTAGCACAGTCAATAAAACAGTAGATGTTTTTCTGGAATTCCCTTGCTTTTTCTATAATCCAACAGATAACAATTTGATCTCTGGTACCTCTGCCTTTTCTAATCCAGTTTGTACATCTGGAAGTTCTTGGTTCACGTACTGTTGAAGCCTAGCTTGAAGGATTTTGAGCATTACCTTGCTAGCATGTGAAATGAGCACAAATGTGCTTGCATGCATATGTGCTAAGTTGCTTCAGTCGTGTCTGACTCTGTGCGACTCTATGGACTGTAGCCTGCCAGGCTCCTTTGTCCTTGGGCTTCTCCAGGTAAAGACTGGAGTGGATTACTGTGCCCTCCTCCAGGGCATCTTCCCATCCAAGGGATTGAACCCACATCTCTTAGGTGGATTCTTTACCACTAGTGACACCTGGGAAGCCTGCAAATGCCCTTGGCAAGTGCCAATTTGTAGTAGAGTGTCAACATTTTTTCTTTCTTTGTGCCCCTTCTCACTTTCAGAGCAAGGTCCTGAATCAGCCAGACCGCGAGGTTGGGGACACAGTCCTCCAGAACTCCAGGCCTCCAGGCCTTCCGACCCTACTTGGAGAGAAGCTTATCCCACTGTGTAGTCTCAGGGAGCAGCCCCCACAAGACTGCCCTCACTTTAGACACCAATGGCAAATTCAGGGGTCCCCAGAGCCACCCTCACTTTAGACCAGCTGGCTACAAATTTGGGGGTGCCCAGGACCACCCTCAGGTTTGATCATTTGCTAAGACAACTCATATAACCCAGGAAAGCTCTATACTTTGTATGTTTATTTTTTTATAGTGAAAGGATACAAATTGAAACCAGCCAGAGAGAGAGAGACCACAGGGCAGAGACTGGGAGGGGCTAAACGGGAACTTCCAACTGTCCGCTCTTCATGGAGACACAAATAGCTTTAGCTCCTCCTGGGCAGTGTGTAACAGTGTGCCCAGAGTACTCCCAACCAGGGCGCTTGAGGCTTTGGTGTCCAGTGTTTACTGGGGCTCCACCACTTACTGACCACATGGCTGACCTTTTGTCTCCAAGCCCTCCGGGAGCTTTAGCTTCACTTCTTCTGGAGGTGGGAACTCATATCAGCCTGTTCCAGAGACCTCATCACAGATCATACTTCAAGGTTGTCCAGCGGCTGAAGTGCCCAAACAAAGCCTCCCATCAGGCAGGCCATTCCAGGGGCCAAACCCTTCTTTTGCTGTTCAGTCACTCAGTCGTATCCTACTCTTTGAGACGCCATGGACTGCAGCACGCCAGGCCTCCCTGTCCTTCACCACCTCCCAGAGTTTGATCAAACTCATGTCCATTGGAGTTGGTGATGCCATCCAACCATCTCATTCTCTGCTGCCCCCTTCTCCTCCTGCCTTCAATCTTTCCCAGCATCAGGGTCTTTTTCAAGGAGTCGGGTCTTCTCAGCAGGTGGCCAAAGTATTGGAGCTTCAGCTTCAGCATCAGTCCTTCTAATGAATATTCACGGTTGATTTCCTTTAGGATTGATTTGTTTGATTCTTTGCAGTCCAAGGGACTCTCAAAAGGCTTCTCTAGCACCAGTTTGAAAGCATTAATCCTTTGGTGCTCAGCTTTCTTTATGGCCCAACTCTCACATCCATTTAGGCCAAGTTAAATCTTCGCAGTACAATAGAGCAAGTTCTAAAGGAAGGTCCTAAAGATGCAGGGCAGTGTGGCTGTTAGGAGCCTGGCATTGATTTTAAAGCCCAGAGTTTCAGCTCTGGCTTTGCCACTTCTGCGTTTAGTGATCTGAGCAAGTTACTTAATTCTGGCCGATAACCACCTACCAAAGACCCCCAGGAACGTCACTGTAATTGAACCCTTTTGAGTTTATTGGTACTTGTTGCAACCAATGAGATCATACTCTATGGGGAACCATAGAGTGTCTCGGTAAGTGGGAAGTAGGAGGGCTTTATTGGAGGATTTGGGCTTGTGCGAGGTGATTTACAGTGTAAAATATTGATAAACAGAAACCTCAGAGTCAGGAGGCCAGACGAGGGAGCTCTCAGGCTTGCTCTCCAGTGATAGCAGAGCTCAACAGGAAGAAGAAAGACTCTTTCTTTCCTGGAAAACACTTAGTCAATGAAAAGTCATGGACTCTGTTTACTCAAGCCCTCCCAACTTCCTTTTCCTCTCTGTAAAAGCAGTCTCCTTCCCTTCCATTAAAATCTCAGCTATTTGCTTTACACAAATTGACAGGCTAATCCTAATATTCATATGGAAATTCAAGGGACCTTGAATAACCAGTACAATCTTGAAAAGGAAGAACAAAGTTATAGGACTCACAAAAGACTTGCTACAAAGCTACAATAATCAAGGCAGTATGATATCAGCATAAAGATAGATAAACAGATCTATAAAATGAAATCAGAATCCAGAAATAAACCCTCACATTTGTAGCTAATTTATTTTCAACAAAGGTGTCAAGACAGTACAATGGGAAAAGAACAGCCTTTTCAACAAATGGTTTGGAAGAATTGGATATCCACTGGATATGCAAAGGAATCACACATATACAAATTACATATACAAATGTTAACTCAAAATGGATTGGAGACCTCAATGTAAGAGCAAAAACTATAAAACCATTAGAAGAAAACATAGGTGTAAATCTTCATGACCTTGGATTAGGCAATGGCTTTTTAAATATGACACCAAAAGCACAAGCAGTAAAAGAAAATAAAGATAAACTGGAAATTACCAAAATCCCAAACTTCTGTGCTTCAGACGATATCTTCAAGAAAGTGAAATGACAACCCATAGACTGGGAGAAAAACTTTGCAAATCCTACATCAAATGAGAGAACACATAAAGAATTTTTCCAATCCAATAGAGACAAATAATCCAATTAAAATGGGAAAAAAGATCCAAATAGATATTTCTCTAAAGAAGATATACAAAAGGCCAAAAATTATGTGAAAAAATTCTTAACGTTGACACTACAAAAATGCACACAAGATACTACTTCACACTCACTAGGATAGTTATAATAATAAATAAAAGACAGACAATGACAAGAGTTGGCAAAGATGTGGAGAAAGCAGAATCCTCATACAATGCTGACAGGAATGCAAAATGGTGCAGCTGCTTTGGAAAATGGTCTGGCAGTTCCTCAAAAGATTAAACAGAAAATTACCATAAGACCCAACTTCACTCCTAGGTATATATGCAGGAGAATTAAAAACATTGTCCACACAAAAAAACTGTATATGAATGTTCATAGCAGCATTATTTATAATAACCAAAAAAGCAGAAACAGTCCAAATGTCCTTCAACCCATGAATAAAGTGTGGTATTTCTACACAATGGGGTATTATACAACCATGAAAGGGATGAAGTTCTGACATCTGCTACAACAGGGACAAACCTTGAAAATATTTTGCTGACAGAAAACAGACATGAGAGGCCACATATGTATGACTGTATGATTCATATTGTATGATTCCATTTATGTGAAGTGTTTAAGCAAATCTAACAGATTAGAGGTTGCCTAGGGCTAGAGTGGGGGTGATTTGAGGTTGACAGTTAAGAGGTAATGGGTTTTTTGGGGTTAATGAAAATGTTCTCAAATTGATGGCAGTTTCTTAATATTGGGGTGGCCAAAATGTTTGTTTGGGGTTTTCCATAAGATGTTATAGAAAAATTTGAACTTTTGGACCAACCCAGTATATAGTAAAAGCCATTGGACGCATACTTTAGACGGATGAATTATATGGCATGTGGATCATATCTCAGTAATGGTGCTTTGAAATAGTATACACTGAGGAGGAGAAGGAGGAACGAAGGCAGTAACAGAAGCCTGTCAGGATGGACTGTGATTCCTGATACCCAGAGCCACCCCTCAGACGGGCCCATGCCCTGCCCATCCCCACTCCTGGTCTGACACCTCCAGCTTGCACTTCAAATCCGTGCTGTTCAGGCATGAGAAGGACTGCCTGTGAATGTCTGGTTGGACCAGCTGTTCCTCGCAGTGGCCTGATGAGGAGTTTGCTTTCAGCTCCTCTCAAACCAGCTCTGAAGGTAAGGGAGAACTCTGGGTGGGATGCAGGCCTGAGAGAATCTGGAACTTCAGCCCCACAAGGGCCATGCCCACTGTAGGTGGGCTGAGCCCCCAGCCCTAGAGGGGTGAGTGAGGCCCTCAAAACGCGGGGTCCCTGAGCAGTCTCAAGTCTGCACCCTTGGAGGCCTGGCCTCTGGGGCCCGGCGCTTCAGAACGGCCCTCAAGGCCTGCAGGATGGTGTCCTGGCTGCTCCGTACATTGTAGTCACTGAGCTGCACCAGGCGGTCGAAGTCCTCCTCCTTGTAGGTCATGTTGAACATGGAATAGGGCGAGGTGACCCCAGTGAGATCTATCTGGCCAGCCGAGAGTTCTGCAGGGCCACGCTGGACACCTGCCCAGGGGTGGGAGGGGGTTAAGGACAGGGACCGGGGCCTCCACAGCTGGCAGGACTGTTCCTGGAGGCTGGGCACAGGGCTGAGCTGCTCCCCACTGATGGGGCTCCATGCTTTCCTCCCAGCCCTGTGTCCTCTGCCCAGAACTCTGTGAGTGACAGGACGCTATTTTGGATATGAAGCGTGCCCTGCTTCCCACACTTCCTCACAGCATTGCATGTCTTCCATCCCCTGATACCCATCTCAGCCTCAGGGATAAGGTGAAAGCAGCAGAAAAACAAAGTCCATTAGGTTAGTGAATGGTTTTTAGAATTCATGAGGGAAACAAACATCTGAAAACCAAAGGGTTTTTGCTTTGCAAAAAAACAGTCTTTGCTGAGAAAGAAAGAGAATTCCAAGATACAGAGTGAGCACATTAAGAGTAAAGCTGGGGCTTCCCTCCTGGCTCAGTGGTAAAGAACCTGCCTGCTAACACAGTGGACATGGGTTCGATTCCTGGTGAGGGAAGATTCCACGTGATTTTGAGTACCTAAGCCCATGCACCTCAACTACTGAAAGGCCCACACTTCAGAACAAAAGAAACCACCGCAATGAGAGGCCCGAGCACTGCAGCTAGAGAGTAGCAGCTCCTGTTGGCCACAACTAGAGAAAAGCCTGTGCAGCAACAAAGACCTAGCACAGTCAAAAGTAAATAAAAACTGTAAAAGACAAAATGAAAAGAGTAAAGCTGGGGGACTTCCTTGGTTCCAGTGGCTAAGATTCCTTGCTCCTCATGCTGGGGGCATGGGTTTGATCCCTGGCCAGAGAACTAGACTCCACAACCCACAGCTAAGACCTGGCACAGCCAAATAAATAAAAAAGTTTTTAAAAAAGAATAACGCTGGAAGTTTCAGAATTATGACAGGAACTGTCAATAGAAAGCCAAAAACATGTACAAATGCAGAATTTGACTTTCCCATCAAAAGGTCATAAAACTCGGACCATTTGGTGGGAGGCAAGGGTTGGAGGAAATGTGGCTGGAGTTCAGATTTCAGGCACCCTGGAGTAGAGGCTCAGTTCCCTCGGAAAGGACCCCAGAAAGGGATGAAGTAGAATGATAGAGAGGCCAGCTGTGATCCTAAACAGGCTTAGGGGAATCTAAGAGAGAAGGGACTGGGGTCTCTCTTTCCTAGCTGTCCAACCTGGGGGGGCATTAAAAATTCTTCAGCTGGTGGCAGTTGTGGAGGTGACAATGTGGGGATTTCCACATTCTGCTCCCACCCCTCCAACCTGGCCCACAGAATAGAGAGCAGAGCCCAGGTATAGTGAGTGGCATCAGGGTAGCAGAGACCAGCTGAGCCTGGGGTCATGACAAAGAGAAGCGCAGCCCAGTGACTTTGCAGGGATCTGGGCATGCACCACAGGCCAGGGTTCTGCCATGTCCCACACTGGGTTGGACAAGCTTAAGACTCTCCTCCCTCTGCTGGCCACAGGGGCACAAGAGAGCCCAGGTCAGTGCCTGTGAGGAGCAGACGGCCAGGCTGTTAGTAAGCAGGGGTGGGGTGCCTCACCGGGGGCTGAGTGGTCCTTGAAGGAGGCGTTGACCAGTGGGAAGTGCAACACGACAGGGGCGTCGGGGCAGGTGGGGTCTGAGAAGAGATGGCACTCCTGGGGCTGGCGTCGGTCCTTGGGGCTGGGCTCCACGCGGGGGAACGGCAGCCCCCGGGCCCGGAAGTCCAGCTCCGTCTGCTGCAGCACCTGGTGGGGCAGGGGGACCCAGAGACAGCACCAACTACCGGGTCATCCTATGTCAGCACTCTGGAAAATGCTAGTACAGCTCCAGCCCAAACAGTCTGCTCAGGGCAACCTGGTTTTGTCCTCCTCATGGCGCAGTCAAGCTAAGTGGTGCCTCAGAGGGAGGCGAAGGATCCAGACGGTCTGCAGCACTGTTTGGCTAGAATGTTTAGGTGGGGTACAGTCCTAGCACCCCCGTCCCCATTTGGGATTGCTGTTCTGGCTTATTCACTCTCAGAGCCTCAAGTAAGCCTCTGTAAGACTTCTGTCTCTCAGCCCTACCCACCCCCTGCTCCTCCCTCCCTCTGCCTTCCGCAGAGTCCCGGGAGGACCCAGGAGGATGGATGTGGACAGGCCGGGCTTTCCTCTCACCTCTGTCTGGCGCTTCCTCTTGGTGGGTGGCAAGCATGATAAGCTTCCTCCCACCCCCACCCCTTGTCTACCTTCCTGGGAGCCCAGGACCCCAAGTCCTCCAGAGCCCTTTCCCACTCTGGCAGGAGCCTGTGAGGCAGAGCCTGTCACCTCTCCCTCTCCTTGGCAACACAGAAAGTCTGGGTCAGTGGCCCTCTGTTCTCCCCTGGAGTGTGGCCTGGCTGGGCAGAGGGTCTGGGGTTCCCATGGGACAACCAGCAGTACCTCAAAGGGCGAGGACAGAGAGTAGTCGAAAGAGATTATGAGGTCCAGCCTGCGGCCTGGCCGGAACATGGCGGGACAGCTGGTGTTGATGAAGTAGCCGGCATCTACCAGGCAGAGCTGGGGCTCCTGCGGGGTCAGCTGCTTGGGAGAGGAGTCTGGCCGGCAGTCTGTTGGAGGAGACAGCAGTAGTCAGGAGCAGCCACTCCGCCACAGCCCAGCCACTCTCCTGCTTCATCCTGCATTTGCCTCCACATCCCCTTCTCACCTCAGTGTCAGTCCCTGAATGCATGTCACCTGAGCCTCTGGCAAGACCTTCTCCAAGCCATGCCCCAGAAGTGGATGCTGGGACCCCCAAGACCCCTGGGAGCCCCAGCCATGGTCCATCTCCACCTGGGAGCCCAATCTTGTTACCTGGAGACACATGGCATTGGCCCTTACCGGCCCAGGTGGTGAAGTCTTTCTGGGCACAGTAGTCCTTATGCATCTGGAGGCCCCGGAGGAAGTTGGAGCTGTGCTGGTAGAGTGGTCGGCTCGTCAAGAAGCCTTTAAACATCTGGGCCAATTCTGTTCCGGGCTGCATCCACAAGGCCTCTGGCCATGAGGAGGTCCCCGAGGAGGCAGGGGGCACCTCTGAGCCCAGAGAAATAGACGTTGGTCCAGTGACAGGCTTGGAAATGCCTGGCCCTGCCTGATCCTGACTGTGCCCCCATCCCGACCCTGCAGCATCAGAAGGGGAAGTAGCCTCACTCCAAGCTCCTTACCCAGGTCCCTGATCTTGTCCCGGATGTGCTGCCTCCAGCTGTCACCAGAGTTGGTGAGGTCGTACCAGGGTCCAGCAAGTTCAGGGAGAAAATGTTGCTCCAGATACCTGCAGGCCAAACCCCCAAGTGAGTCAGCCTCAGCACTCTGCACCCCCAGTAGTCCTCGCCTTTGGGTATGGATGGAGAAGGAGGGGGGAGCAGGCTGCCCCCACAAGGCCCTTCCCCACAATCCAATATCTGCCCTCACTAGGGGCTCTGCCCAGAACTGGGTACAGGGGTTACGATCAGACAGGCCTGGCCAAGGGATGTCCAGGGCCTTCAGAGTGACAACCCCTCACCTTCCAGAAAGCAGATCCGGGACTCAGGGAGCCTCTTCATTAGCCGCCCCATGAAGAACTCAGAGCCGAAGAGCTCAGAAGGGACAAAGGCTCCATACTTCAGGAATCCGACCTCGTAGGGGGAGAACTCGACCCACTCTGAGGGGGCAGAAGCGAGAGGCAGGAATGAGAGGACAGTGGGCTTGGGAGGAGGGGCAGATCTGACACGGGCCAAAGACACAGCCCCCCAGCAGGCCCCAGCCTCCTGCCAGCCCGACTGACTTTTGTGTTGACCCCTCCCCAGCTCAGCCTTTTGTCTACATCCTCAGCCACTGCAGCCCTTGCCCCATACAGAAAGCCCTGCCACCCGGCCCATCAGCCCATCCGCACCACCGTCCTTCCAGGAGGTGGACCACCTGTGCATCATGAGCGTGTGTGTGTGTGTTGGAGGACGCAATGGACAGGACTGAGAATGGTACCCTTGAAGTCCAGGGTCTGCAGATTGTTCTCTTTGACACTGAGGCTCAAGTAGAGGGGCAGAGGGTTCTGGCCCCGCTCCAGTGCAGCTCTCTGTCCTGACAGCTTCTGATCCACCACCTGGGATGCAGGCATGAGGGCCAAAGTGAGGTTGGGAGCGCCCTGGTGACAGGGTGGGGGTACAGGTTGAGGGGAAGAGCCTGGGGGTCTGGGTGACGTGGGTGGGCACATGATGCAATGCCCACTCCTGCCCCTGTGTTTGACCAGCCCTACATGCAGGGTTGCCACGTAGGGCCTGAAGGTTGTGAGCTGCATATCTGCAGAGTGCCAGTCACAAGGACCACAGTGTCAACAGTGACAGCCATCCCTGCATCCTATGGTGCCAGTGGCCCATCTTTATGAGTTAGAGGGTGGAGGGGCCATGGATCCTCTGTCTCTCTCTCTCTCTCACACACACACACCCACACACACACACACACACACACACACAGCTTTCTGCAAAGGACTCAGGAGTCCCCCTTCAGTGTGCATTGTTAGCTTTGCCAGGGGCTGTCCCTTCTAGGTAAACCTGGACCCAGTTCAACTTTTAGCCCCTCCCAAACACACTCCTGACATCCTCACCTCCCCTCATCTCCTCTGTCCCTGTTTTGCACAGTATAAGCTGTACCCAACTCTTTATCCTTGCCTTCTGCTTCTACTTTTCCCTCCAACAGAACTCTGGCAAGGATTGTGGCTTGCCTGTTGGGGAAGCCTCCAATGAGCCTCACTGAATTCTAGCGGAACAGAAGGGTCTCCTATCCCAAACCGAGATGCAAATATGACTCATCTGAAGCCTCAGCAAGGATATTGGTGGTGGCTGCCTGGAGCCCCACCTGGGGAAGGATCCTGCCACCACAAGCCCTGGGCTGTTTCTTGTGGATTGGTACATGTACCATGAACACACCATCTCTCTCAGGCTCTCAGAGCTGTAAGACTGAAGGTTGTCCTCAGCAGCTACACCTAAGAGGTTCCCACCCTGCTGTATCTACCTCTATCATCAGATTTATCCAGAATGTGTGAGAAATACAGATTAGTGGGTCTCTTCTGAGAGACAGCAGAAGCCACTTAGGAATTTGGCTTTTGTAAATCTTCCCAGGTGATTCTGATGATCAGCCAGGTGTGTATCTAGCCTAGCCCAATCAACAAGGAGTCCTGCTCTTGCACCGATGACAAAGCCTCAGCACACCCCATGTGCTTCTCTATCCCCACAGCCCTCTGACGGAAGCCCATGAGCTCTAGGGCTGCAATTACTGAACCTGTGTGCCACAACTACTGAAGCCACACATCTGGAGCATGTGCTCTGCAGCAAGAGAAACCACTGCAACAAAGAGAAGCCCCCTCGCCACACCTAGAGAAAGCCTGCACAAAGCAATGAAGGCCCAGCGCAGTCACAAATAAAAATGAATACAAATAAAATAATAAAAGAGAATTATTTTAAAAAGCACACAGTCAAGGTGAGCTTTAAGAGATAAAGCATGATGACTAAGGAAAAAAAGAAAATATTCGAAAAGCATTCATATTGGGACAAAATTGTTAAAACTGCACGCGTGCTCATTCTAAGGGACGCACTGTCATTCAATAATACCACAAGGATTTTTATTCTTGTGAGCAATAATAAAAAGACTAATTACGTTTGTCTTTTTTAAAATGACTACAAACTACATAAAACCATGCATTAAGTCATTTCTGGAGGATCAAATGGTAATTAAATATGTCTTCTTTATAGCCTAGAATCAAACTGCACTTTCTAGTACCTCAAAAAGTAAGCTGTTAAAACAAGCTTTCCCTACCTATAGTAACGAATTGTTGACACCAGGCAGAAAAGTCAGTTAATAAAACACTGCACCCTCAAAACCAAACACGAACTTAAACAGTAGAGCCAAAGAATACATAGGATATAGCAATAAAATAAAAATGTTTCAAGTAACTATGTTAATTTTATAAATTCCATGCCATTTCAACAAAAATTCCAACAATATATATCATGAGACTGGGCTGGCTGATCGGAGAAGGCAATGGCACCCCACTCCAGTACTCTTGCCTGGAAAATCCCATGGACGGAGGAGCCTGGCAGGCTGCAGTCCATGGGGTCGCTAAGAGTCGGACACGACTGAGCGGCTTCACTTTCACTTTCCACTTTCATGCATTGGAGAAGGAAATGGCAACCCACTCCAGTATTCTTGCCTGGAGAATCCCAGGGACAGGGCAGCCTGGTGGGCTGCCGTCTGTGGGGTCGCACAGGGTCGGACACAACTGAAGCGACTTAGCAGCAGCAGCAGCAGCAGGGCTGGCTGATTCTATTTGTATGTAGAAAGGCGGTGGTGGTGGTGAAGTCGCTCAGTCGTGTCCGACTCTTTGCGACCCCATGGACTGTTACCTACTAGGCTTCTCAGTCCATGGGATTCTCCAGGCAAGAATACTGGAGTGGATTGCCAGCACCAAAAGTAGCCAAGATAATTCTGAGATCCAAGGTGGGGATAAATTTGCCCAATCAGAAACTGAGATTTATCACAAAGGTAGTTACTAAACCAGTGCAGGATTGGCACCAGGATCAAGATTGAGTCCCATTAGAATGGAGTAACGTGCTCAGGAAAAGCCCCACAGATGTATAAGCTACTGTAGATTCATGCTGACACAGGACAGAAGTAGCAATGTGGATCAGTGGGGATAGTGAGTGATATTGGGGGAGTGTGCTATACATGTGGGAAAAAAGAAATTGAATTCCTACTCACATAATACCTGAAGATAGATCCTGGGTAGATTAAAGCCCTAACTGTGAAACAGAAAGATATAAAACTCATGTAAGAATATACAGAAAGATATTTCATAACTTTAGGGGAGGAAAAGATTTCTCAAGGAAGCTCTAAAAGTACAAACCATAAAGGAAAAGAATGATACATTGGACTATATTGAAACTGTGCATCAAAGTCTATTAGAACTGATAATGATTAATATCCTGGATTTATAAGGAATTCCTATAATATTTAAAAGGTGCATTAAATAGAAAAAGATTTGAGTAGACAATCAATGCAAGAGCAAGCTCCAATGACAAATATACTTGAAAATGTTGCCTCATTAAAAATCAAAGAAATGGAAAGCTACAATAAAATTTCCTTTCACGCCCATAAAATGGACAAACATTTAAACGTGTGAAGATCACGTAGAGAAAAAGAAACTATAATACACTGGTAGTGAGAGTGTGAATTAACACAACGCTTTTGGAGAACAATTTGGCAGTAGCTTAGGAAAGCTGAAGATACTCTACCCAATGGCCTAACACTTCCACTACTGGGTATGTATTTTCAAGGCTTAGAGAGTCTTGAAACATGGGTACAAGGAGACTAGTATAAAACCATTGTGCAATTATATTACATTAATAAAAGTATATGTAATAAAGGTGGATCTAAGAAAGTATAAAGGTTTTTAAGATACATGTTATGTATAATATAAAGTATATAGGTTACAGATATGTATGTGATAATAAATTCAGGATGGTGGTTAACTCTGGGGGTGGGAGGGATATGGGGCTGGAGGGGGGTCCACAGGGAGCTTTGGCTTTTTCTGTAACATTTCATGTCTTAGGCTGATTAGTGAGATCCTGCATATTCCTTATATTATTCTTTATGCTTTATGTATTTTCTTAGGTCTGAAAATTATTGTAAAAAACACTTATTAGTATTTTATAATAAATATTTTTAACTAATAAAAAATAAGAATGGTTGGTAATTCCAAACAGCATTTTGCTTGCCAACACGAACAAAATTTAAAGAAGAAATTGAAAACAAATTCACTTTTTGGTCCTTTACATGATAATCATTTTTGGTCAAATGCTTGATATCTAAAGATAAGAAAGGTAAGAATCTTTCCTCTGCTAATATATTTGATAGTACTTTTTTGTTACACATATTAAAATACTTTTGTGTTTTAGTCACTTCAAAAGCTTTAAGAGAAACTATAAGGGGTAAAAAACAAAAAACAATTTCACAATTTTTTGGGGAAAAAAAAAAAGAATCCTGATTTTAATCATTGTATCAGTTAATATAAGATCCAGAAGTTGACTCACTAAGCTTTTTTTTTTCTTTTTTTTAAAGAAGCAAGGTATAAAAATTTTTTATATGCTCAGTTTTGTCTTAGTGGTGTTAGGATCATAGTAAAGAAATAGATTTGCTGACACTTAATGCTCACGGCCTGGCATGCTACAATTCATGGGGTCGCAAGGAGTCGGACATGACTGAGCGACTGAACTGAACTGAACTGAACGATTACCCTATGCCAAGGCACCAGGAGTGCTCAGCACCACCCTGTGAGGTAAGTACTATTCTCATTCTACATACGAGAAAACTGAGCACAGAGAGGTCAACTTGCCTAAGGACACACAGCTAGTAAGAGGCCCTAGAATTAGAACCCAGGAAATCTGGCCCCACAGTGTGTGCTTTTAACACTACCATGGAGTGAAGAAGAATACATTTCATTTTACAGTGTAAATAAACAGCTGTTCCAAAAATCTCACTGACTCAATCACAATGGTTAACTGACTTTGGCACTAACTGGTCCCGAGCTCTTGGGAGATCCAGAAATTTCTGATTCATGGTAATTAATTGAAGACTAACCTGATTCAAAAAGTCAGCATTCCAGAGTTGGCAGACACTAAGGTACAGAGGTATGGCTGTTCCCATATCCTTTAACAACGTACTGGCCTTTCTTTCCCAACAGGAAAGGCACATGGGCCTCAGCTAGCTGCACGGCTGCCCCCGCCCCACCAGTGCACACACCCTCCACCTCACATGCACAGGTGCCCTACCTGACCGTGCAGCATGAACTCCAGCACCAGACCCCACAGGTCCACAAAAGTTGTGGTGTGGCCCTGCTCAGCCCGCTGCTCCAGCTCCCGGTGGTAGCTCGCCAGGCACTCAGGAGAGAAGGCCTCCAGCTTACTCTTGGCCAGGTGCTCCCGGACATGACTGATGGGTCCCTTGAGGTCCTTCTGCGACCACTCAGGGTCCCCATACAGATGGGCCATTGTCCTGAGAAAACAAAGGAGAATTACAGTAGTAGACCAAGGGTCAGTATGGTTGCTGCAACCCCAATTTCTATTCTCTGACTTTTCCCAACATGTGGTTCCTGCCACCAAACCCTGCCTGTCTGGGAGCTGTCTCAGGGTCTTCTCTCCTTGGTTGGCACTGTCCAATATAGAGTGTGAGCCACATATGTAATTTACATTTTCCTAGTGACCACATTTTTAAAAAGTAAAAAGAGACCTGAAAAAATTAATTTTAACAGTATATTTCATTTAATTCAGTATGTAAACATTGTCATTACAGCATGTAATCAATATTTAAATTAATATAAATTTATATTTTTTCAAACTGTTTTGAAAACTCGCTGCACATTTTATAACACATCTCAATTTGGACTAGCCACATTTCATGTGGTCAGTAACCACATGTAGCTGGTGGCTACTGTATTGTACAGCACAGCTATAGGCCCTACTCCCTTCTTTATATGTCTGTTCTAAAGCCCTTTAAGACACTGCTGGTCAACAGCTGTCACCTAAACTCCTCTGAGGAGTTTACTCATCTTTCACTCCTTAAAGTCACATTTCAATAAGACTCAAAGGAATGAATCTCCAACAGTGAGAAGTCTCACTTCATCATAGGCAGAGTGGGGTATCAGGAGGCAATGCTACCTTTAGGTAAAATAACATCTTGTGACCTACATTTTATCATCTATACTATAGGGTTGTGAGAGCTGGATGATAAAAAATGGCTGAGCACCACAGAACTGATGCCTTTGAAATGTGATGCTGGAGAAGACTCTTGAGAGTCCCTTGGACATCAAGGAGATCAAACCAGTCAGTCCTAAAGGAAATGAACCCTGAATATTCATTGGAAGGACTGATGCTGAAGATGAAGTTCCAATACTTTGGCCACCTGATTCGAAGAGCTGACTCATTAGAAAAGACCCTGATGCTGGGAGAGATTGAAGGCAGGAGGAGGAGGAGACGACAGAGGATGGGATGGTTGGAGGGCATCACGGACTCGATGGACATGAGTTTGAGCAAGCTCCGGGAAATGGTGAAGGACAGGGAGCCTGGTGTGCTGCAGTCCATGGGGTCCAAATAGTCGGACATGACTGACCCACTGAACAAAAATAGGGCAATAAGGGAGACTACCGCAGAGAGGGTTGTGAGGATAAAATGAGGTAACAACCATTAAAGAAAAAAGAGCTACCAGTTGGGAGTTCCTGATATGTGTCAGGTATGTTAAGTGCTTCACTTGGGCTGTCCCACTCTAATCCTATGGTGTTTGTGCTATTATTTCCCCATTTTGGATATGAGTCAACTAAGAATCAGAGGAAGTAAGTTGCTCACTTAGTCAGTAAGCAGTGTTGAGAAACTCAAAGCCAGCTCTTTCCAGATCAGCCAACCTACACCTATTCAGTAGCATGGAACAGATGTCCTGCCATGCCTTACTCATGGCAGGACCTCTGATTGTCTATTTCCTCCCTTTTGAGAAAGCCATTTGGCACCCATCAGCCCATACCGCTTGGCTTCCCCACAAAAGGGTCCCATTGATGTCCTCTTCATTTCCCCCTGGAGCCTGATCATCTCTGCTCTTCCAGGTCACCAGGGCCCTCACCATGTAGAGCCTGAGATTCCACTGAAGTAGGTCACACAGTCCAGAAGGCCTAGCTTCTGCAGGGCCAACAGGTGGCCGTAGAGAGAGGTCATGGCCCGGGCGCCTCCTCCTGTGGCCATGATGCCTATGACAGGGACCTGGGTTGTACACAGACACAGGTTGGTTTAACAATAACAGGGGTCGAGTGGCCTCCTGCCCCCAGGGATGGGACCTAGTGGGCAGGGCCTAAAGGGTTCAGGATTAGAGCCTGCACCTGTTTCTCCCCAGCAAGTAATAGCTCTCAGCCCTGGACAGGTCTCCAAAGAGAATGTCCCCAGACAGAGCTCCCCCATGCCCAATATCTCTCCCCCACATGCCCATCCCCCTCTGTGACTCAAGTATCTGGAGAAGGCACAGCAGTCAGGAAGTCCCTTAGGGCCAGGGCAAGGTATCTGCACCCACGTCCCTCTACCCCCACAAACCTCATCTTCCTGCAGGTCTCCCTCCAGCTGCAGGGCCTGCTTCAGGGCCTTGGCCACCACCTGCTTCCTCCTGCTCAGGAAGGCTCTTTCCTCCACACATAGATCGAAGCCCAGATGTACAGCCAGCTCCTCAGGGCTGGGGCGGTAAAGGAGTCAAGGGTCAGGGGGCACCTGTGTAGCTCAGCCACTGGTTGGTGAAGCCCACAATGACTGCCGAATAAACTCCCTGCTCCCAACTCCCAAGACTATTCTTTATGCCACTCTCCTCAACTCCTATGACTACCCCGGTCTTCCACGTATATGAATGGCCCTTCCAGCTCTCAGTCTTGAGCTGCAGCTTCACTCCTGGGGCCTGAAATCAGAGCAAGAGACCCTACTCAGATTGTCCTAGACTCTGAGGGGAGTGTGGGTATCCCCTGAGGGATTTGGCTCCCCCATCTTTGTTCTCACTGACACTTCCCATCTAGCCAAGGCCACTTACATTTGTAGCAGGCATGTCAATGGTCACCTCCTTCCCCATGGCCAAGGACCTCAGGGGCACAGTGAGGTGCCCAGCTGAGTTGCCTGAGTTCCAGCCACTGCTTACAGAGCTCTGGAAGAAAACTTTGTTTATGCATTCATTTAGTCAACAAATCCTTACTGTATATCTAGACAGGGATCCAGACAGATATAAGACCCCCTCCAATAATAAAAAAATAATTACAATATTTATAATTATTGTAATTATAATAATTACACAAATAACAGCTAACTGAATTATTTTGCTATATACCTGAAACTAGCACAATATTGTAAACCAATCATACTTCAATTATTATTCAATTAATAATAATTATAATAGTTTATATTTTTTAGTATATCAATGGCTAAGAGTTATTTATTATTCTAACTGAATCATATGCATGAATCTACAAAGGAACAGGTAACAAACTTATGTTGCTAAGTATCATAAAGGAAATAAGCAGTGTGACGTGACAGAGTAACCAAAGGGCTATGTGAAGTCTACTTAAGATGGGAGGATCAAGGAGGGGCTCTGGAGAGGTGCCATTTGAGTTGAGATCTAAAAGAGCAGGAGGAGGAGGAAGTAGACGAGGGAGAAGAGGAGTGGGCAGCCTTGGAAAGAGACACAGGGGGACAGGGAAAGCACTTGGGGTGCTGGAAAAGCAAGAAGAGACAGACATGGCTGGAGCATCATGATTGAGGGACACATGGAAGAGAACGAGTCCGCAGAGGTGTGTAGGGGCAGGTTAGGCAGGGCCTGTGGACACAGACGTGGGATTTTATTCTAAGAGCATTGTTGGAGGAGCCGTTAAAGACTTTAAACAAAGACTGATGGGCATAGCCCCCATGCCCAACCGAGGCCCTTGGCCATCCTCCTTGTGTGCCAAGGGCATAGTGCCTAACTGGGGGAGGCTGATAAGGCCACAGGGGCCTGACCTTGGCAGGGGGATGGCCAGAGAGAGGGCTACAGCAGCTGGAGCTGGCCCAAGGCTGGGGTTGGCAGGTAGCTCCAGAGCCAAGACCTACCCTCAGGCACCCACTCAGCTCGGCCTCTTGGGCTGCCATGTAGTGGAAGCAGAAGGCAAAGGCTGTGCCCAGGGAAGATGTCTGCGTGTCCTCATATGAGCCCTTCAGCACCAGCTCCAGCTCATCCTGATCTAGGGAGAGAGAGGACAGACTAGCACAAGGAAACAAAAACCGAGAACCCCAACTAGGATCCAGGAAACCAGCAGTACTGCCCCAGACATGGGGAGGCTGAGTGGCTGCACCATGGCAGGCAGCATTCTGGAAAGAGCTCTGCCCACAACCCCCATGCGACTCCCACCTCCTGTGACATGCCTTCCCCCAGTTCAGGGGGGACTCTAATGCCCAGAGGAGCTCCGTTGCCCTTGTGTTGTGTGGGCAACCTCCTGCTGTGCAGGTTCCCCAGCCCCCCCATCCACCCCCCACATTCCAGGCGGAGGCCAGACCTTGTCCTGAGCAGATCTCACCTGCAGCCACAGCCGTGCTGACAACATGGACATCCAGGCGTGACAGCTCTCGGGCCTGGGGCAGACCACATTGTGGACAGGGGACTCTGCAGGCGAAGCTGAGGTCCCCTCAACCTCACCCCCTGAGCCCCACTATCCCAAATCCACTGCATCCAGAACCAGAAGTGGAACCGGATGCAGAGACCTCTCACCCTACCTCTGGTCCCGGAGCAGCCCAGAAAGCCCCATCTCCACTCAGCCTCCATTTGCCAAACTTCTGACATCTCTGAAAGCCCCCCCAGCCCTCAGGCCCAGTTCTTTCTTCTCTTTCTCTGCAGACTCAACCTGGAGGAGGCATTCTATTATAACTGCTCCCAATAGTATGCACCTGCCAGTCCACAGGATGATGGACTGGGTCAGAGAAACAAAGCCTTAACATTTTAGCCACTGAAACATCTCCTAGCTGTCCTCCGGTTGACTGCCTAGTCAAGGGAGTCTGCTGCGTTCTCTCTGTTACGCCTGCCCGCTGGAGCCCACAGCCCACTGGCCTCTCTTGTGTAACTGCTACATTGATAGTGTGTCACTGGGCTCCATCACCTCAGATGAAAGACAGCTGCCTCAGGTGTGGCTCTTTACAGGGTATTTGAAGAAGTAATACTAGCCCATCCAACAGACACTCGTAGGACCCTGAGGGTGGGTGTCCACTTCAGTTCTGAACTCCAGTGGCCTGACTCACCACAGGCAGGGCCTGGCCTGGCTCCCAGGTCAGGGCTGTATTGTCTGTTGGGAGCTTTGCTTTGAGTAGAAAGTTTCCAATCATCACTCACCACCCATTCTTGTCCACTGCAGCTCTGTGAGTTTGCTGTCTTTTAGGAGAGCTGACTAGGACCCTCCACTGTCCTGGGGAGGAGCTGGTTGACCCCTGACTCTTTCTCAGGGCTCCCAGTTTGGAAGCACGCCACACTGGCAAAGCCCTCTGAGGCTCGTTACCTGAATTTTCACAGCCTGAGTCCCTGGCCTGGCCTGCCAGTCTCCCTCGCCACCTTCAGGCCTAATAACTATGAACTCATTACACATGACTAAACACCATCAGCCTAAAATTCCCCGAAAGCTCCCTCAGAACTCCTCTCAGCAGAGCCCCGGCCTCCCCTCTCTCCAACTGCCCTTTAGGCCCCTCCAAGCCCTGCCGCCCCAGGTGACCACCTAGCAGGAAGGCCAGGCAGTCTTACTGCAAAGTCCTGTCCTCCCCTCACCCCTTCTGGCCCATCCCCAACCCCTACCCTCCACCTCTACCCTGCTGTCTGTTCTGGGGTCCCTCCCTCAGCCTCCTTGCTTCCTGTTCCCACACAGGTGTGGGGAAGGTGGTTACCACAAGCACATTGTTGGTGATGAGGTTTTCCGGGCGGTCTACCTGGAAAAATCAAACCATCTGGAGTGCGGCCTTGCAAAGGCCAATTCTTCCTGCACTGACATCTCCCTCCCATCTCGGGCTGCACCCAGATGGGGCCTCCTTGAGTGACAAAGAGGGTTCTCTGAGTCCTGGATATGATTCTTCGGGGTTTGGGGAGATGCTTCTGAAGAGCGAAAGGCGGGGAGGGAGGAGGAGGGGGGGCAGAGAAAATACCGCCTTCCTCATTTCATTTCTCTAATAGGGTCCCCCCACCCTGACTGGCAGGGTGGGAGATGAGGAGCAACACATCTGGACTGGAAAGACCAGTGGGAAGATCTGGATCAAGGACATTTTCCTCAGAGAACCTTGTCCTGAGACACTCCCTGGGCTGGGTGGTAGCACTCACATTTTCTCAATCAGGAACTCCACGTCCAGCTCCTCCGGTCCCTGGAATTACAGATGAACCAGTTGCCAACATGATCATGTGTCTTTAGAGTTGGCACAGCTCCTTTACGTGTGTCATCTCATCATCTCAAGCTGCCTCTAAGGGAGGCACGGTGTTACAACCGCTCCCATGTAACAGATGAGGAAATCAAGTCTTAGGGAAAAATGGGCTACCTGCCCAGGTTACCCACAGCTGGCAAGGCTGCAGGGGAAGACAAGGGACACAAGCCTAAAGAGGCTTGAAGATGCCAAGGGTCCATCTCATCTTCCTCTCAAGGGGGACCAACCCCAGAACTCTGCTTTCCATGCCTCCAGGCTTTGCCTACTGCAGAAAGAATAGACCATCACGCAGGCCTCGGGAGGGTCAGAGCAGGGAGCAGGAGTGCTGAGCCCACACCCCCTGAAGAGCTGGGCACACCCAGCTGTGTTTGCGGCACATGAGGAAGTTTTCATAACATCCCAAACCTTCCTTCCCTGTTCCGTTCCATTCAGTCGCTCAGTCGTGTCCAACTCTTTGTGACCCCATGAATCTCAGTACGCCAGGCCTCCCTGTCCATCACCAACTCCCAGAGTTCACTCAGACTCATGTCCATTGAG
>SJXQ01005890.1:337084-494393 GCA_006408695.1 Aepyceros melampus | reverse complement strand
AAACACCAATACAGTATACTTACACATATACATGGAATTTAGAATGATGGCAATGATAAACCTGTACGCAAGACAGCAAAAGAGACACAGATGTATAGAACGGCCTTTTGGACTATGTGGGAGAGGGAGAGGGTGGGATGAGTTGGCAGAGTGGCAGTGTAACATGTAGGATATCATAAGTGAAACGAATCGCCGGTCTAGGTTTGATGCAGGATGCAGGATGCTTGGGACTGATGCACAGGGATAATCCAGAGAGAAGGTGTGGGGCGGGAGGGGGGAGGCGGGGATTGGGATTCGGAGTGCATGTATACTCGTAGCTGATTCATGTCAATGTATAGCAAAATGAATACAGTATTGTAAAGCAAAACAAACTATAAAATAAAAATTAATTTAAAAAATATAGCAGACAATCCAATTTAAAAAAATTGGTAAAGGACATGAATAAACATTTTTCCAAAGAAAAATTTATACAGATGGTCAACAGGTACATGAAAAGGTATTTGATCTCACTAATTGTAGAGAACTATAAATCAAAATCACTATGAGATATCACTTTATACCTATTAGGATGGCTATTACCAACAAACAACAAATGCTGGTGAGGATGTGGAGAGAAGGGAATATCTGTGCACTGTTGGTGGGATTACAAATTGTTACAGCTACTATGGTAAACAGTTTGGTGGCTACCCAAAAAATTAAAAACAGAACTCAGATATGATCCCAGAAATCCCATTCTCGGGTATACATGTATCCAAAGAATTATAATCCATATACGGAAGAGCAACAGGCACCCCAGTGTTCATAGCACCATTATTTATAACAGCCAAGATATGGAACCAACCTCCATGTCCACTGAAGTAAGAATGGATATAGATGTGATAGACACACACAAGAATATTACTCAGACATAGAAAGAAGACAATTCTGCCTTTTACAATAACATGGAAGGATCTTGAGACCACTGTGCTGAATAAAATGTCGGATGAAGGAAGATAAATATTTCGTGATCTCACCCGTATGTGGTATTTAAAAAACCAAAATAAAACAATGAGAGTCAGGCAGGCAGTCAGTTCAGTCTCGGTCATGTCTGACTCTTTGCAACCCCATGGACTGCAGCACGCCAGGCCTCCCTGTCCATCACCAACTCCAAGAGTTTACTCAGACTCATGCTCATTGAGTCGGTGATGCCATCCAGCCATCTCATCCTCTGTCGTCCCCTTCTCCTCCCACCTTCAATCTTTCCCAGCCTCAGGGTCTTTTCAAATGAATCAGCTCTTCGCATCAAGTGGCCAAAGTATTAGAGCTTCAGCTTCAACATCAGTCCTTCCAATGAACATTCAGGACTGATTTCCTTTAAGATGGACTGGTTGGATCTCCTTGCAGTCAAAGGGTCTCTCAAGAGGCTTCTCCAACACCAAAGTTCAAAAACATCGTTCTTTGGCATTCAGCTTTCTTTCTAGTCCAACTCTCACATCATACATGACCACTGGAAAAACAATAGCCTTGACTAGACAGATCTTTGTTGGCAAAGTAATGTCTCTGCTTTTAAATATGCTGTCATGGTTGGTCATAACTTTCCTTCCAAAGAGTAAGTGTCTTTTAATTTCATGGCTGCAGTCACCATCTGCAGTGATTTTAAAGCCTTATCATAAAAGAAATCAGTTTGTGGTTACCAGAACTAGGTTGAAGTGGGGGAAGGAAGAAAAGTTGCGTGAAGGTAATTGAAAGGTACAAGTTTCCAGTTAGAAGATAAGTAAGTACTAAGCATATAATGCACAACAAGAAGACTGTAGTTAACACTAATGTGTAATAAGCTTGAAAATTGTTAGAAAGTAAATTTTAGAGTTCTTATTACAAGAAAAAAACATTATATATATATATATATATATATATGAGATGAGGACTGTTAACTTATTGGGGAAATCATTTCACAATACATGTAAGTCAAATGATTATGCTGTATACACTAAATTTTCATAAGGAAGTCATGGCAAGCCATTCCAGTATTCTTGCCTTGAGAATCCCCATGGGCAGAAGAACCTCATGGACTAGAGTTCATAGGGTCTCAGAGAGTCAGACACGACTGAAGTGAGCATGCACATGTGTCAGTTATATCTCAATAATACTGGTAAAAAAGGAGTGATTTAGAAAAATGAGGTAGATAAATACATAACTAATTTTGAGAATCTACAATATATAAACATTTAATTTTCACAATTTAAAAAAAAAAAACAATTTCTTCTAATCAGAATTCCAGAGATGAAGCCATGTTATTCTGTGCTTCTACAATGATCCCAAGGTATTCTAATAAGTGCTGAGAAGAGTTAAAAGCAATATGTTGTATCTTTTAATTAATCCAGTAACTATTTATGAATGCTAATATAATTGCAAAATATACAGCTATGGGGCTACAAATGTGAATAAAACTGAAATTTCTGTCTTCAAAAAGTCATCACCTAGCAGAAAGAAAGGCGTGGGCTGTGTGCCTTTAGTTAGATTTGGGATGCAACTGTATCCCATATGTCAGGTTTGTAATTTAATGCTATTTCATTTAAAACTAGTACATTAGCCTATTTCTGCTTCACAGACACCAGCAGAAGACAAAAGACTCCTGGTTCAGAGACTAAGGACTCTGTTAATCATGCATGACACAGTAAATACCATGAGCATCAGCATGGTTGTGTCAATTCCTTCTGCTCCACACCCAAGTCCAGGGGGTGACAGACAGGCTGCAGATACATATCTGTATCCTCAGTAGACTGTTTTATAGCAAAAGAACACTGAACTAGGAAATCTATCACTTTCATAGTAAGCAGTAAGCAAACCCGCTGCTCATCATGGAAGGAGACTACCTAATCTGTTGAAGCTGCTCTCTGTGAACATAATCCTGAGAGAGAGCAATCAGGGTCTTGCATTCTTGTCTACCAGCAAGACATGCAGGAGTGCACAGACTTTCCCACAACACCAGACAGGATTCAGAGTTCAATACTGTTAATGCTGTGTGTTGGCTGAAAGAGAAAGTCTAATCTCTCTCCCTTCAACACAAGCTACTTTCTGCATTCCAAATGTGAAGGATTTCAGCATAGGAAATCACTGGGAAGACTGGGAGTTAAGTTGAGGGAAATTACTATTCTCAATCTCAACCTAAAGTTCCAAAGTGAATGGCTCTCGGTAACTCTGCAGGAAGGTGATGCCATTCTCAAGAATTTCCTGAAAGCTTCCAGTCAATATCTCAATGGCTATGAACTAAATTGTGTGCCCCCCAAATTCATATTTTAATACTTAACCAATCCAATGGGATGGTATTTGGAGATGAGGCCTTTGGGTGGAATTGAGACTAGATGAAGACACAAAGCTGGGTCCCTTATGATGGAATTAGTGCCCCTATAGGAGGAAGAGAGATTAGCACTTACTCTCAATCATACTCTCCCTCTTATGCCCACTCCCCAGTACCCACTCCCATCCCACAACTACAGCTGTGTGAGGACATGGTAAGAAGGCTGCTGCCTGCAAGATAGAATCTTTCACCAAAACCTCATCATGCTGGCAACTCTGATCTTGGACTTCCCAGTTCTGAAAACTGTGAGAAATAAATTTCTATTGTTTAAGTCATGCCACCTATGGTATTTTTTTGTTGTTGTTTTTTGGCAGTCTAAGACATCAGTTTAGAGCTGCAAGGTGAAAGGAGAGTCTTGTATGTCAATAATAAATCTGGCTGTTTCTGCCTAGAAAGAATAGCTAATCCCATTCACATGTCAAACCTCATGCAAGGGTTTCATGTTAAGAAATGCTAACCCAGAGACATGCAATGAAGTAAATTATGGGAACTATTGCACTCATCTCCCCTGCTAGTAAAGAAATGCTCAAAATTCTCCAAGTGAGGCTTCAGCAATACGTGAACCATGAACTTCCAGATGTTCAAGCTGGTTTTAGAAAAGGCAGAGGAACCAGAGATCAAATTGCCAACATCTGCTAGATCATCGAAAAAGCAAGGGAATTCCAGAAAAATGTCTATTTCTGCTTTATTGACTATGGCAAAGCCTTTGACTGTGTGGATCACAAGAAACTGTGGAAAATTCTGAGAGAGATGGGAATACCAGACCACCTAACCTGCCTCTTGAGAAACCTGTATGCAGGTCAGGAAGCAACAGTTAGAACTGGACATGGAACAACAGACTGTTTCCAAATCGGGAAAGGAGTATGTCAAGGCTGCATATTGTCACCCTGCTTATTTAACTTCTATGCAGAGTACATCATGAGAAACGCTGGGGTAGATAAATTGCAAACTGAAATCAAGATTGCCAGGAGAAATGTCAATAACCTCAGATATGCAGATGCCACCACTCTTATGGCAGAAAGTGAAGAGGAACTAAAAAACGTCTTGATGAAAGTGAAAGAGGAGAGTGAAAAAGTTGGCTTAAAGCTCAACATTCAGAAAACCAAGATCACGGCATCCGGTTCCATTACTTCGTGCCAAATAGATGAGGAAACAGTGTCAGACTTTATTTTTATGTGCTCCAAAATCACTGAAGATGGTGATGCACCCATGAAATTAAAAGATGCATACTCCTTGGAAGAAAAGTTATGACCAACCTAGACAGTGCATTAAAAACCAGAGACATTACTTTGTCAACAAAGGTCTGTGTAGTCAAGGTTATGGTCTTTCCAGTGGTCATGTATGAATGTGAAAGCTAGACTATAAATAAAGCTGAGCATGGAAGAATTGATGCTTTTGAACTGTGGTGTTGGAGAAGACTCTTGAGAGTCCTTTGGACTGCAAGGAGATCTAACCAGTCCATTCTAAAGGAGATCAGTCCTGGGTTTTCATTGGAAGGACTGATGTTGAAGCTGAAACTCCAATACTTTGGCCACCTGATTTGAAGAGCTGACTCATTTGAAAAGACCCTGATGCTGGGAAAGATTGAGGGCAGGAGGAGAAGGGGACAACAGAGGATGACATGGTTGGATGGCATCACTGACTCAATGGACATGAGTTTGAATAAGTTCCAGGAGTTGGTAATGGACAGGGAGGCTTGGCCTGCTGCAGTTCATGGAGTCACAAACAGACATGACTGAGCAATTGAACTGAACTGAACCCAGAGACATGCAATGAAGTAAATTATGGTAAATATAGTTCCAACCTCCTCTCTGTGATAAAGGGAGTAGTTATGATGCTAAGTGTATATGAAATATTCTATCCAAATTAGATTATTAAACTAACAAGATAATTATGTAAGTTCTATATGGATATTAAGAAATAAATAATACGAGTTTGACAGGCATCCCTGGTGGCTCAACAAAATCCACCTGAAGCGCAGGAGACGCAGGAGACTCGGGTTCTATGTCTGGGTCGGGAAGATCCCCTGGAGGAGGAAATGGCAACATACTCCAGTAGTCTGGCCTGGAAAATTCCGTGGACAGAGGAGCCTGGTGGGTTACATACAGTCAGTCCATGGGGATTGCAAAAAGTTGGACATGACTAAGTAGAGAGAAGAACAGTGATTTAGAAGATAAATATACTTCTGATTCAGTTCAGAGTTGGGGTAGGCTGTGATGCCCTAGGTAGCAGACACAGTTCAAACTATGATTGACCCTGCTTGCTGGGTACTTTTCAGAAGATAGACAGCTTATTGAGAAAAAAACAGAGACTGTTGGAAGCACAAAGGTGGGACAACCTTCATTATCGGGTGGTAACAAGCATCAAAATATTCATTCAAAAATAAAACAATCAAGTTATATTTAATGATACACTTAATGAACTGTATTTTCCAAAGAATAAAATGAAATAGAGTATAGATTTTCCTGTGGATGATGGGGAATGATGTTAGAACAATGGTTTGGATGTGTTTAGAGAGACCATTGGAGGCTAAGAAAGATGAACTTTGGTCTGTAGGCACGCTGGAAACAAGACTTCTGAACAGAGGAATGACATGAACAAGGCAGTTTGCAAGAGGAGTTGAAGAAGGAACAAACCTGAGTCAGAAATAAGGTAAAAACTAGGCCATCGTATTATTTAAAGTGATGATAATCAATAGTCGAGTCCAGTGATAGCCCTGGAAGGGGCAAAAGAGGATTTATGGTCAACATTGTGAAGAAACAGAGTAACTTAGTGACTTGGAAAGAATCTTTTTCAAAAAACTTGAGAATGTCTTTCATCTAATTTTAGAGATTTATATTCACTGAAGGCAGTCCAGTGCCTTTTATAGCCACCTTCATCTTCGATTTTAAATCCTTTTATTTGAAAAGTAGAAATAGACACACAAATGTGCAGAACAAAGGTATGGATTCTGAGGGGGTTTAGGGGTGTGGGATGGGGGTTGGGATTGACATATACACACCACTGTATATAAAATAGATAACTAATGAGAACCTGCTGTATAGCACAAGGAACTCACCTCAATGCTCTGTGGTGACCTAAATGAAAAGGAAATCCAAAAGAAGGGAGATGTGTGCGCACAGCGCACACACACACACACACACACACATATTCACTTTATTCACACTCTCATTCTATAGAGTAGACACTAACACAGCATAGTAAAGCAACTATATTCCAGTAAAAATCAATTTTATGATCTTGACTTAAGAGGATTCATCTTTAAACGCAAGTTGGAAAAAGACTAGGCATTTAGCCTTTTTGCCTTCTAACTCATGTTATCTCTGCCTAAGTCCTGAGGCTATTCTTGATCCTCTCTAGACCTGAATATGATTGATAAATTCTTTTGCATCTCCCCTAATATTTTTTCTCAAATTACATTTTTTCATCTTCTCGTTCCTAAGAGAGTGGCTACTATTTGCAAGACTCTACTAGATGTTAGGTATATAAGTATTAATAAACTGTGGCCATGCTTACAAGGGGTCCCCGTTCTATAGCCATGCACACAAGTATGCCAGATAATATAATAAATAATATTTTTGAAGTGTACCATTAACACAAAGGAGAGATTAGTGACATGCGTTCATGGCAAGGCAGTTTGCAAAGGCTTAAAAAAGGAAATTTTACTTTAACTTTACCTTAAAGAAGAGCAGGATTGACTAGGTAGACAAGATCAGAGGAAGGAAATCCAAGCAGCTACAAGGTAAAGAGAAAAAAGGGACCACGACTTTGGATGTAAAGTATCTGCACATCTGATATTTCACATGCTTCTTACATACATCACTCAAATTTCTGTAAGCAGATTGACCATTTTCAAGTTACCTAGGTACAGTTAAAAATACTGCCTGTTTTTCAGTGGATTTACATTTTTATGAATTGTTGAAAATATCTGCATATTAGGATGTATCTATTATTTGCAACCCCATGGAAACACAGTATTTTGTTTGAGACTCTTGCAGAAGAGAGGCGACTTAATGCTGTATTCCAATACTGGGAAAAGTGAGAGTTCAACTGAGGTAAGAAAGGCAACAATAATAGACTCTTTCAATAGAAAGCAATTTTAGCTATTTTTTATCATAATGACTGGAGATCTACACTCTGGCTCTAATATGTTTTATTCTTTGTATGCCATTTACAGAATGCTACATTTGGATGTCATTTTAACTTTGAGAAGTTTACGTTAAATTCAATCTGCATTTAGCTTCGGTCTTTAGTTACATGTAACTACTGCTCCCAGGTCACCATCATCAAGGCACCAAGTTTAAGCCACCTAGTAATCATCAATTATCTGTACTGATGACTCGGGCTTTACATCTCTGCTTTCATTCTTCATGGATGCCCTGTTAAAATTAGAGGTCATCAGAGATCACACTGTACACCTTTTATTTCAGTCTCTTTCTCCTTACAAAGTTGTTTTATTTGGACTCTGTTATCCCTCTTTTTTTTTTTAATCATATTTTGGATTCTCTATTCATGGCATCATAACATCTTTTTCCTGAGAGTTTCTCTATCTGTATCACACTATTAGTCTATTAGGGCTGTCATAACAAAGTACCACAAACTGGGTGGTTTAAAACAACGTAAATCTATTGTCTCATACTTCTGAAGGCCAGAAGTCCAAAATCCAGGTGTTGGCAGGAGGGCGTTTCACATATTCCCTGAAACCTATAAAGGAGTACTTCCTTGCCTTTTCTAGCTTCTCTTGATTTGCTAGTAATGTTTGGATTTATAGAATGCAAGCCAGGGGATGCCAGTATCTGCCCTCTTTGTCACATAGGGTTCTATGGAGTATCTTTCTCTTTCTGCAGCCAACTTCTTACAAGGACACCGAGCACCTCGGATCAAGGGTCCACCCAAGTCCAGTATGAATTCAACTTAATAAATTACATCTACTACAACCCTAAATCAAATAAAGTCACACTCTGTAGTTAAGAGTTCAACACATCTGTTTTCCTGAGACATATTCAAATGCGTAACAATTACTAATATTGAGACACAGGGTGACACCCAAGATTATGGGCTCTGGAATGAAAGAGCTCTGGTTCAAAACCTATCCTACTGTTAACTGGGTTTTCCCCGGTGGCTCAGTTGGTAAAGGGTGTGTCTGCAATGCAGGAGACCCAGGTTTGATCACTGGGTTGGGAAGATCCCCTGTAGAAGGAAATGGAAACCCACTCCAGTACTCTTGCCATGGACAGAGGAGCCTGGCGGGCTATCGTCCATGGGGTCACAAGAGTCGGACATGACTTAGTACTAAATCACCACCACTGTGACCTGAGCCAATGTTTTTAATCTTCCTAAAAAGACTTGGTTTTCACATATAAAGTACAAATAATGACAATATCTTGGAAGTTTTTGAGGATTAAATAAAATATCATGAGGTGATTATATCAGTACCTGACTGATAGTAAATATCAGCAATTGACATTAAAGTGTATCAACTATTTCTCAATATGTTCAGTTATCCCTACTTTGAATACTATAGAGGGTAAAATAGTAAGGAAGGACAAAGTAATCACCAACTTTAGCCTAAACTGTGTCATCTGTTGAAGCTCAGATATTCTGGTAATATCTATAAAAGGATGAAGAGGAACTAGGAAGAGGACTATTCGCAGGGGGAACAGGGAAGCCTTCAGGGCATGAACTCATTCCAAGGGAAAAGACTTTTCAAGGACCAATTGGATTGCCTACAAGATGTTTCTTTTCAGAATGGAAAAGTGATTCCCATGCCAGGCTGTTATTGGCCTATCAGCATGGATTTCTCTCTGGGTGTTAAAAGAAAGACAGGACTCCGAGATCAAAACTAAAGGGCAATTTTACTGGAAACTTTATAACTTTGGAGCACAGCATGTATTATTTTGGCATGCCTCTAAAAAATTCTAAAGCAAAATGGTGGCATTCTATTTGAAACTGCTACAAATAGCTTTGAAACTTTGAGGACCTTTGTAACAACTAGTAGTCACAAATGTACATAGGAAAGGATCAGCAAGAGTGACAGAAACTGAAATTGTCCCTGAAAGACATTAATAGGGAAGAAATACAAGAGCATAGATGGAGTCAAAGTCAGGAGCACTGGTGCTTGCAATGCTGAGTATACTTAATTGTTCCTAGCAATCACCCTAGTACAGAAGGGTTATTATTATACCCATTTTACACAGAAGGAAAACTGAGAGTTGAGCAGTGGCAATGTCCAATCCAAGACTACAGAATTAGTAGGCAGAAGAAAATGAATTTCAACCCAAGTAATCAAATTTCCAGAGCTGAGGATTCTCTAAATGCATGTTAAATGTGGAGATTTCTCAAAAAACTAAAAATAGAGTTGCAATGTGATCCAGTAATGCCACTCCTGGGCATATAATCTGAAAAAAACTCTAGTTCAAAAAGATACATGCACCCTTATGTTCCCCAGAGCAGCACAATTCACAATAGCCAAGACATGGTAACAACTTAAATGTCCATCGACAGATGAACTGGTAAAGACGATGTGGTACATATATACAATATCATATTACTCAGTCATAAAGAGAATGAAATAAGGCCATTTTCAGCAATATGAATGGAACTAGAGATTATCACATCAAGTGAAGTCAGTCAGAAAAAGACAAATACCATACAATATCACTTAAATGTGGAATCTGAAGTGAAGTCGCTCAGTCGTGTCCGACTCTTTGCAACCCCATGGACTGTAGCCTACCAGGCTCCTCTGTCCATGGGATTTTCCAGGCAAGAGTACTAGAGTGGATTGCCATTTTCTTCTCCAGGGGATCTTCCCAATCCAGGGATCGAACCCGGGTCTCCCGCATGGTAGACAGACACTTTACCATCTGAGCCACCAGGGAAGTCCATTAAGTCCATTAAATGTGGAATCTGAAGTATGACACAAATGAGCTTTAATGAAACAGACTCATAGAGAACAGACAAGGCTAGAGGGAACTGACAGAGCTAGATTGGGAGTTTAGGATTTGCAAACTATTATATACAGAATGTATAAACAGTAAGTCCTATTGTATAGCACAGGGAAACATTCAATATTCTGTGATAAACCATAATGGAAAAGAATATGAAGAACACACACACACACACATATATATATCTGAATCACTTGGTTGTTACAGCAAAATTAATACAACCTTGTAAATCAACTATATTTCAAATAAAAAATATGTAGGCAAAAATGCATGTTAAAAACCCTTTTCGTGCAGAGGTCAGAGATCTTTTATGTAAAAGGTTAGAGAGTAAATATGTTCAGCTTTGGGAGCTTAATGGTCTCTGTTGAAACTACTGAATTTTCCCATTGAGTGAAAAAGCAGCCGAAGACAACACATATGCAGTGACCATGGCTATATCTGAATAAATGCTTATATCCAAAAAACAGAAATCAGCCAGATTTGGCCTACAGGACAGTTTGCTGACCCCTGCCTCCTTTTAACTGCTGTGGCAAGTGATTTGTTCAGTCATGAAAACACACATATAACAACAGCATTTGTATTAAAATAGCATTTAAGACAATGTCACCTCTTTCTCTTCCTCTCCCCTAAACCCCCAGAGAACTACTAGACGGGAGTAATCAGCACTGATTAGTTTCACTTGGTGAGAATAGTCCCCTTTGGTAACAGAGCTAGAAACAGCCTCTTGATGAGAATTTTCCATAATAAACCATTAATCTTTGCACCTCTGTTGCTGCACCTGCTCATCGCCTAGACGCTGCATGTTTGCCTTCACACTCCTCTTGTTCTACACCTGTACCAGCCCATCTCCTCTTTCCCTTTTATTTCTAAGCTACCTTTTACTGATGGTTCTGTAATTTCACTTGGTTCCTAAACTTCTCATTTTTTTTTTCCTTTAAATCTCTGACATTTTCCCATTTGCTCTATTTATTTCCCTTAAACAGCTGTGATTGCAACACATTTACTTATAGAATTTATGTCTCTGGACACTCTCATATTTTGCTATCTTCCACCTTTGTCTACTACCAAAACAACATAACAGCTCTCTGTTTCCCTCTACCATTATTCTGGTCCATACATATCCTTGTATCATTTTGCCAGGGTGGCTATAACAAAGTGCCATAAGATTGGGGGGCCTAAGTCATGGGAAGGTATTGGCCCACAGTTCTGGAGGCTATGAGTCCAAAATCAAGCTCAGCAAATTTCTAGGAGTCTATCTGAAAGAATGGTTCATTTTTGAGGGCTGGGAGGGAGAATCTTTCAGTCTCTCCTAGGTTCTGGTGGTTTGCTGACAATCTTCAGCCTTCCTTGGCAACGTAAATCCAGTCTCCCTATGGCATTCTCCCTGTGTTTCTGTGTCCAAATGTTCCCTTTTAAAAGGCCACGTTTCAGATTAGGACCCACCCTGATGACTTCATCTTAACTTGGCTACATCTGCAAAAACCTTGTTTCCAAATAACATCAGGTTGTGAAGTACTGGGAGTTAGAACTTCAAGATATGAAGGGAGTAGGGTGGGAAATTACACTTCTAACAATCCCATTTGCATTTCCAAGTGTATATGCTTAGTTGCTCAGTTGTGTCAGACTCTGTGATTCCATGGACTGTAGCTCAGGTTCCTCTGTCCATGGATTTCCCAGGCAAGAATACTAGAGTGGGTTGTCATTCCCTTCAGGGGCTCTTCTCGATCCAGTGATTGAAGCCGAGTTTCTTGTGTCTCCTGCATTGCAGGCGGATTCTTTACCTGCTGAGCCGTCAGGGAAGCTCCATTTGTGTTTCCAGGCTGTACGAAAGCAGTATCTTTTATTAAAGATTCCCTTGACTCCAGGATCAGGAAGTATTATATTCTTCTGAGCCCTCTCCCCACTTCACAAATTTCTGGAAGTCAGGGATTAGAGTTTTCTTAGTTTGCTATTTTATCCCCAAAGTCTACCATGCTCTGCAACATGTAGTAGACCTCCCCCAAATATTTGCTGAGTTGAGTAGTCTGTTTCTCCCCCTTAAAGGAGGCAGGGGTTTTTCTGTGGTTGGAAACCAGGCAAGAGCTCTTCATCTCCCAGTCACATTTCTACCATCGTGCTGAAAGACAGCATAATACTCTGGTTAAGAGGTTGGACCAGGCTCAATACCACTTCTGTCACTTAAGTATGTATTATAGGTAACCTTATGATATTTCTTAACCTTTCATAAATTTATCTCAAATGTCATTTATGAAGCATAACCTGTAATCCATCCCTTGAAGAATTTGACTGAAAACTGATTCAGATACTATAGGCAGCTTTCTATACAATGGTAGCTAATAATACAATTATATAGGAAGGCTACAAGCTTAAAGTGTTGAAATGATTCTGCAAGATTTGCAAGAAGTTTTTAAAGAATTTATCATGACTACAAGAGCTCAACACAGTGCCCTGTGACAGAGGAGTGGGGTTGTGGGGGATAGATGGGGGAGAGGAGGGAGGTTCAAGAGGGAGAGGACATATGTATATGTGAGTCTGGGTCATGTTATTGTATGCAGAAACCAGCACAACATTGTAAAGAAATTATCCTCCAATTTAAAACAAAACTTAGCCTGACTATAGATCACAGAGGGGCCTCCATTCATAGTTAGAAAAACCTTGTGAGCCAGATTAAGGAACAGGTTAAAAAAAATAAAAAAAGAATGCTTTGTAGGACTTTGAGGAAACAGTGGTCAGTACTGGTCAAGGAAAACAGACGGCAATTGTACAGAAATAAGCTCCAGAGCCTACCTTTGACTTTTCAGTGCCCCCACACAATCAGTCAGAAGAGCTGTTTTCAAATATCAAGGGCAGAATACAAATAGAGCTATTATCATCACTCACTCTTCAAAGCAGTGACCTTTACTTTGGACTAGTTCATTTGGCAAGGAAATTTGGCGTGAAGCTGCTAAAGTAGCATTAAACAGCAAAAATCGGATCCTGCAACTCCCCTCTCTCAATGGCAGTTTAACAAAACACCTAACTTTGAGCTTTGGGGTAAAACTGCTTAAGATACCTTCCCTGAGACTCCCAGGCTGCATATTTATCACAACAAGTTAAAGTCACCTTCCGAGTAATTGCCATGTAGGTGTTTGAGCTCAGCAGACAGGCACATTTTTCGTGGGTTGAGCGATTGATCACTAAGTTCTAGTAACAGGTACATTTTGCTTCTGGGGCCTTGAAACATGACAGCCTGTAGCAAGACTATTAAAATTGCTTTGCTAGCAAAAAAAAAAAAAAAAAAAAAAAATCAATTGTTCTCCACAAGGAGGTGCCGTGAGGCACAATCAATATACGATAGCACAAGGTTGGGCTGTAAAGCCTGGGAATGGATTGAAGATTTATCACAACAAGTTAAAGTCACCTTCCGAGTAATTGCCATGTAGGTGTTTGAGCTCAGCAGACAGGCACATTTTTCGTGGGTTGAGCGATTGATCACTAAGTTCTAGTAACAGGTACATTTTGCTTCTGGGGCCTTGAAACATGACAGCCTGTAGCAAGACTATTAAAATTGCTTTGCTAGCAAAAAAAAAAAAAAAAAAAAAAAAATCAATTGTTCTCCACAAGGAGGTGCCGTGAGGCACAATCAATATACGATAGCACAAGGTTGGGCTGTAAAGCCTGGGAATGGATTGAAGCTTTTGATTAGGTAAAGGTGTAAAGAATAGCCGTTTCTCCTCTCCCTGATGGCCTGAGAGAGATAAAGATGTATTTTGCTGCAAGTTGCATTTGGTTTCCCTTCAGCAGATCAACTTGTTAAAGGACAGTTTTTTTTTGTTTGTTTGTTTTCTGTCGAGTATAATCCTTTCTCAAGTATCATTTTACCTGTTTCCAGTTCAAAGTCTGGGGGGAGAGAGCCAGAGTTGATAAGGGACCTACTTATGAGACTAGTTGGAAGAATCAGAATGGAGAGACACATGGAAGCCATGACACCATCAACTGTTAAGAGCTCTGGTTGAAAAGTATATCATATTTGTGATCTTTCTGTTAAATAGAAGAGACAGATGAGCGGAGATTTGGGTGAGGTCTTGGTAGTTTTTGTGCATTTTTCTACCAAAAAATCAATAAAGATCTGTCATTTACAGATATATATTTCAAAACTAGAAAAAATGGTATCTTCATGGCACTTACAACCTTCATGTATTTTCATAAAGCTTTATCTGTGTGCCAATAATCTTTAAACCAGGCACAAAATTCAAAATAAAACTCAATTCATGCTGATCTGATGAGTAAAAGAACTCAAAGGAATGTTGTATTTGAATAGCTCATACAAAACCCATTGAACAATCATCTGTAAATTTTCATGCCTAGCTAGAACATGTATACATTAACAGATTTGAAACTCAATGTCAAAAATATTAAACAGTCTTGATTTTATACATTACCAACATACATAGTTCAGTATTTTCATGGAAAAATAATTATATTAATGAGGATAAAACAAAAAATATTTTGTAATTTACAAGGTATTGGGAAGTGCACCAAGATAATCACGATGGTATGATCACTCACCTAGAGCCAGACATCCTGGAATGTGAAGTCAAGTGGGCCTCAGAAAGCANTTGACCAGTTTTCCCAGTACCACTTGTTAAAGAGATTGTCTTTTCTCCATTGTATATTCTTGCCTCCTTTGTCAAAGATAGGGTGTGCATAGGTACGTGGACTTATCTCTAGGCTTTCTATTTTGTTCCATTGATCTAGATTTCTGTCTTAGTGCCAGTATCATACTGTCTTGGTGACGGTGGCTTTGTGGTAGAGCCTGAATCAGGCAGGTGGATTCTTCCAGTTCTATTCTTCTTTCTCAAGATTGCTTTGGCTATTTGAGGTTTTTTGTATTTCCATACAAATTGTGAAATTATTTGTTCTAGCTTTGTGAAAAATACCCTTGGTTGTCAAAGATAGGGTGTGCATAGGTACGTGGACTTATCTCTAGGCTTTCTATTTTGTTCCATTGATCTAGATTTCTGTCTTAGTGCCAGTATCATACTGTCTTGGTGACGGTGGCTTTGTGGTAGAGCCTGAATCAGGCAGGTGGATTCTTCCAGTTCTATTCTTCTTTCTCAAGATTGCTTTGGCTATTTGAGGTTTTTTGTATTTCCATACAAATTGTGAAATTATTTGTTCTAGCTTTGTGAAAAATACCCTTGGTAGCTTGTTAGGGATTTGCATTGAATCTATAGATTGCTTTGGGTAGTATACTCATTTTCACTATATTGATTCTTTTGATCTATGAACATGGTATATTTCTCCATCTATTAGTGTTCTCTTTGATTTTATTTTACAAAAAACCATTTTGCCTGTTCTTAATATATTTACACAAAGAAAACTTAAGGTCCGTGATAAGGTAGTGCTTCAGTTTTCAAAATTTAGCCAAGGTAGTGGGCAGCAGTTAGAATGAATGAATAGGGAAGAGTGGTGATAACAGAGAGAAGAGACCCAAGGGACTCAGGATAAAGGTAAATAGAGAATATCACAGAACCATAGAAAAGAGATCCAGGAGGTAGAGAAAGAAAAGACTATGTAAATAAAGTNACTTTGGCCACCTCATATGAAGAGTTGACTCATTGGAAAAGACTCTGATGCTGGGAGGGATTGGGGGCAGGAGGAGAAGGCGATGACAGAGGACGAGATCGCTGGATGGCATCACTGACTCGATGGACATGAATCTGAGTCAACTCTGGGTGTTGTTGATGGACTGGGAGGCCTGGCGTGCTTTGATTCATGGGGTTGCAAAGAGTCAGAGACAACTGAGTGACTGAACTGAACTGAACTGAACTGAATGCATCCTCAATGCAAGGCCAATAAATATAAATGGAAATGTGTTTCAACAAGGTCTGTGATGATAGAGCATTACTCAAAAAAAGATATTCAAAGGATTAGACTAAGTTAAGTCCAGGTAAGAGTGTATCATTAGGGGCAAAAAACCATTTGCCCTGCTAATATAGTATAATAAATGATAGACAAAGTCATCCAGCCAGAAATCCTCTTTATTCCCCATAAAAACTTTCTTAAATTTTCCTTCAACCAGAACTAATGTATATAATAAAAAAATGCAGTGGCAATGAAGTTGGCAACTGTGTCTTAATGAATATGTGCTAGGGAAAAAAAATATGCTTAACTGACAGCTCTGGAAATACAAGCACTATTGCTCCAGGAACAGATACAGCAGAAAATATTCCTGTACAAGCTTCTCTTATTGCATCCCTCTAGACAGGCTGGTTTTGACATATGAAAAGGCAATTAAATCTGTTTAGCTTGTGTATGGCTGAGAACAAGGCATGTGCTGAGTCCCCATAAAGACAGGCATTAGGTTTGTTTTGTTTTGTTTTTTAAAGCTTTTTTTTTTTTTTCCTTTCTTTCTCGGCAATGGAATCTCTGAACTGAGATATTGGTTTTTCTAAAGGTGTCATTCAATCAGATAGTGTTTTTCAATCCTGCAAGAAAATTTAAAGTGTTCTTATTGATGGAATCAGTTAGAATACAGGGCAAGTGGTTTCACTCATTTAAATTGGCATAATAGTCTTAGCCTCAAAAATCACAACCACTCCATTTCTCCCCAAAGTTTCTTGTGACAAGTCATCTGGGTTATAATTCAGACAGGCAGATGGCTGCTAGAGTTCAAGTCAAATCTTCATTTCTCCAAGAGATGGAAATCAAGTCAAGGGAGTAGGTGTCAAATGGAAGAATTATTCAGTACACTGACCAGGAAGAAGGTTTGGGAAGTTATTATGAAGGAATCATTGAAACTATCAGTTCAGTGCAGAGTGGTAGGAAAGGAAAGTAAGCAAGATAGTAGGTGATGTGAGTATCAGAAGAAAAAGGAACAATCAGATATCACTTCTTTATACTATACTTTTTTATCCCTTCTGCAGTAATCTTAGATCTGTGATTCTGTGTTGCAAGAAAAAAAAAAGGACTATGAGGCAGACAGGTAATGTAATGTCTACTGCCAAAATGACTGTAACTTAAAAGGTTTTGAGCAGAACAAGATAGGTTTTCCTGACAGATATGTGTCAATTAGAAGAAAAGAATAATAACACTAGCTAAGATTTACTGTGTTCATGCATTAGAAAATACCCTAGCACATGGAATGGCAAAATATACTAATAAATTTAATGATTTGACATCTGAAAAAGATCAACATTATGCTCATGTTGGAGATGAGAATACAGGCTCAAAAATATTAAGTAACTTGACAAGGTCACAAGATAGCAAATTTTGAGATTAATTTTTTCAATAGATGATTTGTAAATCATATATATCATATTCATTTTATACATAGGGCAAACAATACATGTAAATATAAAGAAATATGTATAGATGTAAATTTATAGCTAATGGGGCTATAATATAGATGTTAAATCATTTTAGTTGCAAGAAGAACTTATGCATTTTTACCCTTGAAAAAATAGCTGAGACATTAGAGAGAGACAAAATGAAATACTGTATGATCTCATTTATGTGTGTAATCCAAAAAAGAAGAAAAAAAGAATTTTGGGTCTTGTCAAAAGAAATCAATTTAAAAGCTTCTACTAGAAAAAATATGGAAAAATTTTTCTACTAAAAAACCCTAGTGATGCAATGAATTCAAAGGCATCAAATATGTTTAAATCCATGATTACATAAAAATAACAATATGAAAAAAGAAAACTAATCTTTCACTCTGAGAGTGACAGATTCTAGTGAACTTTGTCATATTTTGAAAAAAAGTCAATAAAATGAAATAATAGATCATATATCTTGCCTCTTCTATATGGTCTCCACCCCCTAACAGTCCATTAACTGATGAGAGAAGTTTCTGTTATGGAAGTTTTCCAGTTACTAAATTGATGGAAGAATAATAGAATTGTATACTACCATTAACATTTCTTAAAGGAGAGCTATCTAAGAATTATGTTCTTTTTATTGGGAGGACACAAAGCTCTGTGAAAACCATCTTATCAAAATATTTTGAACTTAAATGTGATTCCACCTATAGATTCAACTACCAGAAAATCCTTATAACATTAGAATCACCTACTCTGTGAGGATACAATTAGCAAATCCCAGTCCTTGGGAAATTCTACAGGAAAAAGGAAGTAATTTCTTTAATGTAGACCTTACAAGAAAAGATGAGAGATTGATGAATATTAAATATAAATATTTTAAAAGCCTTAATATTAACATAGTATGTAGACTTCATTTGCATACTCTATCCATACCCATCCACCCATGCCCACCCCATGCTTACTTACACACATATGTGTGTGTATATGAATGTATTATATAATTTTGTGTGTGTGAATTGCTTAGTGTGTCTGACTCTTTGTGACCCCATAGGATGTAGCCCACCAGGTTCCTCTCTCTATGGGATTTTCCAGTTAAGAATACTGGAGTGGGTTGCCATTTCTTTCTCCAGGGGATCTTCCTGACCCAGGGATAGAACCTGAGTCTCCTGCATTGCAGGCAGGCTCTTTACCATCTGAGCCACTAGGGAAGCCCATTATATAATTATATCTATAAATATATTATCTCTGTGTATGTATATGTAGTATAGTAATATGTCATGTATCTATCATCTCTCTATCTAGAGACTGAGAAAGAAAATGAAGAGTCAGAGGGACATGAAGAAAGAACATACAAAGTGTGGCATTTATGAAATAATTGCATTTGAAAAGGGGGAATAGCTATATAATGATGTTAAGGAATTATTGTTCAGATTTTTAGATGTGGTAATGGTGTTTTGATTATTTTTAAAAATCATTATCTGATAGATAGTAGATAGACTGGAGAATTAATGGATTAAATAATACAATAACTGGGAAATGAGAGAGTGGATGGACTTTGCAGTTCTTTTCTGGGGTTGATTTTGTCCCTCAGTGGATGTATGATGAGGTCTGAAGATATTTCTGATTATCATGACAGGGGGTCAGAGACTACTGGCAACTGGAAGCAGAGGCCAGGGATCCTACTGAACAAGCTAAAATGTACAGGATAACCTGCCTCATCCCAAACACACATAAAGAAGTATCTGGTCTTAAATGCCAATACCACCAAGGTTGAGAAACCACAGGTTATAGATTAAAAACAAACAAACAAAACAAAAAAAAAACAAAAACAAAAAAAACCCAACTTTTGTTTACTTTTGCACATGTTTAAACTCTAATACAATAAAATGTAAAAATAAATAAAAGAAGATGATTTGAGGAGAATCAAATCATTTAATTGTGTTCAGTGATGATTTAGAAGATGTTCACATATGACCAATAGATTTACCCCTAGGAAGAACTCGGTCACAGGAATGTGCAAATTATGGAATCAACTTAAGATGATATAATAATCAAAATGTAAAAATGTTTTTATTCTTAGGAAAAAATTCAGACTCCCCGAAATAGTTTTTAGGCTGGAGAAATTTGACTAAAATAGGAGAAACAGGCAACTCTATGATAAGAAAACCTATGAAAATCTGGAATTTAAAATGAAATGTTTTAGAGAGTGATGATTCACTTAATAAAATACATCTTTAAGAAAAATTCACTGTGCAGTTTCTTTAAATAAATTTCTCTTCTGCATTAATTTGAATTGGTTTACACATATTTGACTGAAATGCAAATTCTGGGGAACTTGAATAGAGTGTGAATAAATGTGACAAGAACACTAGTTTACAATGTGCTTAGTTATGTGCTTAAAAAGTTCAGTCAGAAAACCCTTGAACACCTTTAAGAAAATTCTCTAGTTAGCAGCTGATTTATAGTTTAGTCTGTAATCCTTCCTCCATTTCTTCCTTCCTTCCTTTCTTTTAGTCAAACCACAGCTTATGGGATCTCAGTTCTCTGACCAAGAATGTAACCTGTGCCGCTGCTGTGAAAACACTGAATCCTAAATGCTGGACCACCATGGCACTCCTGAGTCTGTGATACTTTAAAACAATTTAGTCAATTAAATTTTTCTAGATTAGTGAAAATCTCAGGAAAAGAGAAATAACCTAGAAAATTTATTAAGACAGGAGCAATAAGGAAGAAAAAATCCACATTTGCTTATTTGCCAAGGTCTTAGAGGAAAAGCAGGTGGCATGAGTGATGTTTCTCTACTCCATTCTGATCAAGAGTGATATAAATGCAGAGTGGTTCCCACCTTTTTCCTAAAAGGAAAATTGACATACTACTGTTTTGTTAAGAGTTTTAATGGGTAGAAGGTAATCACCATGCCAACAATATCTATCAGAAATTCTTTTGTGAGATTTTGCTCTAATAAAATACATAACTCGTGAAAATTAACCATATACAAGTCTTATGACAGTATCTGAAGATGCCATGCTATCAGTGAACTCAGAAAATGAAAATTATTAATTTATCTAACATGTTTGCTGAGCACTTGTATGTGTCAGGAACAGTTTGTCTTTTCACAACGTATAGTGAAGGAGAGGGAAAAATAAACCATTAAAAAACACTAAATGTCAAGTGGTGATAATTTTTCTTAAGAATATTAAGCTATGAAGACAAATGAGCAGTAAAAGGAAATAAGAAGTCACTGGGGATGCTATTTATGATAGAGTGTTGAGAGAATAGCATCTGAGGAATTGATATTTCAATTATGACAGGAAATAGCCATGGAACTTTCAGGCACACAGCAAGAGTCCTGAAGTTTGAATTTCCTTGGCACACCTAAGAATGGAAAGAGGCCTGGTTGGCCAGAGCACTGAGATAGGAAAGTGGAAAGAAAGATGTTGAGAAATATCTAGTGTTTGGGATTTATTCTAAGTCCTGAGGGAACTGTTAAAGGTTGGAGAGTAGGAAAGCAACATCATCTGATTTGGGTTTAAAAAGTTTACTGTTGTGTAAGGGATGTATTTGAATAAAGTAAGACAAAGAACTCCATGCAACAATACAAGAAGACAGGCTGGTGCTCTGGATCAGTATGTAACAATGGTTGTAACTGTGGTTTTTGTTCAGTCACTAAGTAGTGTCTGACTCTTTGTGACCCCACGGACTGCAGCACGTCAGGCTTACTTGTCCTTCACTATCTTCCTGAATTTGCTCAAACTTATGTCCATTGACTTGGTGTTGCCATCCAACCATCGCATCTCTCTCTTTCTGCCTTCAATCTTTCCCAGCATCAGGGTCTTTTCCTGATGAACTGACTCTTTGCTTCAGGTAGCCAAAGTATTGGAGCTTCAGTTCCAACATCAATCCTTCCAATGAATATTCAGGGTTGATTACCTTTAGTATTTACTGGTTTGAGCTCCTTGCTGTCCAAGGGGCTCCCAAGAGTCTTCTCCAACACCATAGTTCAAATGCATCGGTTCTTCAGTGCTCAGCTTTCTTTATGATTCAACTCTCTTATGCCTACAAGACTACTGGAAAAACCATAGCTTTGACTATATGGACCTTTGTCTGCAAAGTGATATCTCTGCTTTTTAATATATTGTCTAGGTTTGTCATAGCTTTGCTTCCAAGGAGAAAGTGTCTTAATTTCATGGCTGCAGTCACCATATGCAGTGATTTTATAGCCCAAGAAAATAAAATCTGCCACTGCTTCCACTTTTTCCCTATCTATTTGCATGAAATAATGTGACTGGATGTCATGATCTCAGTTTTTTGAATGTTCACTCTTAAGCCAGCTTTTTCACCCACCTCTTTCACGCTCATCTAGAGACTGGTAGAGTAGTATCATCTACATATTTGAGTTGTTGATATTTCTCCCAGCACTCTTGATTCCAGTTTGGGATTCATCCAGCCCTGCATTTCTCATGATGTACCCTGCATATAAGTCAAATAAACAGGGAAAAAAATATGCAGCTTTGATCTAGCAATGGTATTATCAAGTGATGGTGATTCAGGATCTATTTTGATGATTATTACATTAATGCTTGCTTACAGATTAATAATGTGATAGGAAAGAAAAGAAGAATAAAGGAAAACTCTACAATTTTTGACCTGATGACTACTTAAGGGAATGGGGGAATTTGTTGAGGAAAAGTGAGAAAGAAAGGCTTTAGATGGAGGAAGAGAATGCTGTTTTGTAGCAGAAAAGTGCGAGGTGTCTATTATTTATGAAGTGGAAATATGAGAAGGCAATGAGATATATGAGTGTTCAGTTCAAAATAAAGATTCAGAGTAGAGATATAAATTAGATATCATCAGATTATGAATAGTAATTTTTAAATGAGGTTGAATACATTTATATAGATATATTTGTACAGATAGAAAAAAGAAGAGCTGACAAATCTGAAACACAATTAGAAGGTTGTCAGAGGAGCAGGAGCTGTAAGAGATACGGAAAAAGTCTCTTGAAGTAAAAGTAAAGGCAAGTTTGTGTTGCGTCCTAGAGTCAAATGATGAAAATATCTTAAAAGAAGGAATTCCATTACCCGGATCTGGTATTTCAAGTAAGATGTGGTGAGAACATCAGATTGAGGATTATGGAAGACATTGGTCATCATTGTAATAGTAGTTTTAATGGAGTTATAGAATCACCTTCATTTAGATTGAACTAAATTCGTTACAAGAAAAATATTCCGTTCCGTTCAGTTCAGTCTCTCAGTCGTGTCCGACTCTTTGCGACCTCATGAATCGCGGCACGCCAGGCCTCCCTGTCCATCACCAACTCCCGGAGTTCACTCAAATTCACATCCACCGAGTCAGTGATGCCATCCAGCCATCTCATTCTCTGTTGTCCCCTTCTCTTCCTGCCCCCAATCCCTCCCAGATCAGAGTCTTTTCCAATGAGTCAACTCTTCGCGTGAGGTGGCCAAAGTACTGGAGTTTCAGCTTTAGCTGAAATCCCAGGGCTGATCTCCTTCAGAATGGACTGGTTGGATCTCCTTGCAGTCCAAGGGACTCTCAAGAGTCTTCTCCAACACCACAGTTCAAAAGCATCAATTTTTCAGCACTCAGCTTTCTTCACAGTCCAACTCGCACATCCATACATGACCACAAGAAAAACCATAGCCTTGACTAGATGGACCTTTGTTGGCAAAGTAATGTCTGTTTTTGAATGTGCTATCTAGGTTGGTCATAACTTTTCGTCCAAGGAGTAAGTGTCTTTTAATTTCATGGCTGCAGTCACCATCAGCATAGATTTTGGAGCCCAAAAAATAAAGTCTGACACTGTTTCTACTGTTTCCCCATCTATTTCCCATGAAGCAATGGAACAAGATGCCATGATCTTTGATTTCTGAATGCAACTTTTTCACCCTCCTCTTTCACTTTCATCAAGAGGCTTTTTAGTTCCTCTTCACTTTCTGCCATAAGGGTGGTGTGGATCACAATCAACTGTGGAAAATTCTGAAAGAGATGGGAATACCAGACCACCTGACCTGCCTCTTGAGAAACCTATATGCAGGTTAGGAAGCAACAGTTCGAACTGGACATGGAACAACAGACTGGTTCCAAATAGGAAAAGGAGTATGTCAAGGCTGTATATTGTCACCCTGCTTATTTAACTTATATGCAGAGTACATCATGAGAACTGCTGGGCTGGAGGAAGCACAAGCTGGAATCAAGATTGCCAGGAGAAATATTCAGTAGAAAGAGAGAAAAAGAATTGGTATTCATTTTTCTAGCAATTTTTTATGTCATGCTGCATGTGCCAAAATATAGAACTATACCAATTTATAAAATACAAAAACAGTAAAAAATAAAATATTTTATGAATTTATATAAAAGGGATTCTTTTTAAAAATGAAGTCCAGAATCTTAGGAAATAGGTGAACTTTTTTTCCCTTGATGAGGTACAATTCAGAAAAATAAGTGTTTTATGAACACAGCTGTTAGTATAATTATTATTGGGCTAGCTGTCAAGTTTTCCTGTAACTTTGGAAGAATTCTGTAGGAAAACTTACAAAGATAACTTCAGTCAGTACCATTTCACTTTGACTATTGGCCACTGGAGTGCCTGTCACAAAGCTGTGATATTTTACTCTTGCCAAGATAAAATAAAGTGCAAATTAAAATATACCTCATCTTTAGAACTTACTCTTGAAAACAGGACAAATTTTGTTGGTTACTCCTCATTTCATTGCAAAATAGGCCAAAAACGCACATAGATGTTCAGAACAATGATTATAGGAAGGCAGCCTGCCTTAAACAAAGAGGATTTCAATGACAGAACTTAAAGGCTGTATCCTAAATGGCCTTAAGATTGTGATATCTTCCTTCACTACTTTAAATGATTGGTTTTAAATGATTGGACTTTAGGATGAAGTGAAGCATTTTATCAATCCTTTTATTTTATAATACAGAGCCAGATACCATGCAAGCATGTGTGTGCACCTGAGTGGTTCAATGCATGATATTCTCCAGATTCACTGTATTCCTTAGTCAATTGAGAAATAGCTAAAAAAAATAAAAATAAAAGCTCTTTGAACCACTTGCTGGATGGAGAGTCATATTACTTCATTTTCTAACACTGCCATATGCCTTTGCCATCCCAGGAAGATGGCCGTTGTCTGGCTTGGCTTCTTTTGACCCCAACACAATGAGACGTTTAGCAGTGAAAGAATCCAGGCCAAACATAAACATCTGTAAAGAGATCTCAGCTTCTCCCAACACTCTGGACTTATAGGATCATACTGTAGACATGGGACCTAGACTTTCCTAGTGGCATTCTGGAAAGTCTAGTTGATACAACCTGGAAGTTTGAGAGAGTTAATATGCCTGTGGTCAGTGGTGGGCCACTGAAAATCACCATCGCAGAAAACTAACCAATGTAATCATATGGAACACAGCCTTGTATAACTCAAAGAAACTATAGCCATGCCATGTAGGACAGAACATAGTGGAGAGTTCTGGCAAAATGTGGTTCACTGGAGAAGGGAATGGCAAACCAATTCAGAATTCCTGCCTTGAGAAACCCACAAACAGTATGAAAAGGCAAGATATAACACTAAAAGACGAGCTTCCTAGGTCAGTAGGTGCCCAATATGCTACTAGAGATCAGTAGAGAAATAACTCCAGAAATAATGAAGAGATGGAGCCAAAGCAAAACCAACACCCAATTGTGGATGTGACCAGTGATAGAAGCAAGATCCAATGCTGTAAAGAGCAATATTGCATAGGAAGTTAGGTCCATGAATCAAGGCAAATTGGAAGCAATCAAACAGGAGATATCAAGAGTGAATGTCAACATTTTAGGAATCAGTGAACTAAAACAGACACAGATGGGTGAATTTTACTCAGATGACCATTGTATCTACTGCTATGGGCAAGAATCCCTTAGAAGAAATAGAGTAGCCATCATAGTAAAAAAAAAGAGTCAGGAATGCAGTACTTGGATGCAGTCTCAAAAAGGACAGAATGATCTCTGTTCATTTCCAAGGCAAACCATTCATATCACAGTAATCCAAGTCTATGCCCTGATCAGTAATGCTGAAGAAGCTGAAGTTGAACAGTTCTATGAAGACCTACAAGACCTTTTAGAATTAACACCCAAAAAAGATGTCCTTTTCATTATAGGGGACTGGAATGCAAAAGTAGGAAGTCAAGAAACACCTGGGGTAACAGGCAAATTTGGCCTTGGAATGCGGAATGAAGCAGGGCAAAGGCTGATATAGCTCTGCCAAGAGAATGCACTGGTCATAGCAAACACTCTCTTCCAACAACACAAGAGAAGACTCTATGCAAGGACATCACCAAATGGTTAACACCAAAATCATATTGATTATATTCTTTACAGCCAAAGATGGAGAAGCTCTACATAGTCAGCAAAAACAAGACTGGGGGCTGACTGTGGCTCAGATCATGAACTCCTTATAGCCAAATTCAGACTTAAATTAAGTAGGGAAAACCACTAGATCATTCAGATATGACCTAAATCAAATCCCTTATGATTATACAGTGGAAATGAGAAATAGATTTAAGGGACTAGATTTGATAGACAGAGTGCCTGGTGAACTATGGATGGAGGTTCATAACACTGTACAGGAGAAAGGGAGCAAGATCATTCCCAAGAAAAAGAAACGCAAAAAAGCAAAATGGCTATCTGGGGAGGCCTTAGAAATAGCTGTGAAAAGAAGAGAAAGGAAAAGCAAAGGAGAAAAGGAAAGATATACCCATTTGAATGCTGAGTTCCAAATAGGAAGGAGAGATAATAAAGCCTTCCTCAGTGATCAGTGCAAAGAAATAGAGGAAAACAGTAGTGGGAAAGACTAGAGATCTCTTCAAGAAAATTAGAGATACCAAGGGAACATTTCATGCAAAGATGGGCTCGATAAAGGACAGAAATTGTAGCGACCTAACAAAAGCAGAAGATATTAAGAGGTGGCAAGAATACACAGAAGAACTATACAAAAAATACCTTCATGACTCAGATAATCAAGATGGTGTGATCACTCATCAGAGCCAGACATTCTGGAATGTGAAGTCAAGTGGGCCTTAGGAAGCATCACTATGAGCAAAGCTAGTGGAGGTGATGGAATTCCAGTGGAGCTATTCCAAATCCTGAAAGATGATGCTGTGAAAGTGCTGCACTCAATATGCCAGCAAATTTGGAAAACTCAGCAGTGGCCACAGGACTGGAAAAGGTCAGTTTTTATTCCAATCCCTAAGAAAGGCAATGCCACAGAGTGCTCAAACTACCACCCAATTGCACAAAAGCCAGGTTTCAGCAATACATGAACTGTGAAATTCCAGATGTTCAAGCTGGTTTTAGAAAAGGCAGAGGAACCAGAGATCAAATTGCCAATATCTACTGGATCTTCAAAAAAGCAAGAGAGTTCCAGAAAAACATCTATTTCTGCTTTATTGACTATGCCAAAACCTTTGACTGTGTGGATCACAATAAACTGTGGAAAATTCGAAAGAGATGGGAATACCAGACCACCTGACCTGCCTCCTGAGAAATCTGTATGTAGGTCAGGAAGCAACAGTTAGAATTCGATATGGAACAACAAACTGGTTCCAAATAGGAAAAGGAGTACGTCAAGGCTGTATATTGTCACCCTGCTTATTTAACTTATAGGCAGAGTACATCATGAGAATTGATGGGAAGAATGAAGCACAAGCTGGAATCAAGATTGCCGGGAGAAATATCAATCACCTCAGATATGCAGATGACACCACCCTTATGACAGAAAGTGAAGAGGAACTAAATAGACTCTTGATGAAAGTGAAAGAGGAGAGTGAAAAAGTTGACTTAAAGCTCAACATTCAGAAAACTAAGATCATGGAATCTGGTCCCATCACTTCATGGGAAATAGATGGAGAAATAGCGGAAACAGTGGCAGACTTTATTTTCCTGGGCTCCAAAATCAGTGCAGATGGTGACTGCAGCCATGAAATTAAAAGACGCTTACTCCTTGGAAGAAAAGTTATGACCAAACTAGACAGCATATTAAAAAGCAGAGACATTACTTTGCCAACAAATGTCCGTCTAGTCAAGGCTATGGTTTTTTCCAGTAGTCATAGACTTCCCTGGTGGTTCAGACGGTAAAGCATCTGTCTACAATGCAGGTGACCCGAGTTGTATCCCTGAGTTGGGAAGATCCTTTGGAGAAGGAAATGGCAACTCAGTCCAGTACTATTGTCTGGAAAATCCCATGGACAGAGGAGCCTGGTAGGCTACAGTCCATGGGGTCACAAAGAGTTGGACATGACTGAGCAACTTCACATTCACATATATGGATGTGAGAGTTAGGAATATAAAGAAAGCTGAATACTGAAGAATTGATGCTTTTGAACTGTGGTGTTGGAGAAGACTCTTGAGAGTCCCTTGGACTGCAAGGAGATCCAACCAGTGAATCCTAAAGGAAATCAGTCCTAAATCTTCATGAAAGGACTGATGTTGAAGCTGAAACTGTAATACTTCAGGCACCTGATGAAATAACTGTCTCACTGGAAAAGACCATGATGCTGGAAAGGATTGAAGGCAGGAGAAGAAGGGGATGGCAGAGGATGAGATGGTTGGATGTCATCACCCACTCAATGGACATGAGTTTGAGTAAACTCTGGGAGTTGGTGATGGATAAGGAGGCCTGGCGTGCTGCCGTCCATGGGGTTGCAAAGAGTCGGACATGACTGAGTGACTGAAGTGAACTGAGAACCAGGAGTCAGAATCAAGAAGTCTGAAGATAAATCTTCCTTTCTTTCTCTTGATGACTGTTGCAAAGCACCAAGTTTCCCTTGAGGCTCTTCTACATGCTTCATATAACCGTATCACAGATAGCTTGGAAATACATACACTTTAATTGATTTATCTTCTCTCCTTTAACCCTTAATGCCTTGGGATTGTACCTCTCAATAAAGTCTTAACCTGTAACAAAATATCAGGTTATATTTTGTAAGAAATCTGTATTAATACAGAGGCCTTGACAGAGAGGTGAAAAGTGGTTTTACCACATTTGAACAAGTGTAAGCATTTTTTTTTAAATTAGGGAAAATTCTTCTCACTGTAAATGATTTAAAAAATGGAGTATGAATATTTCATATTTGTATTTATGAAAATACTTATTTTTAAGAAAATATTTACTGGATGGACCTAGAGATCATCATACTAAGTGAAGTAACCAGAGAGAGAAAGATAAATATCATATAATCTCACTTATATAGGGAATCTAAAAAAAAAAAAACCAAGTTAATTTACATTGAAAACAGAAATAGACCCACAGACTTAAAAAGCAAACATGGTTACCAAAGGAAAAAGTGGTGGGGAAGATAAATTGAGAGCTTGAGATTAACATAAACACATTACTATATGTAAAACACATAACCAGCAAGGACCTATAGTGTAGCATAGGGAACTTTGCTCAATATTCTGTAATGATATGAATGGCAAAGAATCTGATATATATATATATATATATATATATAACTGAATCACTTTGCTGTACACCTGAAACTAACAAACATTGTAAATCATCTTTACCTCAATGGTCTATTGAAAGGATAATCCGTCTTCTTGGGGTAATCACATATTGATGGTATCATTTGGTCGGGGGAGGAGTTATGGCTGCAATATCATAATAATTCTAGATGACGGGAAGAGGCAGTAAAATCACACATTTCCTCCAACTCTGAAAAAGTGTAGAGAGTAGGAAGTAGTGATGGGCTGACAGTAAGGGGCATGTGAAAATGCACACGTGGGAACTGTCAACCTTAGAAGATACACAGTCTCTGTCTCTAATACAGTTTCTGCTTCTAATATGCCTACATCAAGTATCATAAACAAGAGAGTTACAAGAGTGCCCTGGACATGAACAGGAATTTAGTAAATAATCAAAACCAGCTAAAGCATAGGGTATGTGTCTGGGAGTGATGTGAGGTATGACTAGAGTTAAATAAGCTGGAGAATTAGTTGATCGACAATAGAAACCCATGGAAAGATTTTAATTAGGGGAAAGTAACCTTGCCTTTCTTCTTAAGCTAAGCCAGATCCAATTCCTGGGCATGCACAATGAAGGACCACCAAATATATATATACATTTATTAATTTGTTGTATCACCAGCTGGTCTTCATTTTCCACATCAAATTTGCATCTAAGTATGGGCAGAAAATTTGATATGCTGTGTCCACATATTTCAATTCAGCAAAATTCTGGAAATTGATTAAAAAAAATACAATAGCATCTCATTGTTAATGAAAAAGTCAGGTAAGAACGTGTTTGTTTTTTTAAATTGAAACAATGAAAGATGTCACAAGTAAAATTTGTGTGAATTCTGACAATAAGACATGAATGAAAGAAATGTCCTCCTTGTTGGAGGGGTAAGAACTTCTATCTCAAATTCATGATTGAGCATAAAGTCTCTGGAGTCAGCCTTTCTGGATTCAGACTCAGCTTTGTCACTTGCTATCTCTGTATTTGTGGGCCAGTTGTTTATCCTCTTTGGATGTTAATCTTCAATTCATATAAGAGAGTATAGAAATATCCTATATTTTAATAGGTGAGGATAAAGTGAATTTATATATATATATATATATATATATATACTTGGCACAGTGCCTGGGATATTGTCAGCAGCTTAAATATATTAAAGGGTACTGAGTAGAACTTCCCCCTCTTGACCTTGGTCATGTGTTTTTTTTGTCTTCTGCCTTCATAAGTACTCACTTAGTGGAGATGAACATCAGAAGGATTTGAAGAGATGCGAGGAACATAGCCTCAGGAACAAATACACTCAAGGTTATTATTGTTAACGTCTTTCTATTGCAGGATTGAGAGGATTCAGAAGGACTTCAAATTTTGAAAAATATAAAAGCTAGACCTCATGACTTAGGTCAACTCTAGAATTAATGGAAAACAAGGACCTTCAGATCTGATTACTAGATGAGTTTCCAGGACAGAACTGTGTAGAGAAATACTGTTGTGTATTTTTACGTAATATGCCATATGTTGTCTTTCTTGGAAAGCTGATGGTGGAATAAATGTTAAAGAAGGTGAAGAAACATATTGTTCCCTGGGGGGTTGCTGGTGGCCTTCTCCTCAGGTCCCTCACATTTCTTATTAGAGAAGCTAAGATTTTTAAAGACCTGGCACCTTTTCCTGAAACTTCTAATATTTACTTGAGGAAAGAGCAGGTTCTCTCAGCATGCCACCTTCTGAACACCAATGTGCACAGCAACAGAGAGAAAAGCTTGTTATTTTATCTTCCAGGCAGAGAGAATGAATAGCAGGCAGGTGGCTATGGGGTGTAACAGGCTGGTCTACAAAGAGAAGAAAATGTTTCTCTCCAGAGGTTCCCGAGCTTCACTTTGAGTTCTGCCACCTGAAGGGGAAAAGGCCAATAAATTTACATCATCATTAAATTAGCGTAAGAAGATTCTGGTGATCTCATTGTTCAGTATAGATGGGACAAAAAAGGAAACAAATAATCCTCAGAGAAGTCATATCTCCAGTTGCACTGAAAGATGAACTGTGTGTCATTAAATATCAATAGATACAGACAAGAAGTAAAAATAGATTTTCCTTTACATTAGCAGAGCAGAGACTAAAAAACACTAATGAAAAAGAACCACTTGCTCCAACCAGTCACCGCATGATGCCGTACAGCGGGCAGAACCAGACAAGCTGCCTCTGCAGAATCACTGACACTGTTAAGCTTGCCAGCGAAGCCTTTCTTTACATCTAACCTTTAACAAAATGAAAGCATTCAAACTCTGTCCTCACCAAGTTAGCGTCTGCACACTGTCTTCTCACAATGCGAGCTCTTTTGGTTTTCTTTCATTTAACTTAGGACATATATATGAACATTGCCAAGGCAGATATTTTCAGTTCTAATTGGAGAGATTCTCTGGGGCAAGGAAAGACGTTTCGTGCAGGCCACCTGTTAGATGGCATGTCTCAGTTCTCCGCTATCAGCTTTCTGGCAACCTGTCATACTCAGCCATCCTTTCTCCCACAGACCTTTTGCTCTTCCCTCCTTGATCGCTCTCACTTTCTCCTCACCTCCCTTCCCAAGAAGAGAGATTTGAGTGTGATATCTTTTGACATTGAAAGCAGTGCAGGGCATAAGTTGCACATTACAGGCTTCTGAACAGGTGATCAGTTGGACAGAACATATTGACCCATGATTTACTAAGAGAAAGATTAAAAGGAAAATCATGAGGTTGAGGCACAGGATATTGGCTCTTTCTATCAAAATAAGTATTTCTTATAATAGCACAGTGAATCTTTAACTAAATACCAGAGGCTTTAAAATATTACAAAGGTTTCCTAAAGACCCTGTGTAGTATTCTTGCTATAATTTAGACAGCATATGTGTCCAAGCATTCAACTAAGTGTACCTGCCTATCTTGGAAAAAACAACATGGAATTGTGATGAGGTGGTAAATGGGAAGAAAGAGTGATGACTCATTGTCCTGTTTATATATTTAAGCCTGAGAGGAATATACAGAAGAGAAACTCTTCTCTAGTACACTCCTCAAAATCAATCAAAGAAAGATTGAATAATTTAGAGATTAAGTGCCAATGCATTAGATTAATGTTTTAGGGTTCAGATATCTGTATCTGTGGCTATTATCTTAGGTCCAGTTACTTAGCAATAAGTGGCAGAAATCCTTGTGCAAGTGACTTAGTGAAGGAGAAACCTGAGTGATCAGGCAAGGGAAAAAGCTATGCAGAGATGTGTTATCAGAGTAAATGTAACCCAGGCCAGAAGTTACTAGGAGTTCTGGCACATAAATTACACTGGACAAGGTCCTGAGTTATTATGCTCTCCATAAGTCAGTCAAGGGCTTACTGGTGGCCCTGTAGAGAGGCATAATCTTCCAGGAATCTCCCTGTAAAGCAGTTCCCAAGGATGAACCTCAAGAGAAGAGTGCAGGTTTGAACGGTTAGTACCAACACTGCAATAGCTGAGGCAGGTGTGAATCAGACCTGCAAAGGTGATCTGAATGGGCATCAACTGCATTTGCTATAGGAACATTTTCCAATTCAGTTTAACCCAGCAATTTTTGGACATTCAATACTTTCAAGAAATAAGTATAGGTGATACAGAGATTAATAAAAATATATAATTTCTAGCTTCAAGGAAACAAATATGTACATAACTATCCAACTATGATCTGAATTTTTTCCAAGTTTTCTTATTCATTAGTAGGTGACATATTAATCTTCAAGTTAACATCAACAAATTGCATTGGCTTATGTGGTCTCTCCATTCTGATCAAAGTCTGTTAATGGTGTCAACAGGCAAGTCACAAAGAAGTCAAGCTCACTTTTCTTGTCTATCTTTACTTGAAAAGGTATTTCATCAAATCTCAAGGCTTTGAAATCCACCTGGTAACTCCCACATCTATATTTCAATTTGAACATGTCTCTTCAACTTGAGACTCAAATATTCAAATGCGTATTGCATATCTCCTTCTTGGATATCTAACAGGCACCTAAAACTAAACAAGTCCAAAGTGGAACCCATCATAGCCACTTCCTACCCACCTCCAGCTACTTTTCCAGCAGATTTCCCTATCTCAGTAATGATTCCATATGTGGCTAAAAAATTAGATTCATCCTTAATTATTCTCTTTTTGTAATACTTGTATCAGCAAAATCTATCCACTCAATCTCTGATATATTTAGAACCAGAACTCTTCTCACTTTGACTGCTGTTACCTTGGCCTAAATGGCATCAGCTATCAGTCCTTTCCTGGATTATGGCTAAACTACTAAATGGTCCATACTTATCTTCTTTAACTTTCCTCTCCCTGACTTCACTCCCCTACCCCCACCACCATGTATATAGTCTTCTGTCACCACAACAGCCAAAATACAAACACTATCATATCAATCCTTTGCTTTCACCATTTCCCTTGAAGAAAAATACAGTGTCTTTCAACAGCCTACACAGCACTCTATGACTTGGTGCAATTACAATATCTGTCAGAATGGGCTATAAAGATTTTTTTTGAAGATTTATATTGTAAGATAGCCCCCAAGTCATTCTACAAGTTGAAGCTCAGAAAATGAGCCAGTGCTAGCTCTGAAACCTGGCAATTAATGTACCTATGGGCTTGTACTCAAAATTACATGTGAGATTATCATTACGTTTGTAGAAAAATAAGTCAGAAAACAAGAGGTTTGGCACAGAACTGTTAGAAACTCCCACTTTTCATGATCACATGAAGGTTGGAAGGACAAGCTTGAGAAATGGAAAGTAGATACTAGGGACCAAGAAAAGTAATCAAGAAAAGTGTGATTTAAAAAATTTTAAAAAGTGTGATATCAGGAAGGTTATGAGTTATATAGAAAAATGAGACATCTCTAATCTTAAGAAGCTAGTATTCAACCCTTATCTGTGAACTAATTCAATGATTGAATTTCTTGATCTTGCACTGGATGTATTCTACAATCATTGACATTTCAAAATATAATTATAAAAGCTATTCTCTGTATGTTCTGTAGTAATCACAAGGTCAAGTATTGGTAATAATGATAATGATGTTACACTTATTGAATGCCTATCACATTGTACATCTATCTCAGAAGTTCCTATTTCCATGCTTTCTCATGGCCATTCTTGAGAAATACTTTGAAAATGCCTAGTTATTTGGCATTTATTCCTATTGTAAATAACTTTGATAGTCTTAGCAATCTTACATTTTCTATTTAAGGAGAAAAATGATCACGATGTTTAACCTATATAACTTCTGATTTCTTGTCCATTGAATAACAGATTTTTACAGTTTGTACAATGTATGAAAACTTAGGAAGTTTTCTATATACTTTGAGGTGTCAGTGAATGAACACAGGAATTTAACTAAGCTCTTTAAAATAGAATTAAATATATATATTTATATATATATATCTGTTACACAGTTGTGATGAAAATTAAAAGATATGCTGTATTACAGTGTATTTGCCAAAGGATAAAATATTATATAGGCATGATTATTCATTCATCAAATAGATGTTATGACGCATACAGAGGTAGAACACCCTCTGATGAGCAAAGGGGTAAATATGATGAAGATTCATCCTATGACTAACTCTCTTTCCTCAAGATGTTTTCATTCTAGTATTGGAAGACCAGAGCAACTTCAGCATAAGTAGAAATATACTAAATGCAAAACTCAGATGACAAACTCCTTAAAGATGGGGACCTCTTCATGTTCACTATGATTTCTTCAATGCTCAGAAATGGTACTTGACAGGTGCACTCAGTACTTACTAAATAAATTGGTGAATATAAATCAATAATAGAGGCTCAACAGAAATAATAGATGAAACAGGTCATAAAATACAAAGCCATATTCAAATATAAATAAAAGACAGTATTATGAATCTTCAAAGGAAGGAGAAATCACTTCTGAATAAAAAGAAGTAATTAAGCTCCATGGAGAAATGGCATTTGACAAGACTAGGGAAATTTTAACAAGTAAAGGTTAAAATTGTTTTTAAGATGGAAAAGTGATGAAAGCAAAGGACAAAAAGTCTCATTTCACCTATATTAATAGTATATAATTGTAGAGCTATAAAAGACAAGGTTGTTTTAATATAGGTTTAGATCAGAACATGGTAATCAATAAGGTGAAGGTGAAGTCCTCAGTCGTGTCCGACTCTTTGCGACCCCATGGACTGAAGCCCACCAGGCTCCTCAGTCCATGGAATTTTCCAGGCAAGAGTACTGGAGTGGGTTGCCATTTCCTTCTCCAGAGGATCTTCCCAACCCAGGGATCGAACCCAGGTCTGCCGCACTGCAGGCAGACGCTTTAACCTCTGAGCCACCAGGGAAGCCCGGTAATCAATAATGTAGTCTAAATTTGCAATGTAAAAGAAAGTTGATTTTGAACATTTTAATACACTGAGAGAAATTAAACTATGTGTTTGAAAAAGTAGTCATGCTGTGGTGAAAAGATAATTTGATTAAAAGTTAAGACATTTTAAATTAGTCATATTGGATAATTAGAAAAATAACATTGACTAAATGTTGACTAAATAGGACCTTTCACTCCCACTGGAAAACCTATTAAGGAAAAAGGCTATAAACTATGGAGAAATGTTTGCTATTTGTCACTGTTTAAATAACTACCGCATTGACTGAAATGTTTAAAGAACTAAATATTTTTCCACAGTTGCAGCCACCTAGTGAGTTGCTAACAGTTAGACAAAGGCAACCTTAAGGAAACATATTTATCACTACACCCCATGCAGTTCCAGTCATAAAGAGTTCAACTCCAAAATGGATATTTCCCTTAAGCTGTAAAATTTGGTTTCAGAAAAAAGCTCCCTAAAGGAATTAAACTTTCTTTAAAAAAATTGATTTGAGTTTAATAGTTATTCAATTATGCTGTTGTTCAATAAACTTTTATTAAACCTACATATGCCTAACACAAGTCCAGGCACAGTGGGGGTAAACAAGATAAAACTTCACATTATTATAATAGACACTTAAAATATAAACATTGCATCTACACTTGATGGCAGAGAAACTCAGGGGGACATTTTCTAACACTCGTGGCTGATCCATGTCGATGTATAGCAAAACGAATACAGTATTGTAAAGCAAAACAAACTAAAAAAAATAAAAATTAATTAAAAAAATTTATGCAGAAGACACAAAAATTTCTTTATTACATCTATTTTGATTTCAGGGCCAGAAATATACATAAGTGGCAATGTTAAGTCACTTCAGTCGTGTCCGACTCTGTGGAACCCCATAGATGGCAGCCCACCAGGCTCCCCCGTCCCTGGGATTCTCCAGGCAAGAACATTGGAGTGGGTTGCCATTTCCTTCTCCAGTGCATGAGAGTGAAAAGTGAAAGTGAAGTCGCAATAAGACACAAAATTATGACCTGCATAACAATCCATTTACTTTAAAGATAAATGAGATTGGAGATAAACTCATACTACATTCAGATATAAAAATACTTTTCATTGCTTTCCCAGGTTTCATCAAGAAAACTTCTTATATAATTTTGTTTAATGTATATACTTATTGTAGAAAATGTAAAAAATACAGATGGGTATAAATCATAAGATAAATTACCTTTGATCCAACTTCACAAAAATAGCAATGTTAATATCTTAATTTTTTCTTAATAAGTTCATCACTTAAGCTATTTAAAAAATGGAAATAGAGTAAACTAAATTTGTTTTCAATATTTTCTTTTTGCATGATATAAAGAGAAAGATGAAGGCCTTTCTCACAAGCTCCAGTTCATCTTCAGTTCACTCTCTTTTCCCTTTAGAAATGGGTATAATATTCTTGTTTTTTCTCTGAATTTACCCATCTCTCTCCATTTCTCCTTATTCTTTGTTTTCACCTCTTTACTTAACAATCTGCAAGTGTGCTTTTGTTTTTAATAATAATTGGATCATACTATGCAGGGAGAAGGCAATAGCGATCCATTCCAGCCCTCTTGCCTGGAAAATCCCATGGATGGAGGAGCCTAGTAGTCTGCAGTTCATGAGGTTGAGAAGAGTCGGACACGACTGAGCAAATGAACTGAACTGAGGCATAATGGTCTGAAACAATTTTTAACATATTGACAGTATGTTATTTCAATATATAAAGATTCAATTTATCCTTTGTAGTGGCTACTGGTGTTCCATGATATGGATACCTCACAAATTTATTCAACAGTGTCTCACTGTTAAATGTCTAATTATCAATGTTTATTATTACAAAAAAATGGAATAATAAATATACAAATGCATATGAAACTTTATGGGCATTTCTGAAATTAGTGATAGTCAGACATAGGTTATTCTTTTTGAAAATTTTAATAAAAATGTTAAAATTATATTTAGTTCAGTTCAGTTCAGTCGCTCAGTCGTGTCCCACTCTGCTACCCCATGAATTGCAGCATGCCAGGCCTCCCTGTCCATCACCAACTCCCGGAGTTCACTCAGACTCATGTCCATCGAGTCAGTGATGCCATCCAGCCATCTCATCCTCTGTTGTCCCCTTTTCCTCCTGCCCCCAATGCCTCCCAGCATCAGAGTCTTTTCCAATGAGTCAACTCTTCGCATGAGGTGGCCAAAGTACTGGAGTTTCAGCTTCAACATCAGTCCTTCCAATGAACACCCAGGACTGATCTCCTATAGGATGGACTGGTTGGTTCTCCTTGCAGTCCAAGGGACTCTCAAGCGTCTTCTCCAACACTACAGTTCAAAAGCATCAATTCTTCAGTACTCAGCTTTCTTCACAGTCCAACTCTCACATCCATATATGACCACAGGAAAAACCATATCTTTGACTAGACGGACCTTTGTTGGCAAAGTAATGTCTCTCCTTTTCAATATGTTATCTAGGTTGGTTATAACTTTTCTTCCAAGGAGTAAGCGTCTTTTAATTTCATGGCTGCAGTCACCATCTGCAGTGATTTTGGAGCCCAAAAAGATAAAGTCTGACACTGTTTCCACTGTTTCTTCATCTATTTACCATGCAGTGATGGGACCGGATGCCATGATCTTCGTTTTCTGAATGTTGAGCTTTAAGCCAACTTTTTCACTCTCTTCCACTTTCATCAAGAGGCTCTTTAGTTCCTCTTCACTTTCTGCCTTAAGGGTGGTGTCATCTGCATATCTGAGGTGATTGAGATTTCTCCCGGCAATCTTGATTCCAGCTTGTGCTTCTTCCAACCCAGTGTTTCTCATGATGTACTTGCTTATAAGTGAAATAAGCAGGGCGACAATATACAGCCTTGACATACTCCTTTTCTTATTTGGAACCAGTCTGTTGTTCTGTGTCCAGTTCTAACTGTTGCTTCCTGACCTGCATATAGGTTTCTCAAGAGGCAGGTCAGGTGGTCTGGTGTTCCCATCTCTTTCAGAATTTTCCACAATTTATTGTGATCCACACAGTCAAAGGTTTTGGTACAGTCAATAAAGCAGAGATAAATGTTTTTCTGTAATTCTCTTGTTTTTTCCATGGTCCAGTGGATGTTGGCAATTTGATGTCTGGTTCCTCTGCCTTTTCTAAAACCAGCTTGAACATCTGGAATTTCGTGGTTCACATATTGCTGAAGCCTGAAATTATATTAGAAACATTTAATTTTTCTCTTTATTCTATTCCTCAATCCTATATGTATTACTTATTGATTCAATTATTTGTTAGGCTTGGTGGTAAATGCTGCAGATATATTGTTAAATAAAATACAATCTAAGCTGATGAAGTTTGGAGTGGGAAACTTTGGGATCTAAATAAGTAATTTTACATAGAATGGGAAACATGTTATAGAAGGGGAAAATATATGTATATATATATATATATATATATATATATATATATATAATCTCAGTCCAGAGGAATCAAAGAAATTCTGCTGGGAATACTTTTAATTTGGACTAGTGAGAGTTATTCGAGTGAGGTTGGGTTATAAGAAAATAACCTAAGAAGAATGAAAAAGCATGTATTAGGTGGTGAAAATTCAGGGTTCCCCTCTGACCATTTCTGGGCATGACCATACTTGTTTTCACCCTAGTGAGAACCCTAGGGCAGTCTCCTGGTGCACCCTATATGCATGCATGCTAAGTTGCTTCGATCGTGTCTGACACTTTGTGATCCCATGGAATGTAGTGGTCTAGGTTCCTCTGTCCATGAGATTCTCCAGGCAAGAACACTGAAGTGGGCTGCCACACCCTCCTCCAGGGGATCTTTCAAACCCAGGGATCCAACCTGAGTCTCGATGTCTCTTGCATTGACAGACAGGCTCTTTATCACTAGCACCACCTGGGAAGTTCCCTCACTTGGGTCTGACTCTTCTGATAAAAAAGGTCTTAATGTGAGTACATCTGCTCATGACATCATGACACCACCCTTATGGCAAAAAGTGAAGAAGAACTAAAGAGCCTCCTGATGAAAGTGAAAGAGGAGAGTGAAAAAGTTGGCTGAAAGCTCAATATTCAGAAAATGAAGATCATGGCATCTGGTCCCATCACTGCATGGCAAATAGATGGGAAAACAGTGGAAACAGTTGCTGACCATATTTTTTGGGCTTCAAAATCACTGCAGATGGTGAATGCAGCCATGAAATTAAAAGACACTTACACCTTGGAAGGAAAGTTATGACCAACCCAGACAGCATATTAAAAAGCAGAGACATTACCTTGCCAACAAAGGTCCATCTAGTTAAAGCTATGGTTTTTCCAGTGGTCATGTATGGATGTGAGAGTTGGACTATAAAGAAAGCTGAACACCAAAGAATTGATGCTTTTGAACTGTGGTGTTGGAGAAGACTCTTGAGAGTCCCTTGGACTGCAAAGAGAGCCAACCAGTCCATCCTAAAGGAGATCAGTCCTGGGTGTTCATTGGAAGGACTGATGTTGAAACTGAAACTCCAATACTTTGGCCCCCTGATGCAAAGAACTGACTCATTGGAAAAGACCCTGATGCTGGGAAAGATTGAAGGTGGGAGGAGAAAGGGACAACAGAAGATGGGAGGGTTGGATGGCATCATCTATTCAATGGACACAAGTTTGAGTAAACTCTGGGATTTGGGATAGGGAGGTCTGGCGTGCTGCTGTCCATGGGGTCACAAAGAGTCAGACATAACTGAGCAACTGAACTGAACTGAATGTGAGCAAATATCTATTGGAAAAACAGTGAAATTAGAGCTATTGGAAGGATCACAGTGGTTTTGCAGTGGTGGAGGGAGAGATAGCTCAGTAGCTGCAAAGGGAACATCTTAGACCCTGAGATGTATTACACTAGAAGAACATTAATGCTATCTGATTTTCAGAAGCTCCTTCACCTCCAACCTTTCTAACAAAGGAAAAACCCTGTGAGGCTCTCCCAAATGATTTCAAGTATTGTTTAACTGACCATAGGGTTGCCCATCCTTCATTAGATGACTCTGACTTGACCATGATTTAATTACTACCCTTCTTATCTTACTGAGAAGTATATCCTTGGTTAGTTGGGGGAGCTTCCTAGACGGAAAGGTAGCTCATTATTTATGTATACTTCTTAGTCAGTTATCCATACAAGGGGGGTTATCCAACAAGAAAAATAAAAGGTTATTTAATTTTTCCTTGACTTTAGCTGATACTACCAATTTACATTAAATTCAAGTCAACATCAAATCACTGAGTAGAGTTATCGGGGTGTTGAACTTAACCTGCATATTTCCCTTGCTGGCCAAGGTAGTGACTGTGAAATTACTAGCACATTCTTCTGTACCTAAATTGGTGCCTTGGGCCAAGTGAAGAGGTTAATACACAAACTTTAGGAAGGTCAGCACACAAAGTTAAGGAAAAACCCACTTTGGTTTCTAAGTTAAACTCTGGTGGTTTATGGGATTTTTTAAGCTGGTGGGGTCTGGGAACTTGACTTTGAGGTCAATACTACAAGTTGGTCTCATCCTGACGCTTGAAGCATTGTTGGTAATCTTTATCAAATGGCCTATCAGACAAAGTTAATAGGTTTGGTTTCAGTCTCTGTTGGTCAGATTTATAAAAGTGGCCAATAGAGTATTATATTTATGGGAAATTCACCTGAAACCAAGACAGTGGCCTCTCTACACTCTAAATCACATCCGGCATGATCCAAGGCTTCCAGGCAGACAAAAATATTCCCATCAAGGTTAACATTCCAAAAGCTAGAAATTACCTCCCAGAAGTAAAGGTTAAAAATTTTTATTATGCAATATCTCACTTTACTCTATGATTGATTCCTGTCTTCAATATGTTATAACCTAGAAAAATTAGCCATCTATGATTTTGAAAATTGGTGTCTTGTCATTGTATGACATGTCTGGTAATAGGAAACTAATTACCTCTAAGATAAATTCTTTTTATTTTGGGGAAAATTTATCATTTATATTGAGACTTCAGATAACATATGGTACACATTGCTTGACATCTAGCACAGAACTTTGTGTGTAATTTTTGTTAATTAAAGTTATTCCAAATGAATAAGAGCACATATTGTATTTTTGCTGTACCATGAACCAAAGTCTAATATCACATGTGACTGCAACTAGACATTTATAAAAATGGGAGAGATAATGAATGGATAAGAAAGCTGTGGTACATATACACAATGGAGTATTACTCAGCCATTAAAAAGAATACATTTGAATCAGTTCTAATGAGGTGGATGAAGCTGGAGCCGATTATACAGAGTGAAGTAAGCCAGAAAGAAAAACACCAATACAGTATACTTACACATATATATGGAATTTAGAAAGATGGTAATGATAAACCTGTACGCAAGACAACAAAAGAGACACAGATGTATAGAACGGCCTTTTGGACTCTGTGGGAGAGGGAGAGGGTGGGATGATTTGAGAGAGTGGCAGTGTAACATGTATGATATCATAAGTGAAACGAATCACCGGTCTAGGTTCAATGCAGGATGCAGGATGCTTGGGACTGATGCACAGGGATAACCCAGAGAGATGGTATGTGTGTGTGTGGGGGTGATCGGGATTGAGAGTTCATGTACACTCGTGGCTGATTCCTGTCAATGTATAGCAAAATGAATACAGTATTGTAAAGCAAAACAAAAAAATAAAATTTAATTTAAAAATATAAAAAAAGAAAATTATTACCTTAAAAAAAATAAAGTGGATATATATAGAAAGGCTAATGGGTACAGATATAAATTATAGTAGTTGTGGTAGGGTAGAAGTGTTAAAAATTTAATGTCACCAAATGTTCCTCACTGAGCCTCAGTTTCCTTATCTGTCAAGGGTGCAACCAGTAGCACCTCCCTCATGATGATGTATCAGGAATAACTTGGTTAATATTTGAAGCATGTCTATGAAAGTGCTCCATAAATATTTGACAATGTATCATGCAAGGTTTTGATATAAATGTATATGAATACATAAAAATAAATATCCTCAACTCCCCCCCCCAAAAAAAAATTAAAAAAAAAATAAAATTGGGAGAGATAAAAAGGGAAGTCCCCTGAAATAAGCAAATGAGGAATGGAAGAACTTCTCTTATTAAGGAAAGGGAGAGGAAAATCTCAACAGAATATGATATTTTGCTAGTAGGTACATATTACAACTTATATGAACAGCATGCTATAAATTGTGTTATACTGTTAAAGAAATAATAAATCAAGAGTAAGTCAGGCAAAATAAGACTGTGATCTCATGATGCCTTCAAGGTAGCAGAGGTTATTTGATGGATAGCTGACCTTTCAAATATAAGGTGAAGAGAATGTACTTCTTATTGGTATTTTGCTCTATGTTTAAGTTTGCTGATTTTTCTCTCTGAACCCAATTAATAGAGAATAAAATTAAGATTGTAAAATGACCTTTAGCTTAACTACTAATTCAACTCTATTCACAAGCCAATTGAAAAACTATAAAATATTTTGAGCATTGAGATGGTGACCTTGTTATCAAGCTGCCACAGTGCACTTCATTTCTCCATTTCAGTTCACTTCATAGATTCAATATTGAAGTTAAGCAGTATATTTACAAAATACTTAAAGTTACCAGTGTCAAACTGATTATCTTTGAGTTTTCCTCATTTCCATTGCCTTTCAGAAGTTAATATTTCCCATGCATTTAATGTCTTAGAATCTTAATATTCTTGAAATTTTATGTTTTATTTCCTTGTCATTTGAGTGAGACAGTAAATTTGGAACTCAGGCTAAATTAAATCTAAGTGATGACTATGTATATCCCACATGTATGCCATCCCCTATACAGCTAAAGAATTATAAACCTACCTGTCCCATGTAAGAGACATATGAATTAGATGGATTATAATCAAGGTAATGTGTGTGCTCAGTTGCTCTGTCCTGTCTGACTCTGAGCACCATGTACTGTAGCTTGTTCATGGAATTTTCCTGGCAAGAATACTGGAATGCCATTTCTTACTCCAGGAGTCTTACTGATCCAGGTATTGGATGCACGTCTCTTGCAAGTCTTGCATTGGTAGGCAGATTTTTACCATTAGCGCTACCTGGGAAGCCCATAATCAAGGTAAATTTCATGTAAATTAGACATGGATGATTATATTTATCTGCTATTACAAACTAATTTTTAATCGTTGAAAGAGAAAGTGAAAGTAGCTCAGTTGTGTCCAACTCTTTGAGACTCCATGGAATATAAAGTCCATGGAATTCTCCAGGTCAGGATACTGGAATGGATAGTCTTTCCTTTCTCCAGGGGATCTTCCCAACACAGGGATCGAGCCTAGGTCTCCCATATTGCAGGCGGATTCTTTACCAGTTTAACCACAAGGGAAGCTCAAGGACACTGGAGTGGGTAGCCTATCAATTCTCCAGCAAATCTTCCTGACCCAGGAACTGAACCTGGGTCTCCTGCATTGCAGGCAGATTCTTTACCAACTGGGCTATCAGGGAAGCCCAATTTTTAATCATTAACCAATTTAATATACTATGATTTAGTTTACTATTTTGGTGACCTCTGTATATCACTTTAGAGACTAGATATGATTAAATAAATGGGTCATATATATGTTACAAATAGACTCAACTAGCTTATCAGTTCAATTCAGTTCAGTCACTCAGTCGTGTCCGACTCTTTGCGACCCCATGAATCGCAGTACGCCAGGCCTCCCTGTCCATCACCAACTCCCGGAGTTCACTCAGACTCTCATCCATTGAGTCCGTGATGCCATCCAGCCATCTCATCCTCGGTCGTCCCCTTCTCCTCCTGCCCCCAATCCCTCCCAGCATCAGGGTCTTTTCCAATGAATCAACTCTTCGCATGAGGTGGCCAAAGTACTGGAGCTTCAGTTTTAGCATCATTCTTTCCAAAGACATCCCAGGGTTGATCTCCTTCAGAATGGACTGGTTGGATCTCCTTGCATCCAAGGGACTCTCAAGAGTCTTCTCCAACACCACAGTTCAAAAGCATCAATTCTTCGGCACTCAGCCTTCTTCACAGTTCAACTCTCACATCCATACATGACCACAGGAAAAAGCATAGCCTTGACTAGACGGACCTTAGTTGGCAAAGTAATGTCTCTGCTTTTGAATATGTTATCTAGGTTGGTCATAACTTTTCTTCCAAGGAGTAAGCGCCTTTTAATTTCATGGCTGCAGTCACCATCTGCAGTGATTTTGGAGTCCAAAAAAACAAAGTCTGACACTGTTTCTACTGTTTCCCCATCTATTTCCCATGAAGTAATGGGGCCAGATGCCATGATCTTTGTTTTCTGAATGTTGAGCTTTAAGCCAACCTTTTCACTCTCCTCTTTCACTTTCAACAAGAGGCTTTTTAGCTCCTCTTCACTTTCTGCCATAAAGGTGGTGTCATCTGCATATCTGAGGTTATTGATATTTCTCCCATCTTGATTCCAGCTTGTGTTTCCTCCAGTCCAGTGTTTCTCATGATGTACTCTGCATAGAAGTTAAATAAGCAGTGCTCTGGATCTCAAAATAAAGCAGAGATTTAAATTATTTAGTGATTCTGATCCATGTGCATTGACTAAACATGGTTTATGGTCATGACAAGAAAGAACAGTTAAAAAAAAAACTGTCTAAAATATATACATTCATTTATTGAAGAAGTCAAAGTTATATACTATTTATTGTTTTTAACCTGTGGTGAAATATACATAACAAAATATAACATCTTAACTATTTTTAAGTGTACAGTTCAGTAGTATTAAGTACATTTATTTTGTTGCACAACCTCACTACCGCCCATTTTCAGAACTCTTCATTTTTCAATAATGAAACTCGATACCCATTAAAGAAGCTTCACAGGTGGCACAGTGGTAAACAATCTGCCTGCCAATGCAGCAGATGCAGGTTTGATCCCTGGGTTGGGAAGATCCCCTGGAAGAGGGAATGGCAACCCACTCCAGTATTCTTGCCCGGAGAATTCAAAGACAGTGGAGCCTGGTGGCCTACAGTCCATGGGATCACAAAGAGTTGGACACAGCTGAGCGACTGTGCATGCATAACCATTAAAAATTAACTCTCCATTCCTTTTTCCCTCTAGATCCTGGCAACCACCATCCTATTGTCTGTGTCTATGATTTTGATTATTCTATTTCGTATAAGTTGAATCATACAATATTTCTCTTTTTATGGCTGGCTTATGTCGCTTAGCAAAATCTTCCTCAAGGTTCATTCATTTTGTAGCATATGTTAGGATTTTACTAACTTTAATTTTTAAAGATTGCATAATATTCCTTTGCATCTATATACCACATTTTATTTACCCATTCTTCTGTGAATGGACACTTGTGTTTCACATTTTATCTATTGTGAATGATGCTGCCATGAACTTGGGTTTATAATAAGTCTTTAAGAATCTGCTTCAAATCTTTTGGATATATGCAGAAGAGGAATTGCTGTCATATGGTAAATCTTTTTAAAATTTCTTGAGTATCACCACACACTTTTCCATAGTGCTGTCCCATTTTACATTCCTACCTGGTAGCTTAGATGGTAAAGCATCTACCTGCAATGCGGGAGACCGGGTTTGATCCCTGGGTTGGGAAGATCTCCTGGAGAAGGAAATGGCAACCCACTCCAGTACTCTTGGCTGGAGAATCCCACGGATGGAGGAGCCTAGTAGTCTACAGTCCATGGGGTCACAAAGAGTCGGACACGACTGAGCGACTTCACTTTCACTTTCACCAACAGGGCACAAGTGTTCTAATTTCCCCATGTTCTCACCAAAACCTGTTATTTTCACTTTTTGTTAGTAGCCACCCCAAAAGGTGTGATGTACCTCATGTAGATGGTTAAAAAAAAAAAAATACGTTTGATGAAAAAACAATCCTTTCCTGGCTCAACTTCTCCAAATTTCACCTCCTAGAAGAAATTTCTGTCAAGTTTGTTATCAATTTAAAAAAAAATGCAGTCCTGATCTTTCAACTAGATAGCTTTCCTTCCTAAATGAAATACAAGGATTTGTTTTTTTTACCTTATTACAGACACACATGCACACGTACACACACACACATTGTCCCTTTATCCTTTTTCTGGTTAAGTTTATGTCTCCAATTTTGTTTACAGCAATTAAAAGTTTACATTATTTATTATTTTTCTTTATAGCAAAAGGTAAAGTTTACATTATTAATACAATGTAAATATTTTCACAGCTGAGTCAGGTAATGTGAAAAGAAAATGTTAGTTGCTCAATTTTGTCTGACTCTTTGAGATCCCACAGGCTATAGCCCACCAGGTTACTCTCTCCATAGCATTCTCCAGGAAAGATTACCAGAGTGGCTTGCCATTCCCTTCTCCAGATGATCTTCCTGACCCAGGGATCAAACCCTGGCCTCCTGCAATTCAGGCAGATTCGTTATCATTTACATGGCACTCACTATCCTCAGGTTATGTATCTGCAGGTATGGAGAGCCGACCAAGGGATTTGAGCATCCATGGTTTTAGTTTGTATAAGGTGTTTTGGAAGCAGTCCCCTGTGGATTCAAAGGGGCAACTGTATTTTTATTTCTCACCCAAACTTTTTATTTCCTTGGAATTAATAACTGGGACATTTTTGTTTGTATAATTTCATAAGAATTGGTTGTAGTTCATTATCAAACTCTCACAGAAACATAAATGTCTAAGAAAAATTTGCTGAGCACCTGCTAGATTGCTAGGTACTGCTCTGAGAATCTATAATATAACAGATATAAAAGTATCCCATAAAAAGCTACTTGACCCTTTGGAGCTTATTCTCTGGTGGGTGAGACAGATAATAAACACTATGTAACAAACAAATGTACTACCAATGATGTCAAAAGGGCTGGAAACTGTGGGGAAGAAACAGGTAAGCATAATGGGTAGAAGGCAATTTTTGGTATTAATAGGGAGTTGGGACAGGCTCCTTGGAAAGCCAAATTTGAGAAGATGTGAAAGGAGTGCAGGCTTCAAAGTAGACAGCGAAATAAGGAAGGATGCCGGGCATGTTGAGATACATGTGTAACAAGAACTGAGGAAGTGAAGAGGAGAGGGGTAGGAAATGAAGTTAGGAAATGGAGCCCACCTAAGAGTTTGTCTCTCATTCTGAGGGAAAGAAGCTTTTAAGTCTAGAGCAGAGAAGTCATAATCTGATATCTGTTTTAAAAGAATCTTCTGTGACAACCTAGAGGGGTGGGATGGGGTGGGAGATGGGAAAGAGGTTTAAGAGGGAACCTGTGGCTGATTCATGATGATATGTGACAGAAACCAATACAATATTGAAAAGCAATTATCCTCCAATTAAAAATAGATAAATTTAAATTAAAAAATACAATAGTAAACAAAAAGAATCTTCTTAGCTGCTGTGTTGAGAAAAATGGATACTATTTGGAGGGGAGGTCAGAAGAGGGCGGGGTAGAATAGGAAGAATTAAGTGGCAGTTACAGTGAGTCAGGGGAGATTCTTGGTGGTTCTGTTCACATACATCAGGAACTGTGCATTTTGTGGTTTTCTTTAATCATTATTGCCAGTACTTTTGTGGTTTCCTGGGTGGCATTACTTGTAAAGAACCAACTTGCCAATGCAGGAGATGAAAGAGAGGTAGGTTTGATCCCTGGGTCAGGATCATGTACTTCAAAAAAAATGACTTTCCGTGCCTCTTTCTCAAAAACCTAATGAAATATTTGTTTCATAAAAATGGAATAATCAAGAAAGAAGAAGACTTTGAATAGTAAACTGTACATCCATTGAAGGCAAAGGGCATCCTGTCAATGGTGGTGAACAGAAATTCCAGTTAAGAACACATATGTGAAGCAGTCCATTCAGACTGCTTAATGAAGGCCGGGAGGGCTGTGTGTGCTCAGTCATGTCCGACTCTTTGTGACTCTATGGATCACAGCCCACCAGGCTCTTCTGTCCATGGGAGTCTCCAGGAAAGAATACTGAAGTGAGTTGCCATTCCCTCCTCCAGGGGATCTCAACAGAGGAATAGAAACTATAAAAGATAATCAGTTTGAAGCCTGAAAATATTTTATTACAGTCTCACATTCAATAGCTACCTTGACTGAGTAAACAATTCTAAATAGAAAAGTAACTCCTTTTAGAATTTTGAAGAAATTGTTACTTTGCCTTCTGACTTCCAATGTTGAATTTTCATATCATAGCAATGGGACCCCTGTGTGACCTTTTCCCACCTTCTTTTCTTCCATATTGTATTTTTAAAGACAAGAAACAAATCTTTTGATCTCTGAGAAATCTTCTAGTATTATTTATTCTTTATTAATTCCTTTCTCTATGTTTTCCCATTTATTTCTGTTTGAAACTTTTATTATTTAGATATTAGACCTCCTCTACATTTGCACTATTCTTATCCCTATTTTATAACTTTTTATTTGGTTCATATCTTGAGAAATTTCTTCATACTCAGGCTCATGTCAACTGAAGATATTGTTTCCTTTTTCACTGAAGATAAGTTTTTAAAAATTTAAGGATTTTTACAAACTCATGCTGCTGCTGCTGCTGTTAAGTCTCTTCAGTCGTGTCCGACTCTGTGCAACCCCATAACATCAATTTACTCAGATACTACCATCTGGTCCCATCTGTTTTGCCTGTTGTCTAGTGCTATGGATGAATTACCCATACTTCTATCAAAGACTCCATATCCATTCACGTACTCAAAGATGCCAGTCAATTCTCTGTCAGTTCTCTAATATTTTGCCTATATCATTTTTTTAATTATCCACAGGATTATTATTAGTGTATTATCAAACTATAATTTACCTCATCTTAAAATGGCTTGATCCTACTATCCTCTCCCTCTGACCATTCATCTTCTCTGCCTTTACAGGAAAAATTAAAAAAAAAAAATCTTGGAAAAATTGTCTACATTCATTGCTCCATTTTCCCTTACATCCTTCTTTCTGAAACCCATGCAAATTTGACCTTTGTAGCTAATAAGTCACTTTTTGCTGTTGTTGTCAGTGACCAACTTTTTGATAATCTCAAAGGTAAGTAATTAGCATCTTTTAATACACAATATTACTTATCTTATTTATCCCTGCATTGCCCACCAATATGTAAGCTCCATGAGGGAAGAATACAGGTCTGTATTGTTCACTGACTTAGAACAGTAGTATTCATTATCTTTTAATTAATCCTTGTTAAAATAATTGGATCCGTTACCTCCTTTAATATCTCAGTGGATATTAATTATCAATTTGCTTCATTTTTCTAAGCTGTTTACATTTTATTTCATTATTTGCCAGTTAATTCATTCGTTTATCCATCTGTTTCACACCTTCCATGTGAAATGCTTTCTTTAAAAATTTCATGATCTATGACTCTAAATTGAATACAATAAACAGTGGAAAATTCTGATAGAGATGGGAATACCAGACCACCTGACCTGCCTCTTGAGAAACCTATATGCAGGTCAGGAAGCAACAGTTAGAACTGGACATGGAAGAACAGAATGGTTCCAAATAGGAAAAGGAGTGCATCAAGGCTGTATATTGTCACCCTGCTTATTTAACTTATATGCAGAGTACATCATGAGAAATGCTGGGCTGGAGGAAGCACAAGCTGGAATCAAGATTGCCGGGAAAAATATCAATAACCTCAGATATGCAGATGACACCACCCTTATGGCAGAAAGTGAAGAGGAGCTAAAAAGCCTCTTGATGAAAGTGAAAGAGGAGAGTGAAAAAGTTGGCTTAAAGCTCAACATTCAGAAAATGAAGATCATGGCATTCAGTCCCATCTCTTCATGGGAAATAGATNGTTGCTGGGAGAAATATCAATAACCTCAGATATGCAGATGACACCACCCTTATGGCAGAAAGTGAAGAGGAGCTAAAAAGCCTCTTGATGAAAGTGAAAGAGGAGAGTGAAAAAGTTGGCTTAAAGCTCAACATTCAGAAAACGAAGATCATGGCATCTGGTCCCATCACTTCATGGGAAATAGATGGACAAACAGTGGAAACAGTGGCTGACTTTATTTTTCTGGGGTCCAAAATCACTGCAGATGGTGACTGCAGCCATGAAATTAAAAGACACTTACTCCTTGGAAGAAAAGTTATGACCAACCTAGATAGCATATTGAAAAGCAGAGACATTACTTTGCCAACAAAGGTCTGTTTAGTCAGGGCAATGGTTTTTCCAGTGGTCATGTATGGATGTGAGAGTTGGACTGTGAAGAAGGCTGAGTGTCTAAGAATTGATGCTTCTGAAGTGTGGTGTTGGAGAAGACTCTTGAGAGTCCCTTGGACTGCAAGGAGATCCAACCAGTCCATTCTAAAAGAGATTAGCACTGAGTGTTCTTTGGAAGGAGTGATGCTAAAGATTAAACTCCAATACTTTGGCCACCTCTTGGAAAGAGTTGACTCATTGCAAAAGACTCTGATGCTGGGAGGGATTGGGGGCAGGAGGAAAAGCGGACAACAGAGGATGAGTTGGCTGGAAGGTATCACTGACTTGATGGACATGAGTTTGAGTGAACTCCAGGATTTGGTGATGGACAGGGAGGCCTGGCGTGCTGCGATTAATGGGGTTGCAAAGAGTCGGACACGACTGAGCGACTGAACTGAACTGAACTGAACTGAAGCCTTTAATATAAAAAAGTTTAATCTCACATTAATTATGTTGTGACTATTTCAGAGAAAAATTAATTCCAATGAGTAGTCCCATTGGTTCAGATCAATTCAGTTCAGTCGTGTCCGACTCTTTGTGACCCCATGAACCCGCAGCATGCCAGCCCTCCCTGTCCATCACCAACTCCCAGAGTTCACCCAAACCCATGTCCATTGTGTCAGTGACACCATCCAACCATCTCATCCTCTGTCATCCCCTTCTCCTCCTGCCCTCAATCTTTCCCAGCATCAGGGTCTTTTCAAATGAGTCAGCTCTCCACATCAGGTGGCCAAAGTATTGGAGTTTCAGCTTCTATATCAGTCGTACCAATGAACACCCAGGACTGATCTCCTTTAGGATGGACTGGTTGGATCTCCTTGCAGTCCAAAGGACTCTCAAGAGTCTTCTCCAACACCACAGTTCAGATATTGGTTCAGATATTATGCTCAAAAATTCAACTAAGTGATTTATTTATTTATTAATGCTTTATTAAGCTATAATCAACATTCAGCAAGCTGTATATATTTAAAGTCTGCAATTTTATGTTTCCATATGTATACACCCCTGCAGCCATCAGCTCATTCAAGACAATGAACATATGGAACACCCCTGAAAGATTCCTCATGCCCCTTTGTAATCTGTTTCCTTTCCGACTTCTTTGTATCAGGCCTTCCTTGATGGCTCAGACAGTAAAGAATCAGTGTACAGTGTCTGAGACCTGGGTTTTATCCCTGGGTCGGGAAGATCCCCTGGAGAAAGGAATGGCAACCCACTCCAGTATTCTTGCCTGGAGAATCCCACAGACAGAAGAGCCTGGCAGGCTAGTCCATGGGGTCACAAAGAGTCAGACACAACTGAGAGACTAATACTTTCACTGTACTTTCTTTTACTCTGTCAAACACTATATGTTATAGTTTTGTCTGGTTTCTTTCAGTGAGTATAATTATTTTAAGATTTGTCTTTGTTACCTCACTTATCAATATTTCATTCTTTCCTCTTGCTGAGAAGTATTCCATTGCAGGAGTCATCCACAACAGTTTGACTACTTGTTGATGACATTTTGGTTTCCCATTCTTGGCCATTGCAAAAAACCTATGAGTGTATTTTTTATATGTCTTTGTATGGATATATGCTTCCATTTGTCAGGTTAATGCCTCCGAGTAGAATGCTGGGTGTGGAGTGGTTGCATGTTTAACTTTTGAAGAACACACAGACTGTTTTTCAAAGAGGTACCATTTTACATTGTTAAAATGTAATGTATATTACCGTACATCATGTGAGAGTTTCAGCTCCTTCACGTCCTCAACAACACTTCATATGGTCAGTATTTTTCATGTTAGCCATTCTAATGAGTATATAGTTATATTTAGTAGAACTTCAGATAAATAATCTTAAAAACTTCCTTGCTAGGGGAATAGGAAGGTAACCACATATTTTCTTTTGCTTTCTATCTGTCCTAGATATTTCAAGTTGAGCATCTATTTTAGAATCTTTCTCTCTTCACTACCATGGTCAAAAAATTCATTCACCTTTCCCCTTTGACTTTTGGAGACAATTGTGTGCCCTTAAAGGAGCTACAACAAGAATTAGAAGTGCCCTGGAGGCAAGGTAAATTTTGGCCCATGTAATCAATCATATCTGCTTCACTGAACTGTGATGACCTTGTGTACAGGAAACATCTTCAGAGTCACAGACTTGTTTTCATGAAGTCCTTAATATTTGGAGGGATAGAAAAGCAGTTTCTACATTTAGCTCCTACCAGCTCAATCATATCTTCTCTTCTTGGGCATATAGTACATTGTCTTGGTGTACAATTATGGTAGCATATCAAAATATAAGGATAAGTAGATCAGAAAAATCATCTAATCTGTTTTTTTAATATGATTAATAATTCAAGCTAAGGAAAGGATCTTTTGTGTAATATCCACTGTCACAAGAGCCATTTATGAATAGTGAGTAGTGGCAGCTGCCCCAGGTTTCATCAAGGTTTATTCCCTCCAAATCAAATAAAATAATATAGATATAGATATATGAATAAGTAATAGGGATATAGCTATATGACCTTGAAGAACAATCCCAAGAGACACAAAGGAAATCAATTTACTAGTGTCAACATTAGGGAAAGTAGCTATAGTGTTGTAAAGACTCAGCCAATAATAATAGAGACCAATAAAACTGCTACAAATCCCAAGCGCATGAAGCTTTATAGGGGAAGTCACTTTACAGTCCAGTTTTCTGGTTTCTGTTTCCACTGAAGTTCAGATACAAACCTAGGATTTTATTTAGCTACCAAGGAGTTGAGGTTAAGCTTTTAAAATACATGAATTTCTTTGGGCACATTGCCGGAACATAGAAAGTGAAGGTAAAAATCACTCTGTCATGTCTGACTCTTTGCGACCCCATGGACTGTATAGTCCATGGAATTCTCCAGGCCAGAATACTGGATTGGGTAGCCATTTTCTTCTCCAGGGGATCTTCCCAACCCAGGGATTGAACTCAGGTCTCCTGCATTACAGGCAGATTCTTTACCAGCTGAGCCACAAGGGAAGCGCAAGTCATTCCAAACTACTCTCATACAACATAAAGAACAAATGGGGAAAATCTCTGGCCAACATTCACACTTCAGAAAATTATTCTTGAATTAGATGTGATATAGTAGACATCATGACCTCTAAGAGACTAATCTACTGGATCTAATCTAAGTGTCTAATTTTGGCCAAGATGATGGTTGCAGTGAGAGGGATGACGAAGTTGCCGATAGGGATGAAATTAATGGTGATGACGGTAACGATAATCCTGCTAATGATAATGGCAGCTAGCACTTTCAGAGAGCTTACTCTGGACCAGCACTCACCTAAGTGCTTTGCATGCATTGTTTCATTTAATCTTTGCAAAGCCCTGTCAAGTTGGTCCTATTATTATCACACTTTTACAAGGAAGTTTAGTGAAATAAATTACATAGACCATATACCACTCTGTAAGCTCTCTCCATTCTAGTCTTGTCTCTCTGTTACTACAAACATGGGAGTTTGCTCTAATAATTATTATTAGTGAAAAAACTGGAGGACAGACAATGTACAATCTTTCAGAGAGCTTACTCTGGACCAGCACTCACCTAAGTGCTTTACATGCATTGTTTCATTTAATCTTTGCAAAGCCCTGTCAAGTTGGTCCTATTATTATCACACTTTTACAAGGAAGTTTAGTGAAATAAATTACATAGACCATATACCACTCTGTAAGCTCTCTCCATTCTAGTCTTGTCTCTCTGTTACTACAAACATGGGAGTTTGCTCTAATAATTATTATTAGTGAAAAAACTGGAGGACAGACAATGTACAATTTGGCTGGAGGAAGAGCTCCATAATGCTCCACCTGGGTAACAATCAGTTAACGGATGTAGATATCAGGACTAAGGGAGAAAGCTCCTCAAGCAGCAGATTATTATGCAGCAGCTCAGCATGTTTATTAATCATTGCGCACAATTAAAATGCCATTTCATCCCTCTAATTAAAACAAGTAGCTCCCTGAGGCTAGCACCTGAACTAATGAAGCCTGGTTGCCTCAGGATCTCACTCAGGGAAGGGAATTAAACAATGGAGGAAACAGTATGTTTACCAAGTTGCCCAGACAATGTCAAACTGTATATGACATCATGAGGGAGTGGACCAGTTGAGACGAGGATTTGAAAGAGCTAGGGATGCTTCTGCTTCTGAGCAAAAGTTGGGTTTAAATGTTGAAATCACTCTAGCTTTTTAATTCATCAAGTTCTATCTTTTGTCATCTTTTATATGTGACAATCAAGTCTGAATTATCTTCTTTCCTGGTCTGTGGAGTGGGAGTCCTGATGTTCAGAGGAAAGAGTTCTAGGAGTTGTGTGTTGGCATCTAGGTATTTGGGGGACTACAAGGATTTCTGAAATTAGTTGATTCTGCAAATCAAAGGGAATATAGGCAGATTGTAGGATCATAATCTAAAACACTGGAAAGATGTATGGTCCAGAAAAAGGAAAGCCTAAGATTCAGCCAAGCATTGTCACCTTAACCAAATGACCCTGAACAAGGCACTTAGTTTCTTTATTGCAAAATGAAAGGACCGGGATAGGTAATTACAAAATATTCTTTTAGCTGTAAAACTCCATGGCTTTGGGAGAATTGGTGACTAACAAATCATCTCAAAGGGTTTTCATCATGTCCTAATGCCCCTACAAATTTGCCTGAATCAAGTCTTGCTTCTTCTTCTCTTCTCATTTCTGTTTACTTTGCCACATATCTTTTGTGTCAGGTATTATACACTGCATAGAGCAATTGTTCAATTAAGTATCTGTAGAAGACACACATCAGGTTAAGTCCACAGATCTCAATCACTTAGTAGTTTCAGCACTCTGCTCCTAAGTATTTAGTAATGCAAAAAACCACCCTAAGTAGGGTTTTGCATTACTCATCTGGGGAATGGTGAAATCTGAGGATTATAAGAGTTACTTCCATTCCAGCCAAACAGCCTACTCAATTTCCTACAGTTCTGTGCTTGAAAAGTATGGTCCGTGTTGCCGGTGCTTGTACTAGGCAGAAAATCAAGGTTCATGCTTCTTCTGCTGTATGTTACCCTCTTGGTCCTTATAGTTCCCTAGAGCCCTAGAAAAATATCTATTCCTAGAAGTTTGAAGAATGCAAAAGTATTTGTTCTTCATCTAGTTTTTATGGGTCACGGGGTTCTGTGAGTCTCTGTTAGATCTTACAGAACCTCTCACCAGAAAAACGCAAAAACAACTTTGTAAGCAACCATAGTATGAAGAGTTCACTGACTTCTTAAAATTTATCTATGGAATTCATATTGTTACAAATCCTATCTTAAAGAATCACATATGACTTTTCGATAGTTCTTTAGGAAACCTGCATCTAATCACCTCTCTTGATTTCCTCCAGAAACTGAAGAAAGATTGTCATCTAACATATGTGTTGGTATTTTTTCATAGAGAGAATCAGTAATATCAATGCTGGGCAATGATGAGTTGTCTTTTTCTGACTAGCAGATGCCAGAATAAGACTTATGATTTCAGTTATTATATCTTCTACCTTCTTTATTTGTAACCAGGCAGGTAGCATCTAAACAAACAAAAAGATAGTAATAAGGTGATATTAGCCATACTAGTAGAAAACAAATAAATTATCAAAAAATATTAAAGTCTTAATTTTATCATACTATCTATCCTGTTCTTGGGGCCAGGAGGAAATTAGTAACTGGAATTCACAAACTCTGATATTATGATCTAAGAATCTAAGAGTGTAATCTTTCTGATTTGGGGCAGTTATTCATATGCTGACCCTAGATTTTTCTTTCAAAACAGGCTCAGTCTCTCTTGCACATCATAGTAGGAAATATAACTCTGGTCAATAAGATATCCAGACAGTAGTAGAAATCAGCCAATAACTCAGATTAAGTGGCACGATAATTGGGTTTCCTAAGCATTTTTGAGTATTAAAACAAGTTAATCAACCATAAAACACAAACTCATCAGAATCCAAGGTCTTATTCAATTAACTTCTGGCCTTAAATACTTAAGTTTTTTTTTTCTTTCTTTCTTTCAAATCATTATGTCATATTTCACCAAGAGAGAAAGGATTTCTGGGGTGGGAAATTCCAAAGATGGAATGAGAGCCAATTCTTTTAAACTATATCATTTTACCCATAATTATTATTTTTAGTAAAAATGAAAACAAAAGTTTTATTCTTGCCCAGAGGGAGATAAAATCTTGAACTTACAAGTTCAAGCAAAGGAACTTGTCTGGATTTTTGTTTGAAGTGACCCTTATATTCTTCCATCATATTTACTCTAAAACATTGGATAAACTAGAAACTTGGGAGGCAAAATAGCTATTAACATAATACCATCAACACATGATTTTGTACCTAGATGCTTTGTTTTAAATTGATTTACAACTTTTAAACACCTATTCTTGATAGTAAGGTCATAGATTTATAGTCAAACTAGGCAAGTGTAAACCTTTACTGGGCCCCAACATAGCTATAGCTTTAGTTCTCCTGCATGTGAGCCTTTGAAAGGAAGCTGAGCTTATATGCTGCCACGGTATTGTGATAAAATTAAAACAGCAGAAGAGCTTTACATATTCATCTATGTGATGCTAAGTTATTTAATCTATGTGAGTTACAGTTTCCTATTTGAGAGGAAAATACTTCTTTCATAAAGNGAAAGACTCTGATCTGGGAGGGATTGGGGACAGGAGGAAAAGGGGATGACCGAGGATGAGATGGCTGGATGGCATCACCGACTAGATGGTACATTTGAGTGAACTCTGGGTCCATCCCTGATGATGGACAGGGATGCCTGCCGTGCTGCGATTCATGGGGTCGCAAAGAGTTGGACATGAGTGAGTGACTGAACTGAACCCCTAGATGGCAAATTTAAGACAAAATCACTTTAAAGCAGCTGTTATCACTGTATTCAATAATAGTAGCAAAATAGGCTTAAGAGGAATGAACAAATATGAAATCTCAACAGAGGAATAGAAACTATAAGAAAGAATCAATTTAAAATTCTACAATTGAAAAGTAAATGAAATAAAAATGGCTGGATAGGCTTAAGAGAAGAAAGATAGATTATATTATCAAATTTGAAGAAATAAAAAAATGTATTGAGGCCATAAATGAGTGGATTATAAAATATGTGGTAAAATCAAAATTTCCAATATATAAGTATTTCAAGTCCCAGAATGAAAAGATGGAAACAAAGAACAGAAAAAAATATTTGAAAAAGCAACTGCTGAATATGTCCCAAATTTAGTAAAAATCAAATATTTACAGATTCAGAAGGTCACTGGCCCTAAAACAGTATAAATAGAAAGTAAATTACATTTTAGTCAAAATAATATAATTTAAAAAAGAGACAAAATCTGAAAGCAGAGAAAAAGCATACATTAGAACAAGGGACAACCATTCCAAAACCACGTATTTCCTGTCAGAAACAACGAAGGTCAAGACAGTGGAACATCCTGAGGGCTAAAAAAAAAAAAGTAATGTCTAAATTTGGAGACATTAATAATATTCTTCAACTGTAAAACATGATAAGGTATATGTAAATGAACAAACTTTATAAAATTAATTGCCAGAAGATCTGAATAAAAGGAATATGTTCTAAATAGAAACATATATTCAGAAAGCAATATGAGGTGTACCAGTAATTATGATTATGAATATAACATTATATTTGTGAATTGAAAATTATATTTTACTTATAAAATTTTTTTCTTAATTTATTTGACATACATCAGTTGAGTTCAGTTCAGTCAGTCAGTCATGTCCGATTCTTTGTGACCCCTTGAATTGCAGCACGCCAGGCCTCCCTGTCCATCACCAACTCCTGGAGTTCACTCAGACTCACATCCATTGAGTCCGTGATGCCATCCAGCCATCTCATCCTCGGTCATCCCCTTCTCCTCCTGCCCCCAATCCCTCCCAGCATCAGAGTCATTTCAAATGAGTCAATTCTTCGCATGAGGTGGCCAAAGTACTGGAATTTCAGCTTTAGCATCATTCCTTCCAAAGAAATCCCAGGGCTGATCTCCTTCAGATTGGACAGGTTGGATCTCCTTGCAGTCCAAAGGACTCTCAAGAGTCTTCTCCAACACCACAGTTCAAAAGCATGAATTCTTTGGCATTCAGCCTTCTTCACAGTCCAACTCTCACATACATGACCACTAGAAAAACCATAGCCTTGATTAGACGGACCTTAGTCACAAAGTTATGTCTGTCTCTGCTTTTGAATATGCTATCTAGGTTGGTCATAACTTTTCTTCCAAGGAGTAAGCGCCTTTTAATTTCATGGCTGCAGTCAACATCTGCAGTGATTTTGGAGCACAGAAAAATAAAGTCTGACACTGTTTCCACTGTTTACCCATCTATTTCCCATACAGTGATGGGACTGAATGCCATGATCTTCATTTTCTGAATGTTGAGCTTTAAGCCAACTTTTTCACTCTCCTCTTTCACTTTCATCAAGAGGCTTTTGAGTTCCTCTTCACTTTCTGCTATAAGGGTAGTATCATCTGCATATCTGAGGTTATTGATATTTCTCCCAGCAATCTTGGTTCCAGCTTGTGTTTCTTCCAGTCCAGCGTTTCTCATGATGTACTCTGCATATAAGTTAAATAAGCAGGGTGACAATATACAGCCTTGACGTACTCCTTTTCCTATTTGGAACCAGTCTGTTGTTCCATGTCCAGTTCTAACTGTTGCTTCTTGACCTGCAAACAGATTTCTCAAGAGGCAGGTCAGGTGGTCTGGTATTCCCATCTCTTTCAGAATTTTCCACAGTTTATTGTGATCCACACAGTCAAAGGCTTTGGCATAGTCAAGAAAGCAGAAATTTTCTTCCAGTCCAGCGTTTCTCATGATGTACTCTGCATATAAGTTAAATAAGCAGGGTGACAATATACAGCCTTGACGTACTCCTTTTCCTATTTGGAACCAGTCTGTTGTTCCATGTCCAGTTCTAACTGTTGCTTCTTGACCTGCAAACAGATTTCTCAAGAGGCAGGTCAGGTGGTCTGGTATTCCCATCTCTTTCAGAATTTTCCACAGTTTATTGTGATCCACACAGTCAAAGGCTTTGGCATAGTCAAGAAAGCAGAAATAGATGTTTTTCTGGAACTCTCTTGCTTTTTCCATGATCCAGCAAACATTGGCAATTTGATCTCTGGTCCTCTGCCTTTTCTAAAACCAGCTTGAACATCATGGAGTTCCTGGTTCACGTATTGCTGATGCCTGGCTTGGAGAATTTTGAGCATTACTTTACTAGCATGTGAGATGAGTGCAATTGTGTTGTAGTTTGAGCATTTTTGGCATTGCCAAAGAATTGGAATTGGAATGAAAACTGACATTTTCCAGTCCTGTGGCCACTGCTGAGTTTTCCAAATTTGCTGGCATATTGCATACAGCACTTTCACAGCATCATCTTTCAGGATTTGAAACAGCTCAACTGGAATTCCAACACCTCCACTAGCTTTGTTTGTAGTGATGCTTTCTAAGGCCCACTTGACTTCACATTCTACGATGTCTGGCTCTAGGTGAGTGATCACACCATCATGATTATCTTGGTTGTGAAGATCTTTTTTGTACAATTCTTCTGTGTATTCTTGCCACCTTGTCTTAATAGCTTCTGCTTCTGTTAGGTCCAGACCATTTCTGTCCTTTATCGAGCCCATCTTTGCATGAAATGCTCCCTTGGTATCTCTAATTTTCTAGAAGAGATCTCTAGTCTTTCCCATTCTGTTCTTTTCCTCTATTTCTTTGCATTGATCACTGAAGAAGGCTTTCTTATTTCTTCTTGCTTTTCTCTGGACCTCTGCATTCAAATGCTTATATCTTTCCTTTTCTCCTTTGTTTTTCACCTCTCTTCTTTTCATAGCTATTTGTAAGGCCCACCCAGACAGCCATTTTGCTTTTTTGCATTTCTTTTCCATGGGGATGGTCTTGATCCCTGTCTCCTGTACAATGTCACGAACCTCATTCCATAGTTCATCAGGCACTCTATCTATCAGATCTAGACCCTTAAATCTATTTCTCTGGAGAAGGCAATGGCACCCCACTCCAGTACTCTTGCCTGGAAAATCCCATGGATGGAAGAGCCTGGTGGGCTGCCGTCCATGGGGTCGTGAAGAGTCGGACACAACTGAGCGACTTCACTTTCACTTTTCACTTTTATACACTGAAGAAGGAATTGGCAACCCACTCCAGTAGTCTTGTCTGGAGAATCCCAGGGGCGGGGGAGCCTGATGGGCTGTCGTCTATGGGGTCGCACAGAGTTGGACACGACTGAAGTGACTTAGCAGCAGCAGCAAATCTATTTCTCACTTCCACTGTATAATCATAAGGGATTTGATTTAGGTCATACCTCAATGGTCTAGTGGTGTTGCCCACTTTCTTCAATTTAAGTCTGAATTTGGCAATCAGGAGTTCATGATCTGAGCCACAGTCAGCTCCCAGTCTTGTCTTTGTTGACTGTATAGAGCTTCTCCATCTTTGGCTGCAAAGAATATAATCAATCTGATTTCGGTGTTGACCATCTGGTGATGTCCATGTGTAGAGTCTTCTCTTGTGTTGTTGGAAGAGGGTGTTTGCTATGACCAGTGCATTTTCTTGGCAAAACTCTATTAGTCTTTGGCCTGCTTCATTCCGCATTCCAAGGCCAAATTTGCCTGTTACTCCAGGTGTTTCTTGACTTCCTACTTTTGCATTCCAGTCCCCTATAATGAAAAGGACATCTTTTTTGGGTATTAGTTCTAAAAGGTCTTGTAGGTCTTCATAAAACCGTTCAACTTCAGCTTCTTCAGCATTACTGGTTGGGGCATAGACTTGGATAATTGTGATATTGAATGGTTTGCCTTGGAGACGAACAGAGATCATTCTGTCGTTTTTGAGATTGCATCCAAGTACTGCATTTCTGACTCTTTTGTTGACCATGATGGCTACTCCATTTCTTCTGAGGGATTCCTGCCCACAGTAGTAGATATAATAGTCATCTGAGTTAAATTCACCCATTCCAGTCCATTTTAGTTAGCTGATTCCTAGAATGTCAACGTTCACCCTTGTCATCTCTTGTTTGACCACTTCCAATTTGCCTTGATTCATGGACCTGACATTCCAGGTTCCTATGCAATACTGCTCTTTACAGCATCGGATCTTGCTTCTATCACCAGTCACAATAACTGGGTATTGTTTTTGCTTTGGCTCTATCCCTTCATTCTGTCTGGAGTTATTTTGCCACTTATCTCCAGTAGCATATTGGGTACCTACCAACCTGGGGAGTATCTCTTTTGGTATCCTATCATTTTGCCTTTTCATACTGTTCATGGGGTTCTCAAGGCAAGAATACTGAAGTGGCTTGCCATTCCCTTCTTCAGTGGACCACATTCTGTCAGACCTCTCCACCACGACCCACCCATCTTGGATTGCCCTGCAGGCATGGCTTGGTTTCATTGAGTTAGAGAAGGGTGTGGTCCTAGTGTGAGTATGGTTTCAGTGTGTCTGCCCTCTGATTCCCTCTTGCAACACCTACCATCTTACTTGGGTTTCTCTTACCTTGGGCATGGGGTATCTCTTCACGACTGCTCCAGCAAAGCACAGCCACAATACCAACTCTTAAGGAAGCTGGAATGATAGGAATCTGGAATGTTAGGTCCACGAGTCAAGGCAAATTGGAAGTGGTCAAACAGGAGATGGCAAGAGTGAATGTCAACATTCTAGGAATAAGCGAACTAAAATGGACTGGAATGGGTGAATTTAACTCAGATGACCATTATATCTACTACTGCCAGCAGGAATCCCTTAGAAGAAATGGAGTAGCCATCATGGTCAACAAAAGAGTCTGAGATGCAGTACTTGGATGCAATCTCAAACACAACAAAATGATCTCTGTTCATTTCCAAGGCAAGCCATTCAATATCACAGTGATCCAAGTTTATGCCCCAACCAGTAATGCTGAAGATGCTGAAGTTGAACAGCTCTATGAAGACCTACAAGACCTTCTGAACTAACACCCAAAAAATATATCCTTTTCATTATAGGGGACTGGAATGCAAAAGTAAGAAGTCAAGAAACACCTGGAGTAACAGGCAAATTTGGCCTTGGAATGTGGAATGAAGCAAGGCAAAGGCTAATAGAGGTTTGCCAAGAGAACGTGCTGGTAATAGCAAACACCCTCTTCCAACAACACAAGAGAAGACTCTACACATGGACATCACCAGATGGTCCACACCAAAGTCAGACTGATTATATTCTTTGCAGCCAAATATGGAGAAGCTCTATACAGTCAACAAAAACAAGACCGGGAGTTGACTGTGGCTCAGATCATGAACTCCTTATTGCCAAATTCAGACTTAAATTGAAGAAAGTGGGTAACACCACTAGACCATTCAGGCATGACCTAAATCAAATCCCTTATGGTTATACAGTGAAAGTGAGAAATAGACTTAAGGGACTAGATCTGAGAGATAGAGTGCTTGATGAACTATGGACAGAGGTTCATGATATTATACAGGAGACAGGGATCAAGATCTTCCCCATGGAAAAAAAATGCATAAAAGGAAAAGGGCTATCTGAGGAGGCCTTGCAAATAGCTGTGAAAAGAAGAGAAGTGAAAAGCAAAGGAGAAAAGGAAAGATATAAGCATCTGAATGCAGAGTTCCAAAGAACAGCAAGAAGTGATAAGAAAGCCTTCGTCCACGATCAATGCAAAGAAATAGAGGAAAAGAACAGAATGGGAAAGACTAGAGATCTCTTCAAGAAATTAGAGATACCAAGGGAACATTTCATGCAAAGATGGGTTCGATAAAGGACAGAAATGATCTGGATCTAACAGAAACAGAAGCTATTAAGACAAGGTGGCAAGAATACACAGAAGAATTGTACAAAAAAGATCTTCACAACCAAGATAATCATGATGGTGTGATCACTCACCTAGAGCCAGACATCCCAGAATGTGAAGTCAAGTGAGCCTTAGAAAGCATCACTACAAACAAAGCTAGTGGAGGTGATGCAATTGCTATTTCAATCCTGAAAGATGATGCTGTGAAAGTGCTGTACTCAATATGCCAGCAAATTTGGAAAACACATCAGTGGCCACAGGACTTGGAAAGGTCAGTGTTCATTGCAATTCCAAAGAAAAGCAATGCCAAAAATGCTCAAACTACTGCACAGTTGCACTCATCTCACATGCTAGTAAAGTAATGCTCAAAATTCTCCAAGCCAGGCTTCAGCAAATCATGAACCGTGAATTTCCAGATGTTCAAGCTGGTTTTAGAAAAGGTGGTAGTTATATACAAATTGTAAATAACAAATGTCCAATGCGAGCAAAATTGAAATAATATAGTATATTAATACAAAGGAACACTACAGAACAATAGAATGGATAAATTTCAATCACATGTAACAAAAAGGTGGGTTTCATAGACATTGTATTGAACAAATGAGACCACATATAAAAGAGTGCATATCATCTAATTCCATTTGTATGAAGTTCTAGAATAAGCAAATCCAACCAGTCCATTCTAAAGGAGATCAGTCCTGGGTGTTCTTTGGAAGGAAAGATGGTAAAGTTGAAACCCCAGTACTTTGGCCACCTCATGCGAAGATTTGACTCACTGGAAAAGATTTGACTCACTCTGATGCTGGGAGGGATTGGGGGCAGAAGGAGAAGGGGACAACAGAGGATGAGATGGCTGGATGGCATCATGGACTTGATGGATGTGAGTTTGAGTGAACTCCGGGAGTTGGTGATGGACAGCGAGGCCTGGTGTGCTGTAATTCATGGGTCACAGAGTCAGACACGACTGAGTGACTGAACTGAACTGAACCTATTGTAAAAGAAGTCAATACAGTACCTTCCTTTGCAGGTTCATTTCGGCTCAGTTCAGTAGCTCAGTCGTGTCCGACTGTTCACGACCCCATGAATCACAGCCTGCCAGGCCTCCCTGTCCATCGCCAACTCCTGGAGTTAACCCAGACTCACGTCCATCGAGTCTGTGATGCCATCCAGCCATCTCATCCTTGGTCGTTTGCAGGTAGATAAGTAAAAATTGGATACTAGGGGATACCAGGAAACATTTTGATGTACTCAGTTCAGTTCAGTCACTCAGTCGTGTGTGACTCTTTGCGACCCCATGAATCGCAGCACACCAGGCCTCCCTGTCCATCACCAGCTGCTGGTGTCTAACCAAACCCATGTCCATTGAGTCAGTGATATCATCCAACCATATCATCCTCTGTCATCCTCTTCTGCTCTTGCCCTTAATCTTTCTCAGCATCAGGGTCTTTTCAAATGAGTGAGTTCTTTGCATCAGTATTGGATGCAAAGTATTGGAGTTTCAGCTTCAACATCAGTGCTTCCAATGAACACTCAGGACTGATCTCCTTTAGGATGGACTGTTTGGATCTCCTTGCAGTCCAAGGGACTCTCAAGAGTCTTCTCCAACACCACAGTTCAAAAGCATCAATTCTTCGGCGCTCAGCTTTCTTTATAGTCCAGTTCTCACATCCGTACATGACTACTAGAAATGTCCTATATTATCTTTTAAAACTTGATTCATAAAAATAATCAAATGTAATTACCACAATCATATTTTAATATTTTGGCAGATAAAAATTCACATTATCATATATATTTATATCACTTAGATGAAATACTTAAATATTATTTATCTACTTAGAGTTAATGGTAACCTTGACTTTCAAGTTATTCAATACTCAGAGGTTAAAGTGTTGCCTCTAATGCGGGAGACCTGGGTTCAGTCCCTGGCTCGGGAAGATCCCCTGGAGAAGGAAATGGCAACCCACTCCAGTATTCTTGCTTGGAAAATCTCATGGACTGAGGAGCCTGGTGGGCTGCAGTCCATGGGGTCACAAAGAGTCAGACACGACTGAGTGACTTTACTTACTTACCAATAGTAACAATAACTTCTCAAATCTGAATTTTGATGAGCCAACATTTATTTAGGAAGTTAAATTGCAATTTCCCTTTTCTAAGGAACTAGAAGCAATTTTTCCTACATAATTTTTTAAATATAGAATTTAGTGTAAAAACAGAGTAATACAAAAAAATTTAATCATTTATTTTTTTAATCATGTGCACTTATTGATATTACATATTAACATAATCTTATATATGAGAGGGAAATTAGTTTATTGGTTTAATAATTACATTTTAATACTTATTATATGTAGTCTGAATTATAATCATATGGATCAAGTTTGCACATCATGCCTTAGTTCATTTCTTATTTTCTTATTTTCTCCCATTCAGAAGGCTGTCTTTTCACCTTGCTTATAGTTTCCTTTGTTGTGCAGAAGATTTTAATTTTAATTAGGTCCCATTTGTTTATTTTTGCTTTTATTTCCAGTATTCTGGCAGGTGGATCATAGAGGATCCTGCTGTGATTTATGTCAGAGAGTGTTTTGCCTATGTTCTCCTCTAGGAGTTTTATAGTTTCTTGTCTTACGTTTAGATCTTTAATCCATTTTGAGTTTATTTTTGCGTACAGTGTTAGAAAGTGATCTAGTTTCATTCTTTTACAAGTGATTGACCAGTTTTCCCAGCACCACTTGTTAAAGAGATTGTCTTTGATCCACTGTATATTCTTGCCTCCTTTGTCGAAGATAAGGTGTCCATAGATGTGTGGATTTATCTCTGGGCTTTCTATTTTGTTCCATTGATCTATATTTCTGTCTTTGTGCCAGTACCATACTGTCTTGATGACTGTGGCTTTGTAGTAAAGCCTGAAGTCAGGCAGGTTGATTCCTCCAGTTCCATTCTTCTTTCTCAAGATGGCTTTGGCTATTCGAGGTTTTTTGTGTTTCCATACAAATTGTGAAATTATTTGTTCTAGCTCTGTGAAAAATACCGCTGGTATCTTGATAGGAATTGCATTGAATCTGTAGATTGCTTTGGGTAGTATACTCATTTTCACTATATTGATTCTTCCGATCCATGAACATGGTATGTTTCTCCATCTATTAGTGTCCTCTTTGATTTCTTTCATCAGTGTTTTATAATTTTCTATATATAGGTCTTTAGTTTCTTTAGGTAGGTATATTCCTAAGTATTTTATTCTTTTCGTTGCATGGTGAATGGAATTGATTCCTTAATTTCTTTTTCTACTTTCTCATTATTAGTGTATAGGAATGCAAGGGATTTCTGTGTGTTGATTTTATATCCTGCAACTTTACTATATTCATTGATTAGCTCTAGTAATTTTCTGGTGGAGTCTTTAGGGTTGTCTATGTAGAGGATCATGTCATCTGCAAACAGTGAGAGTTTTACTTCTTCTTTTCCAATCTGGATTCCTTTTATTTCTTTTTCTGCTCTGATTGCTGTGGCCAAAACTTCCAGAACTATGTTGAAGAGTAGTGGTGAAAGTGGGCACCCTTGTCTTGTTCCTGACTTTAGGGGGAATGCTTTCAATTTTTCACCATTGAGGAGAGTGTTTGCCGTGGGTTTGTCATATATAGCTTTTATTATGTTGAGGTATGTTCCTTCTATTCCTGCTTTCTGGAGAGTTTTTATCATAAATGGATGTTGAATTTTGTCGAAGGCCTTCTCTGCATCTATTGAGATAATCATATGGTTTTTAGTTTTCAATTTGTTAATATGGTGAATTACATTGATTGATTTGCGGATATTGAAGAATCCTTGCATCCCTGGGATAAAGCCCACTTGGTCATGGTGTATGATCTTTTTAATGTGTTGTTGGATTCTGACTGCTAAAATTTTGTTAAGGATTTTTGCATCTATGTTCATCAGTGATATTGGCCTGTAGTTTTTTTAACAATGTCTTATAAATCAATAATTTAGAAACTAAACACTGTCTTTTTCATTTATCTTTTGTTTATTTTTGTTTGATTAGCAGGACAGTAAAACCAAGGGAACTGTGATTGAATGAGACAAAGTCACCAACTTTGTGAAAAATATGACTAAATTCATACTTTATTCTCTTATTAATCATTTTATTTAGGTTGTTAAATATAAAGGCTTATAAAATTTAAGAAAATATAGCCTTCATGATATTAGTTGATAAGAATTCCATGTCTTTTTTTTTTTTCAAGAAATATACATTCTGGAATTTTTCTCACATCTGTAAAAAATAAATTCATCATTTCTTGTGTTAAAAATATTCGTAAATTTCATTATCTGGTTAACTTATCATGTGTCTGCACTTTAGAAAGAATGCAGCAGGTGTTCCATTTCATGGCCATCATTGCATAAATATGACTAAATTTTCATTCTCTGTAAAGAAAATAACAATATATTCGTAAATGGATAAGCAATATATCTTTGAAAGAACCTGTAGCAAATCCTTTTGATCTTCAACAAAATTAATCAAAATATTTCTGCTTTTTTCCACTGATATGGTGACTTGAAATGAGTGCAAATAAATTACTTTCTTTCATTCACAATATTTATTAGTCAGTAATTCTAAAGTACCAACTTTTATAATTCACCTGAAAAGAAGGCAGCAATGAGCAAAGTATATGCCTTCTCTTCAAAGCCTTTCCAATTTGATGGGGTTGGACACTGCTAAATTTTAAATGGATAATCAACAATGACTTACTGTATGTAGCACAGGGAACTCTGTTCAATGTTATAAGGCAACCTGGATTGGAGGGAGTTTGGGGAAGAATGGATACGTGTATAGGTATGGCTGAGTCCCTTTGCTGTCCACCTGAAACTGTCACAACATTGCAAATCAGCTATACTTCAATACCAAATAAAAATGTTTAATAATAAAAGGAAAGATAAAGTAGTTACAGTATGATAGTGTGGAAGTAAACCATAGGGCTAAAGTGAAACATCTCCCTAAATAACACAAAACACATAATAGAAGATCATGGGCTCAATTAATCTTTAAGGTTTTTTAAGTTCTTATATTGATTGAGGGCAATAGTTGATATAATATGCTATGCAGTTTGTTTCAAAATGATGGATTTTTAAAAAGTCAATTTGTTGCTATTTAATAGAATAGACTCATTGACATTGGATCATACTTTATCTCACTCTGTACTTTTCTTGGCTTCTAACATTTTCCTTCTGAAATTTCTGTCCTATTTACAAGAGTTTATCTTACTTTTCATTTTTTTCCTAAAGACTTCAAATCTGTCATCCTAAAGACTCCATATAATTACTTTTAACTTTCTCAAGTAGAAGTTGACCAAAAAGTCAGGTATTTTCTGACATGATGCTGATACTCCAAGGTTACCTAAAAAATTTTTCTTTTTTTTCTAAAAAAGCTAGTCCTCTATTAATGCATTGCATAAGACTACCTCCCACCTCCCACTTTCCATCATCTTAGCTCATGCATGCAGGTGTCTAAGATACTCACTTTCCTTTGATGAGGACTTCGGCACTTATTTCAAAAGCTCCCTCTACCCCTATTCTTGTTGTCATTTTGGACTGTTTTTAAATCCAACGATATGAGTCATAAAACCCATTTTTAAACCAATATGTAATATTTATGTACTGAGCATGGTGTAAATCATTAGAAATACAGAGCTGATTATTTCAGAGCCTCCAGCTTCAGGAGCTCATATTGTGAGACAAACAAGTGAGTCAAAGAGTTATGGTACAATCTTTCATTAAATATAAAACAATTTTGTTTAAAAGCCTGTGGATAGAAAATCTAAATAATTCTTACTTAATAAAGTAAGACATATGCCATTTTATAACCTTGACTCCAGTCTAGCCCATTAATCTGATTTCCATATCTTCATTTACTCATCTCTGAATTTCTCTGCTTACCACTCAGCAGAACTCCAGACTTTATCCTCATCGAATTTCTCTCCATTCTTTAAACTTGCCATGGCTTTTGTATTTCTGTGCTGTTTTTCATATGGTTCCATCTGTCTGAAAAATCTACCAGCCTCCTTGGCCATCTGTCAAACTCCTGTTCATACATTCCAGCTTAAAAATGAACTACCAGATGAAAATGTCCCTGATACTGCGAAGAGGTTGTAAAAATCGACTCTTCTGTTTTCCCATGCCCTTTGTGTGTACCTGACATCATATATTATAGTAATTTAAAATGCCATCTCTTTAACATGTTTCTAAGCTCCTAGAAGGCAGAGTATGAATATATATACTTAGTAGTTGGCACATAATAAGTGATCAAAAGGTTTTTTTTTTATGAAATAAAGTTGACACATAAAAGAGGGAAGATACTAGAGAAATTCACATCAAAGGAAAGGTTTTATTTTATTCCTGTGATGTTTCTTGGATTTAACTTTCCTGTTAATAATTGATAAATTTTTAAGTGTAATGAAAATTACCTTTAAGGTCTCTCACTTATCTAGACATCTTTATTAGTCAGGTAAGCTAACTTCTTTCAGGAGCAAGCCTCAAATTAGAGTACTTAACACAATAAATTTTATTTTTTGTTCATATAAATTCCTATTCTGGTGTTCCTATTAAGTAGTTTTACAAGGTGGCCCTATTCCATGTGGTGTCTCTCACAAACCCAGGCTTCATGCAGCTTATGAATTTGCCATGTGTAAAATATGGTTTCTAAATGTGTTGACAACAGAAGAAGAGCTCCTCTTCCATTTTCCTTCTAGCTAATCTCTCAGCCAGAAACTGTCACCTATCAATTCTGCTCATATTTCATTGGCTAGCATTAGTTTCTTGGCACTATCTAGATACAAAGGATTGGGAGATATTCCCAGGTGCAACTTATACTATAGAGATTATGGATATCAGTGGTCCATTAGCCTTCTGTGTTGCACAAGTGAACTGGGTTAAATACCTGTAAATAGTAATTATTAAGCTGAAGCTAGGATTTGATGATAGATGAGAATTTGAACCCACTAAAATATGCATATGTAGATGACTAAAGAAGAGGCATAATTAACGATGGATTGAATAAACTATTTTAAAAATGTTCTCTTTAATTTGGATAAGACCTTAAATTTTATGATAGATAATTTAATAGACCAAAAAAATACACAACAGTGACTGGTTCCCTGAATTTTATTGCTGTTTTAGAGGAAATGTGTTTTAGGTCATGATCCAGCATAAAACATGTAGGTTTTATTTAAAGTTCAGAAAATTGATAGAAGGAATTGGAATTTTTGGCTTCCCTGGTGCCTCAGATGGTAAAGAATTCACCTGCAATGCAAGAGACCTGAGTTTGATCCCTGGGTTGGGACGATCCCGTAGAAGAGGAATGGCTATCTTCTCCAGTATTCTTGCTTGTAGAATCCCACATACAGTGGAGCTTGGTGGACTGCAGTCCATGGGCTCTCAAAGAGTCAGACATGACTGAGCAACTAACACTCACTTTTTGTTGGAATTTTGTCTTGCCCTTAATCCAAGTGATCTAAGTCTCTGTGGAAAGCTGATTTCATGTGCAGTTGCTCCTCATGTATGATTTCTGTCCTTCTGTGACAAATGGGCTCACAATTCTGTCTCAGTTATAATAAAATGTGAGTTTGAGTATTTTGGTTTTAAATCAAAACTTGCACATACATGACACACTAGAGTTGATAGCCGATACTATTATTGTGCCAAAAAGTTTATTGATTGCTGTTTATATGTCACAAAATTACAAGGCACTAGACCTTTGCAAAATCTGTTAGATGAAACTCAAGCTAATGTTCATCTAGTTGGTGATGCCATCCAACCATCTCATCCTCTGTCATCCCCTTCTCCTCCTGCCTTCAATCTTTCCCAACATCAGGGTATTTTCTTAAGAGTCAGTTCTTTGCACTAGGTGGTGAAAGTATTGGAGCTTCAGCTTCAGCATCGGTCCTTCTAATGAATATTCAGGACTGACTTCTCTTTAGGATTGACTGGTTTGATCTCCTTGCAGTCCAAGGGACTCTCAAAAGACTTCTCCAATACCACAGTTCAAAAACATCAACTCTTCAGTGCTCAGCTTTCTTTATAGTCCAATTCTCACACCCATACATGACTACTGGAAAACCATAGCCTTGTCTAGATGGACATTTGTTGGCAAAGTAATGTCTCTGCTTTTTAATATGCTGTCTAGATTGGCCATAGTTTTTCTTCCAAGAAGCAAGCACCTTTTAATTTCATGGCTGCAGTTACCATCTGCTGTGATTTTGGAGCTGAAGAAAATAAAGTCTGTCATGGTATCCATTGTTTCCCCATCTATTTCCATGAAATGATAGGACCAGATGCTGCCACTATCTTTTTTTTTTTTTTTTGAATGTTGAGTTTTAACTAACTTTTTCACTTTCTTCTTTCACTTTCAAAAAGAGGCTCTTCAGTTCCTCTCTGCTTTCTGCCATAGGGGTGGTGTCATCTGCTTATCTGAGGTTATTGATATTTCTCCCAGTAATCTTGATTCCAGCTTGTGCTTCATCCAATCTGGCATTTCACAAAATGTACTCTGCATATATGTTGAATAAGCAGGGCGACAATAATAAATAAGCCTTGTTGTATTACTCATGACACACTTTAGAAATATTGTATTTATATATAACACAACAGATACAATTGAAGTAATCTTATCTTTTTAGCAGAATAAGAATGGGTTTCAGAATGTGATGCAACTTAGTTTGAATTCTTCCTTTGTCATGTTATATCTATCTAATTTAAAGCATATTTCCTAATCTAAGCATCATGTTCTCAAACCATAAAATAAAATTGTTGTTACAGTTAGTTAAAGAACATGTGAGAAATAATTGTGCAAAACAAAAATGTATAGCAGTTCCCTAATACATGTTAATTATTTTCACTTCAGCTTTTAATTTTTTTTCAAATCAAAATAAAAATTGTTTAAAGACTTGATGCAAATCACCAGATTATGAACAGCATCTCTACCTCTTAAAATACAGGAAAATATAACCGTGTTCACCCAGTAATAACAGTAGGTCGTCTGGAAAATATGAACATGTAGCTTTCATGCTTCACAATATGAATTATAAGGAAGCAGCCTTCCTAAATTGCTAAACACATTTCCATTACTTTCATACATCAATCCAAATGCTTAATACTATAAAGGAACAGTGTAGATTAACTTTAGAGAAGATTGCCTGTACCTTGCAACAGTTTCATAATCATGCTCAGAGATCATATAGAATATTTTGTTTATTTAGCTCAACAATAGAACAATTTACTGGTAGGAAAAATAATAGTTGAATATTCAGTTTTGCATCTTGAAAAAATAGTAGCTTGTGAAGTGATGGTTTTTTATCCTCTACCCTATCTTTCATCTTTTTATTCATACATTCTCTCAGTTATCAATAAACATTTGTTGAGTATCTACTGTTTTCCAGAAATTTTACTAGGCATTGGAGTCAGTTATAAGCAAAAATATGTATGGTTCGCAACCTTGTGAAAATTTAATTTATTCTTTTAGAATTAACTAACATCACTGGTTTTAATTCTGTTAGCAATTCTATAAGATAGGCACTATTATTATCTTGATTTTGAGTCTATTGAAGTGAAGTAGGGTTATGATGAAATCACAGAGTTACCAAGTGCTGCAACACAGGCAGTTTGCTCTAGAGTCTACATGCCTAAGTACCAGGATACACTGCTACTACTGTAATGGTTTTCATCAGTACAAGATACATCACTACAGGGCCTGAGGAAAGCCACTTGGAGATTTTTAATCTTATCTGGTAGATGTGTAGTACTCACTTATTGATAATGATAAAGATTTTGGAAATTAAGTAATAATAAAGATTCCAGTGTTTAAAAAGCCATCTATAGAAATATAAAAGTGCCCTTTTACAGGGTACAGAGTTTCAGGCCTGAAGGGCTTTGCTTCAAAGTTGAGTATGAATTTCAAGAAATAAACTCACATAAAAATAGTTTTAGTTATACTACATTAGATATGTTGGGTTGCTCTGTTCCACTTAGCTCCAAATGTAACATTATATTTTCAAAACCATTGCTGTGCCATCATTTTTTTACTCTCCCCTCTAAAATTCCTAGAAGTTGATATGCTTCCAATATGACAGATGCAGCAAAATGACTAACTATTTTAGCAGAAAACTATTATAAATACATAAAAAGAAGAGCAATTCATTTTATATTTTATTTGCTACTTCCTATAGGTTATAACACTAGTGTTTATGATATGACTGGTTATTTTCAAGGACAGAGAAAATATTCTCTACCTAATAGGTTTCATTTTTCTTTCTTTCAATTCCACTGTTTTAACAACAACAAAAAATTGTATGTTTTAGAAAACACATATACTTCAGAAAACAATTCTTTAAAAAATGTATTATTGTGAGACTCAAAATAACAATAAATAAATCAATATTCTATTGACAGCATGGAAAACATTAAAAGTCTGATTTACATTTATTTTCATATTGCTTCTTCCCTCTCTTTCATGTTTTCAGTAACTACTTATGGAACTCTAAGCAGTAACCAAAGGAATTGAAGATAGTAATAAAATATTACTGGATATACAAAAATTTTTTTGTTATTCTGAAATTGATATTTTACCCTCCCTAATAAATATTCTATTTTTGCCATGTATTTAACCAAACATTTTTTTGTTTGTTTCTATCAAGTAGAATATCAATGCAGTTAATTTTCTGGAATATTTACTAATTATAGCAAAAAATAAAAAATAAACAACAAAAACCAAACATGTTCAACTAGTATATAATTCTTATAAAATTATTTCTCCCTTATTGACTAAATATTCCAGAGTACTAGGTAAAGGAAGATTTGTCATTTTCTAGTCAATATTTTATTTTCTGTGTGAGCGAGTGAGTGAGTGAAGTCATTCAGTTGTGTCCGACTCTTTGCGACCCCATGGACTGTAGGAACCAACCATGCTCCTCTGTCCTAGATAAGCTCTAAGTATTAAGTTGACTTCAGACAAATATTTATTTTGATTTTGGGTATTATTTTAATAAATATAGAATATTTTTCTTCAATTTATTTTGCCTTGTGTCAGGAAGGAAGAAATTTTCCTCACCCCTTCTAGGTTCTTCTGCCTGGTTTAAGAATTAAACTGACATGAGAAAGATTAGGAAAAGAAAATCAAACAAAAGTTTAAAACCATGTAAACATGGGAAAGATCTCAGAAAACTGAGTAACTTGTCAAAATGGCTGAAACTCTCACCTTAAATATCCTCTTCATCTAAAGGCAAAAAGATGTTGGGAGTAGTGGTTTGAGACCTCAGAAGGAAGAAAGGCAATTGTCATGGAAATGGAAAAGTAAATGCTTTGTAAACAAATGTTTTCTGGGCCTTGCAGAGACAGTCAGACACAGAGGAATTTTAACAGACTTTACTAGGTTCCGCATGTAATTTTGGGAGATCCCCTGGGGGAGGTCATGGCAATCCACTGGAGTATTCTTGCTTGGAGAATTCCATGGACAGATGATGCTGGCGGGCTACAGTCCATGGGGTTACAGAGAGTGGGACACAACTGAGTGACACCTAACTGGTACAAGAGTTATCTGTAGTGATATCTCCCTTCTTGGAACAGGTCCTCTATCTTCATTCCTTAGGCAGTTAGGGGGAAGGTCTAAGTTTCTTTCTGAGTCTTTTGGACCTTGATTGTTTTCAGTTTGAAATAATCCATATGTCAAAGAGACATTTTTGAAGTGTCAAATTTTATCCCTTATAATAACATAGGGACAATAGCATACGCATATTTTATTTAATTTATATGGAGCTTTTACAAATCTAATAGCCTCTTTCTATCTTGGTTTGCTTAGTTTGAAAGAAGAAAGATAATGCCTAACTTTATATACATTAATAATTAGAAATAGTTTGAAGAAAGTGCCTGGAATACAGTAGGCACTCAATAAATGGTAGCTAAATTTAAAATGCCAAAAATTCTTTGAGACAGAGTTTTGTGAATAAATTGTATCTAACTCTTTGTGAGAACTCATGGAACATAGCTCACTATGGGTTATGGGTTGCCTTGCCCTCCTCCTGACCCAGGGGATCTTCCTGACCCAGGGATCAAACCCACATCTTCTGTGTCTCCTGTACTGGATGTGGATTCTTTACCTGCTGAGCCATCAGGGAAATCCAATTATATGTATGGATATATATGTATATGTATATGTATATGTATATATGTGTGTGTATGTATATATATATATATATATATATATATATATATATATAAAGGAAATGGCAACTCACTCCAGTATTCTTGCCTGGGAAATCCCATGAACAGAGGAGCCTGGTGGGCTGCAGTCAAGGGGTCCCAAAAGAGTTGGACCAGACCCAAGGAGTAAAACAAAACAGCTACATGTATATGTACATATCATAAAGAATTTTTAAGATGAATATGGCAATAATTTTTATCCTACTGGATATCTGATACCCATCATTATTTAGTTAATTGTGCAAAATTGCTTTCCCAAGTACATCCTCAGTACACTTTGAGCTGTTTTATCTAGGAGTATTTAGTCACTACTAAATGATTTGTATCTTAGAGGCTTTTAACTCAGTCTTTTGGGCAGTTAAGAGGTTCTGTTCTTCCTTTCTTCTTTTTATTATTCACTCATTCTTTCATTCATTCATCTCATTTATTCACCCATTCACTCATACTATGTTCACTTAATAAATCTATACAGAGAAACAGTTATCTGCAATAAAAATATTAACAGTGTCCTGCCCTTGTAGCTTAGACTACTTTTGACTTTCATTCATCAAACATTGATTGAGTATGAATGTTTTGTCAGGCTCTTTTCTAGGAGTTGAGAACATAGGTGAGGAAGAAAAAAGTACCCTTCTTTCTCTCTTGGAACTTATGTTGTCATAGAAAAATAAAAACAGGTGTATGGAATAAATAGAATATAATATTATACAAGCACTAATAGAGTATAAAGGAGCTTCCCTGGTAGCTCAGATGGTAAGGAATCCACCTGAAATGCAGGAGACCCCAGTTTTATTCCTGGGACAGGAAGATCCCCTCGAGAAGGGATAGGCTACCCACTCCAGTATTCTTGGGCTTCCTTGGTGGCTCAGACAGTAAAGAATCCGCTTGCAATATGAGAAACCTGGGTTCGATCCCTGGGTTGGAAAGATCCTCTAGAGGAGGGCATGGCAAACCACTGCAGTATTCTTGTCTGGAGAAATCCATGGCGAAAGGAGCCTCATGGGCAGCAGTCCATGGGATTGCAGAGTTAGACAAGACTGAGTGACTAAGCACAGCACAGCAATTGAATGTAAAAAAAAAAAGTAACATAGTTACTCTGACTGAGCAAAGCCTTTCTTCATGATCAGAGATACATACTTTTATAGAATCCATTTTTATAAGTTGGATTTTTTTCAGTACCTCCATTTTGGTGCCACTATTTGCCATTGTCCTGCTGTGCTTTAATTTGTCCTGAAGCTAACTGTCCAAGAATCAAAATTGATTTTTATTTTCAGCGAATTAATATTTCTCTAATTTAGCTTATTTTCCCTGTTTGGGAAATGAGAGCAAATATTTCTCTGGTCTTCCTTCATACTATCAAGCTAAAATGCAAATTGGGACCTTGCTTCTGCTTCCTCTTTGTCCACTTGAGTGTGCCTCTAGTGAAGAGAACTTCTCAGTCAGAATCAGATGCTTGTAAAGTAAAAGGGCTGCTGAACGCCTAAGGCATGTCTGAGCAAGCTTTACTGCCCTATTTATAAGACAACAGGGTGCTTTGCTTAGAAAACCCAGCTTCTTCTGGGAGTCCACAGGCAAGTTGGTTACCAGGCAACAACCGATTTCTTATGAAAACCAAATATAAAAGCCTACATCATTAATTAAACAGATAAGGATACAGTCTTCCCATAGTTACTAACCTGGAAGCAAGGAAGTTATGCATCGAATATGTATAAATCATCATTTTGGTTTTGTAAAGATGCTCTTGTTTTAGTCATATACAGCAGGTAACTGCTGTGAGAATAAGATGAGTAGCCTATATTAAAATGTCACTTATTGGTTAGAGCAGTTGAATAGTTTTTTATCTATTAGAAAAGAGATTACAGCCAGGAGGTTTATATGTAAATTTCAGGAAAGGTGCACACATTGATGTTGTCAGTTTAGCATAAGCTTTACCATTTCAGTCTTAGATGATACAAAGAGGACAGACAGAGAATAAGCATGTTATGATAGGCCCAAAGGAAGCAAAGCAGAAGAAACAAAACAAATTGCAGCATTCAAAGTCCTATTAAGTAGATCATTGTCAGTATTTAGATTTCCAAAATTAAGTCAGAGGGGAATGTCATACAATTGAGCAGTTCTTTTCTAGAACAATAATGTGGCGGCTACTGCTGTAAGCATTAGTCAGAGGCTAACTGCACTCTGTTCCACTCGTAAGCTCTACTAGGCCACAATGAATACGTTGGACAGATACAGAAAGGAAGGAACACCCAGCACCTTACATTATTCTACCAAGAGATGAATGATAGGTACGAAGATGTTAGGAGGAACAAGGAATTAAACTTGTTCTCAGGAAGATAAGAATAAGATGTTTGCAGGCAGATATTAGTCTGCCAATCTCAGAGTATTTATAATATGAGCTGGTTTGAATATCTCAGAGCATTTTTGTGAGGTGTTTCTCTGCTTGCATTCATAATTCCTGTAATTGGTTAAATTTTGATGTCCTCTGAAGTTTGTTGTCCTCTGATAGGCAGGTGCCTAAGAATGTTGATTGAAGATGTAGTTATATTTTCTGTAGAGCTTCCTAGGTGATGTTAGTGGTAAAGAACCCAATTGCTAATGCAGGAGACATAAGAGATATGAATTCCATCCCTGGGTCAGGAAGGGCTTCTGGAGGATAGTATGATAATCCACTCTAGTAGTCTTGCCTGGGGAAGCCTATGGGCACAGGAGCCTGGCAGGCTACAGACCATAGGGTTGTAAAGAGTCAGGCATGACTGAAACAACAGCACACACACATGCACACAGAGTTATATTTTAAAATTAATTTTAGTAATATTATATTTTTAAGTGGGTAGAACGATGATGTACTTGAAGAGAATACAGTTGACCACTCTTTGTATGTGTATGTGTGTGCATATTTTTTAAAGTCACATGATGGTTGTTTTATCCATGAACTTGACAGGTAGATTGAATTGTATACCCAATCATATACTTTTCTCCACTTACCCAACTTGTCACTTGAACAAATGTTGACTGAAATTTTTGTCTCTGAAGCAATTATGAATGAGAAAATGGTTATGAATATACACCAGTTTTTTAGGACAATTATATCCTTATTTCCTAGTTTAGCTTTTTCAAGGTCAGGAGAAGGCCTATAAGAAGTCACATAGCTTGAGTATTATAAGCAACTGCCACCCTGAATCTTTGAGTAATTCTTCCAAAATCCAGTTATAATCTGCATCCAGTGTGATGTCAAATGCTCATCTCTAACAGATAAGAGAAAATCCAGATTCTCTTCTCTGCTTCTCTGGGAAGTGTATCTGGTGATAAGACTGGAAAATAGGATGATAAGAGTTAATTGACATTACTACAAATTTCTTTCAAAAATTGAGCAGTTCAAGGTTTTTTCATGATTAGATTCAAGTTGGGCTTCTCCAATAGATATACTATAATAGCTTTTTTTGTGACCCATTTGAGGTATCACATTCAGGTAGAAATGTGGCAAAATAAAAATTGGTTAATCTGAGTATAATGGGATTTTCTTTTACTATTTTAAAAACTTTTCAATAAGTTCATTATTATTTCAAAATAAAAGTTCAAAAAAATTATGATTGACTTTGGGACATATTTCATAATAAATTCCTAATGATATTCATATTAGATAAGCTTAAAATATATTTTTGAGGCTATTAAAATTATTATATGGCTGTTTTTTAGAGGGTTGCTATGGTTTTCTTTGTCTATTTTTCTTTATGTCTTCATGTTTGTCTTAAACATGATCATATGGATGATTAATTCAGATTATTATAACTGTAAATAGTCAGTATTAATGACTACATTATTAAGTTCTAATTCCCACATTTTGTAGTGTTTTGATTTAATTTAAAAGATAAATGAAGTAGGTTTTTTTTAGTGATCGCTTAATAGATCCAGATTTTTGCTAGTGCTTTCACTTGTGTTATATAATTTAATCTTTCTAATAACACAGTGATTTATGTGCTGTTGTCTCAATATTTTAAATGAAGAAAATGACTTTCAGAACATATTTTTTCAGGGTCACGGAATTTTAGTAAATGAGTCAACACTGGGATCCAAAGCTATCTGGCTTAAAATGAAAGGACTTTCAGTACAGTTTCATTTCAGGATTAAATTTGTTATTCACAATTTTAATTTTAGTAGGTATTCTATATGATCTATGTTGAAAATAGTATGACTGTGATAAGGGTTTCTTAAGAATAAGAAATTTTCAATTTAATTTTTAAATAAACATTTCTCAAGTACCTAGTAAGATGTGTAGATCAATATATTGAGTACATATTAATCAGCAATGAAATCAGATCTTTTCTATCTTCAGCACACATTTTTAATTCAGAAGTTGACTAAATCATTGATACATGTTTAAATTTGTTGGCATGATGAATACAAAATTGTATGGTTTTTTTTCTGTAGTTCTAACATGGTGATTCTCAACAGGAACGAGAAGGAGAAATATATATTACCACTTACTGTTTCTCCTATCCTACACTTACTTCTGAGGGTACAATGGAACCTGGGCATGATTTATACATTGGATGAATAAAAGCTTTGCTTATAAATCTTGACAAATACCCTACAAAATTCTCTCATAATCATTCTGTAGTTTGGGAATAAAGTTATATTCTGAGAATATCATATCACCATTCAAGAAGACAAATCAGAGAAAGCATTTATGCTTTTATGACATTGGTTATTACTGTTGACTTTAATCTGGTCTACATAAAAAAACTAACATTTAAGAGGTTTAACACTTCTTAAAGATTATGTACTATGTGATTAAAATGCATAATTTTAATATTTTTAATAACAAAAAATAGTAGGCCATACTTGCCCTCTCAACAGCCCATAGTCTTGTCTGTAGAGTGTGTTTCTCTCAAAGTAAATGCAGTTCTTACCAATCAAAAAGAAAAAAAAAAAATTAGTAGTCAGGCAAATTAGGATGTCCAGGGTCATCTCATACCCCCAATAATATCTATATCCATTATATAACAATTTTCACTTCTGCTTTGAAATTATTAAATAATATATCTTCTCCTTTCAATTTTTTTTGACCCTGTCTTAGTGCAGGCTATATAGTTAGATTGTTGCAGTAAAACAAATTATTATCACAAATACAAATTTATGTGTATGAGTATGTGTGTTCACCAAAACCTGCAGAGTTCCTCTGTTTCATCTAAGATCAAATTTAATCTCCTGAGCCCTGTGTTGCATTATTTTTTGTTCTGAGTCATTTTTATTTATAAGTTTCTATGGAGGATTCATATGGCCCTAGAACACAAAACCTCTTAGGAGGATGGGGAGGGAAACAGGAGGAGCTTCAAAAGGGTGGGAATATATGTATACCTATGGCTGAATCATGTTGAGGTTTAACAAGAAAACAGCAAAATTCTGTAAAGCAATTAACCTTCGATAAAAAATAAGCTAATTTTTTAAAACCTCTTATAAAATATTATTATTATGTATTTTTCCCAAGGCATAAATACTCTTTCATATTTCTAGATCTACCTTTTGAAAGCCATGTTCAGCTATAAACTGCTTAGCACAGTGTGTGCTCGTTCATATCCACCTCTTTGCAACCCCATGGACTATAGCCCACCAGGCTCCTTTGTTCATGGAATTTTCCAAGCAAGAATACTGAATTGGGTTACCATTTCCTACTCCAAGTGATCTTCCCAACCTAGGGATCAAACTCACATCACTTGTGTTTCTTGCATTGGCAGGTGGATTTTTTACCACTGTGCCATGCAAAGCCTGATATTTAATAAAAGCTTATAATAACTACCATATATTATTTTATTTTTAATGAGTGATTATCTGGATATTGGAAAACTATTTCTAAATTATCATTTCTCATTATGCAGTTTTGTAAAGCTAAGTTGCCCTTTCTGTTTGGTTAAGAAGAAAAGGGGAATTTTCTTAATTAAGAATGTATTTTATTTAGAAATATTTATGTACAATGTATTTTATTTAACATTGAACATATAGCATAAGACTAAGATAGAAGAATTATTTCTCTCTGAAATTCTGAGGAAACAATTTAAGTCTATTATTTGTCTTTCTATGAAGAACAAATTAGAAAATACATTATTTTATATTTATGAAAAAGCTTGCATTGCCAAATCTCAAGCATGGAACAATTAACTTTGCTTACTCTTTTTTTTTTTAAATATCCCCTTTTCATAATGTTAAATCACTGAATAAAATAACACACCTAGTGTAAACCACTCACGGCTTAAAATTATCAAAGATATGAATAATAAAAGAACAGAACAGAAAGAATGCCAAAGCCATCTTTTTCATGCATACACTTCCTATTAAATCATATATCAAAAAAATGTAAAAACTCCATAAAAAGACATATATGTATACCACTTTTTCATTAAAACACTTCCTTTCAATGCAGATAATAGTTTTAGAGTTAAATTCTCCAGAGAAGAGAAGTCTATTTAAAAATATTGCCCAAACCTACTACATATAGTTTACCCTTTTAGAAACTAAATTTTCAAAATGATAGGAGATGCAGAAACCCACTGTTCTACATTAAGATGCCAACTCTTTCGATTCCTCAAATATTTGGTAGAGTTTGAGACTTTAGGAATAGAGTTTATTATTGATTAAGAAGTTATATTATCTTAGGAGAGTATAAAGAATTAGGAATACTATTAATACTAAGAATCAAATAAAAATTACTTGCTCATGTGTACTCTCCAAGGTGTTCAATTTTATATTCAGTATCTATTACAGTGCCAGGAAGAAAGATGGGCTATTTACAGGGAAAAAAGGAACATTGTTCCAGACCATGATGTGATAGGGTATTTTCTTGGGAGGCTGTGAGCTGAGTAAGAATAGGTGAGTGGATTTTCTAGGAACAAATAGCTAATTAAAGAAGAGAACAACAGGACTGGACATAGGTCTTCTAAACACCGGTTTATTAACCATAGCTATCTTCAAGCAAAAAGAATTAAAGTGTAAGTGTAATTTTACATAAAAGGCTACAGCGCAGATTCACATTATTATTATTTTTTTACATTGATTGGGCACTTATTAATCTCTAAGCCTAGCTAACTACCTCAAAACTTTTGTGCAAGGCTGTTAGCTGAGAGCAAACAAGATGTCTGTTTTACTAATATTGAAAAAAAATGGTGAAAAAAAATTAATTCCCATACCCCATTGATGAGTCTGGAGTACAGTCTTTTTTTCTATGAAGAAAAGCCCATTGTTATTGCAAAAACTATTTAGATGACATAAGTATTGAAAAGTGCTTTATTCCAATTAAGTGACATGTATTGGACTCAGTTTACATAAAGAGGCAAATGATCCAGAATAGCCAACACAATAATGAAGGAGAAGGACAAGGCACTACCCTGTCTCAAGTCTTGCTATAAAGCTACAGTAGTCAAAGGGCCTCCCTGGTGGCTCAAATGGTAAAGAATCTATTTGCATTGCAGGAGACACAGGTTTGATCCCTGGGTTGGCAAGATCCCCTGAAGAAGAGAATAGCAACCCACTCCAGTATTCTTGCCTGGAAAATCCCATGGACAGAAAAGCCTGGGGGGCTACAGTCCATGGGGTCTCAGAGAATTGGACACAACTGACTAACCCTGGAGAAGGACATGACAACTCACTCCAGTATTCTTGCCTGAAAAATTCTGTGGACAGAGGAGCCTGGTAGGCTACACAGTTCATGGGGTCGCAAAGAGTCGGACACGACTGAGCGACTTCAATGTCAATGTCAATGAGTGACTAACACTTTCACTTTCACAGTAATCAATACAATATGATATTGGTGAAAGAAAAGACAAATAGATCAATGGAATGGAATAGGAAGCCAAGAAACAGACCACATAATTACAGTCAAGTGGTATTTCACAAAGGAGAAAAGACAACACGATAGTGGAAAGTTGTTCAACAAATGGTGCTGAAAAAATGAACATCTATATGCAAAAAAGGGAGAAAAAATCTAAATGCAGACCTTACACCCTTCACAAAATTTAATCCAAAATGAATCATAGGCTTAAATGTAAAATGGAGAAGTATAAAACTTCGAGAAGATAACAGGAGAAAATCCAAATGACTTTGGATATGGTGATAACTTATCAGATACAGCACCAAAGAAGAAATAATTGATAAGCTAGATTTCATTAAAATTTAAAACTTCTGTTCTGTGGAAGAGAAAAAGAAGCCACAGACCTGGAGAAAATCTTTGCAAAAGACATAAAGGGTTCATTCAAGATATATACAAAAACTGTTAAAACTCTGCAATAAGTAAACAAACAAACAAACAAAAATGGGCCAAAGACCTTATAAAACATGTCACCAAAGAAGATACACAGAGGGAAAACAAGCTTATGAAAAAAACCCTTTGCATCGTATGTCATCGGGATATGTAAATTAAAACCAGATATAGCTATGTATTTACTAGAATGATGAAAATCCAAAACACAACATCAAATGCTGACTGTGATATAGAGCAAAAGGAATTTTTACTTATTACCAGTGGGAATGAAAAATTATAACAGTTACTTTTGAAGAAAGTTTGATTAGTTCTTGCAAAACAAAACATGCTTTTACCATATGTTCTAGGAATTATACTACTTAGTATTTTCTCAAATTACTTAAAAATTATATCCACACCAGAACCTGAACATGATTGTTTATAGGAGCTTCATTCATAATTGCCAAAACTTGGAAGTAACAAGATGTTCTTCAGTAGGTGAATGGATAAATAAACTGTGAAAATCCAGACAATGAAATATTCAGTTCAGTTCAGTTGCTCAGTTGTGTCCAACTCTTTGTGACCCCATGGATTGCAATACACCAGGCTTTCCTGTTCATCACCAACTCCTGGAGCTTACTCAAACTCATGTCCAGAGAGTTGGTGATGCCATCCAACATCTGATCCTCTGTAGTCCCCTTATCCTCCTGCCTTCAATCTTTCCTAGCATCAGAGTCTTTTCCAATGAGTCTGTTCTTTGCATCAGATGGCCAAAGTATTAGAGTTTCAGCTTCAGCATCAGTCCTTTCAATGAATATTCAGCACTGATTTCCTTTAGGATGGACTGATTTCCTTTAGAATTGGCAGATTTCCTTTAGTATTGGCAGATTTCCTTTAGGAAGGATCTCCTTGCAGTCCAAGGGACTCTCAAGAGTCTTCTCCAACACCACAGTTCAAAAGCATCAATTCTTTGGTGCTCAGCTTTCTTTATAGTCCAACTCTCACATCCATACATAACTACTGGAAAAACCAAAGCTTTGACTAGATAGACCTTTGTTGGCAAAGTAACGTCTCTGCTTTTTAATATGCTGTCTAGTTTGGGCATGGTTTTTCTTCCAAGGAGCAAGTGTCTTTTTATTTCATAATGAAATATTATTTGGTGCTAAAAATAAATGAGCTACAAAGTATGAAAAGACAAGGAAAAAACCTAAAAATATATTAACAGGTAAAAGAAATATCTGAAAAATGCTATATATTGTATGATTTTAACTACATGACATTCTGGAAAAGACCAAACTATGGAGACAGTGGGAAAAAAAATCAATAATTTCCAGAGGTTGAGAGGTGAATGAGGCATAAATAGGCAGAGCATGGAGGATTTTAGGGGCAATGAGAATACTATGTGTGATACCAGAATCATACATATGTGTCATTATACACTTGTCAAAACTCATAGAATGTACCTGACCAAGAGTGAACTATGGACTTTGACTGATAATATGTATGAGTGTAAGTTCATTGACTGCAATAAATGTACCAATTTGGTCCATGAAGTTTATAACTGGATATGATGTGTGAGTGTGGAAGCAAGGGGCATACAAGAACTCTTGTGCTTCCTTCTCAATTTTGTTGTGAAACTAAAGCTGCTCTAAAAAAAGAAAACCTACTTAATCAAAAAGTGTACATTGAGCTCCTACTACGTGTCAGACGTTGTTGGCTTTGGGGTATAAAGATGCTTTAAGCACACAGTGGAAGTGGATAATTAAACAGATAATTTCAGCATAATTTGTTGGGTGATAAGATAGTGATATACATAAAGCCCAGAAAAGGGAAAGTAATAAGGCAAAAGAAAAAGTCAGAGAAATCTTGGAGAAGAATTTTCTTTCTGCTTGAGCTGAAGTTTTAGAATTGTGTGATTATGGCTCAGATGGTAAAGAATTTGTCTGCAATGCAGGAACCCTGGCTTCGATTCCTGGGTAGGGAAGATCCCCTGGAGAAAGGAATGGGAACCCACTCCAGTATTCTCACCTGGAAAATCCTATGGACAGAGGAGCCTGGCAGGCTCATGGGGTCACAGAGTTGGACATGACTGAGCAACAAAACATTTGAGCCAAAAGCTTTAGAATTGTGTGATATAATACATAGTATAGGATTTTCACTAATATGAGAAAAAATGGGAAATCATTTTCATTTATCACTTTAGCAAAATAATCTTTCAACATTTCAAGTTTGTATAAGGTAGAGTAGGAGTGTAATTTGATTTATTACATTCTTACTCTACCTTATACAAACTTGAAATGTTGAGTCTGAGTGAACTCCCGGGGTTGGTGATGGACAGGGAGGCCTGGCGTGCTGCGATTCATGGGGTCGCAAAGAGTAGGACACAACTAAGCGACTGAACTGAGGAGTGTCATTGTTGAAAATATCTTTTATAACCCATGAAAAAATTCCAAAATATTACATATTTGGAATAAATGCTCAGAGGTAAACATTTAGTATTACTCTACCATATTTTCCCTGGAGAAGGAAATGGCAACCCACTCTAGTACTCTTGCCTGGAAAATCCCATGGATGGAGGAACCCGGTAGGCTACAGTCCATGGGGTCACAAAGAGTCGGACATGACTGAGCGGCTTCACTTCACTTACCATATTTTAGATTTATAAAGAATTACCAGAAAATGATTTATTTGCTCACTTGTATGTTTTCTTGTATTGTTTTACTTCAATTAAATCTTAAGCAAATACATTGGCTTACATAGCTAAGAAGTCTAGAGATAAACATGAGTTTAAATAGGATTGAATATAAGACTCATGGAAGGTAATTAAAATTTTGTCTATCTCTATTCTTTGATTTGGCTTTATTCTCTACTGGCTTCATTCTTAAGCTCCATGTGGTACCTAAATGCCTGCCAATAGCTGCAAGACAATTGGACCTCATGTTCACTTCAGATGGAAAGGAGAGTGGAGTTCCTGCTCAGGTCCAAGGATTATTTGTTTGTTCCTCAGTAAAATTAACACCCATCCCAGAACCAATCAATGGACCAGCAATACAAAGTTATTCTAATTAATATGACCTGGTAATATGACCAGTGAAAAATACATGATTCTATGAAGAAAATTCATGATTCTGAATAAAGGATAGACACATGACAGCTAAAAAACTTCAAATGTCCTGGAGATATCAACTGTTCACTAAGCTCCAGTACCCAATATCTCTTCTTTATTCAGAATTAGAACATCTGAATGTCAGCCATACATATACTCCCTTGAGTGTAGGCAATATCTCCTACTCTGTCTTAAAACTACATGAGTTATTCATCTAAGTTTGAGCCAAGGGGTAAGAGCAGAGGTTGTGTTTGAAACTTCTGAATGATCTCTTTAATAATGGTTGTAGAGATGTGCTTGGACCAAGAGTCTGTCATATAGAGTGAAGTAAATCAGAAAAAAAAAAATATTGTATATTAATGTATATATGTGGAATCTAGAAAAATTCCACAGATGAATGAAGATGAGGATGTAGAGAAGGGCGGAGGGGAGGGGAAGGTGAGGTGAACTGAGAGATTAGGTTTGACATAAATACACTAGCGTATGTAAAATAGATAGCTGGTGGGAACCTACTGTATAGCATAGTGTTGTATAGAATGTGCTGTATATTTATAGCTCAGTGCTCTGTGATGATCTAGATGGGTAAGATTGGGAATAGTTTCAGTCCAAGAGGGAGGAGAAATATGTATACATATAGCTGGTTCACTCCATTGTACAGTAAAAACTAATAAAGCATTGTAAAGCAATTATACTCCAATAAAAAAATGATTACTCTGAACTCTCTTCTCCAGCAGATCTTCCCAATCCAGGGATTGAACCCAGGTCTCTCGCATTGTAGGCAGATGCTTTACCATCTGAGCCACCAGGAAAGTCTATCCCATTTTACAAGCAGTGAAATGACAGTGATTTTTGGCAACATTGGAAGTGTCAGGGAGAGGAATATTTCTTTCTCTTCTTCTTGGTTCTTTGGGCCAGTAAATAATTAACTTAATACAAAACAGATTAACAGGAAAAAAAAATAATTTGGTACATGTGAAGGTCCCTTAGACATAAGACCTAAAAAGTGACCAGAACAGGCAGCTTTTCTACCTTTTAAATAAAGAAACAATACATTTGTGAAGATTGAAAACACAGAGAAGTTTGGGCTTGGGGTAGCAAATTAGTGAAGACGTAGCAAGGTTTGTGTATACAGCCTTCTTGGCTTCTAATTCTCCATTCCAGGTGATAAGGATGCCTCTCTACTTCCTAGTATAGGGACAGGATCATTCATATGGGAGATTTCTTTTCTCCTTTCAAGGGGCTCAGAGTGCTTTTCTTGCACCAGCTATTTCTTAAGTAACTTTATTTATTTATTTATTTTAAACACTGACCATGATTGTGCTTTATTTGAAGATACAGTACATTCATTCACTTTCAAAACAGGAATCTCAACATATTTATTAACTTTTTCCTAGTATGCTTTATCACAGGATCTTGAATGTAGTTTCCTGTACTATACAATAGGATCTTGTTGTTTATCCAGTCTACATAATAGCTCACGTTTGGTAGTACCATATTCCCATTATATCCCTCCCCCTCCCTCCCTCTTCCTTGACAACCGCAAGTGTATTGTCTATGTATATGAGTTTGTTTCTGTTTCATACAAAAGTTCATATGCGTTGTATTTTAGATTCCACACATAAGCGATAACATGTAATATTTGTCTGGTTTGCTTAAAATGATAATCTCTAGGATCAGCCATGTTGTTGAAAATTGCATTATTTCATTCTTTTTATGGCTGAGTAATATTCTTTGTGTGTATGTGAGTGTGTGTTTAAACCTTTAGGCATTCATCTGTCCATGGACACTTTGGTTGTTTTGTACCCTTTGTTGATTTGTACCCTTGATAACCTTGTATATGTAATAAGTTGGTAAGCAAGCACATGAAAAAAAACAAAAACAAACAAACAAACAAAACAACCCAAAGAAATAGCACCTCTATGTGAATAGTAGCTCTATTTACAATAGCCAAGATATGGAAACAACCAATAACAATCTTAAGTAACTTTAATTCAAAATAATCAGTATGCCAAAGTGGCATGTTTGGGGGCAGCCCCTTGAGCCCCATCAGAAGCCAAATCTAGAACCAATGACTCTTTCAATACTATGAGAAAAATCTCAATATTTTGAAGGCAAACATGTATATCTGTGTGTTTCCAAGTAACTAGTTTATTTTTTAGCCACTTTTATTTAATAAATTACTATTATAATTGATTAGAGTTATGCTGGGATCAGCAATGTAGTTTGTCTAGAGAAGAAAGACATTTTCAATTTTATGCCTAATATTCTGAACCTACTCACACTATTTCTAATTTTTTTTTCTTTTAATAGGTAAAATCTACACTTAAGAGGAAAAAAATGACTTCAAACTGAACACTTGACTAAAGTCATAAATGAATTCTACATTCAGCATTGTTTAGGTTCAGGTCTATTTTATTGATGACTTAATGACACAGATCAACTCTTTCCTGGCCAGGTAGAACTGCCTTTAGACTTGTCCCTGAGGAGAAAGTTATTAGTATCTGTCAATGCCATCAAAATTATCACAAAATAAACAGATACTATACTTCAGAAGGGATTGTTTTAAACACAAAGTTTGATTAATTTTGACACAAACCATGTTGTGGCTGTAATTACGTGTCCTGGTGGGTGAGTTTCTGTTGAGAAGATTTCCTTACCCTTAATGACAAGTATAAATGAGAAGAGTTGCTCTTTCAGACAGGAGATGATAAGGCTTCCAAGGCAGCACATTTTCTTGCAGAAAAGCATAACATTCAGAACAGCAAAAATTAAATGGAGTTTAAAAAACCCCAATCTGTAATAAGTACAGATTGTCAATATACTCAAAATACTGTGGTTTCATCCACTGGTGAGTCAAATGGTTTGAGTTCATAAGCAATACTTCTCCCAGGTACTTGTCCTTTCACACACCTCACCTATTAGTGTGAGTTTACACTAAAATAAATATTGCACAATCCAGGACTGAGAATTTCCATAAGATCCAGGGTCTCAAAACTTAAAGAACATAATGCACCAAGTCATAAGCTTTCCAAACCTAGAGGATTTCCTGAATATTTATAAACTAGCAATTATGCAACGCTGGAGATGTAAGAGACACAAATTTGATCCCTGGGTTAGAAAGATGCCCTGGAGCAGGGCATAGCAACCCACTCCACTATTCTTGCATGGAGAATCCCATGGACAGAGGAACAGGTGAGCTACACTCCATAGGGTCACACAGAGTTGGACACGACTGAAGTGACTTAGCATGCACAAAGCATCTATCATTTAATCTAACTACAGACATGTTTCTGAGTGTTTTAAATGTATTAGCTCAATAAATTCTCCTAACAACTCCATAAAAAAAAATGGTGATACATTATCTCTATTTGCAGATAAAGAAGCAGAAGCCTGTAAAATTTACATAACTTGCTCAAAGTCAGCTAATAAGTGACAGGGGGCAGCTATCAGATGTAACCAATCTGATTTCATGCTCTATTGTTTAAGAAGATAAAATCTATTGTACGGAAAATATTCATGTTTGAAAGAGAAGGAACTGATGAACTTTAACAAATGTTTATGTTCACATGTTTTTAATGAGAACAAACATATGTGTAATGGTTACTACAATTCTAACACCAATTTATTTGGTCTTTAAGAAGCCCAAATCATACAATGATACTTTTTCCGGGGATGGGAAGGTGGTTACTAGATCTGTTACTGGTTTGCAAACAGTGAAATTCTAAATTTTGAGACATTTATTCTACAGTAAATAAGAGAGATTGAGATGGAAGGGAGATGGTTTTCTAGGAAGTGTAGATGCCGGAAAGCAGAGTAAAGCAAGAATATAGCGTTTCATATTGTCCTGGAGGTCTCTGAGATTGTCCTCATTGACCCAGCAATCCCACTGCTGGGCATACACACCGAGGAAACCAGAATTGAAAGAGACACATGTACCCCAATGTTCATCGCAGCACTGTTGATAATAGATAGGACATGGAAACAACTTAGATGTCCATCAGCAGATGAATGGATAAGAAAGCTGTGGACGTATACACAATGGAGTATTACTCAGCCATTAAAAAGAATACATTTGAATCAGTTCTAATGAGATGGATGAAACTGGAGTGAAGTAAGCCAGAAAGAAAAACATCAATACAGTGTACTGACATATATATGGAATTTAGAAAGATGATATGATAACTCTGTATGCGAGACAGCAAAAGAGACACAACGTATAGAATGGACTTTTGGACTCTGAGGGAGAGGGAGAGGGAGAGGGTGGGATGATTTGGGAAAATGGCACTGAAACATGTATACTATCATGTAAGAAACAAATCGCCAGTCTATGTTTGATACAGGATACAGGATGCTTGGGGCTGGTGCACAGGGATGATCCAGAGAGATGATATGGGGTGGGAGGTGGGAGGGGGTTCAGGACTGGGAACTCATGTACACCCGTGGTGGATTCATGTCAATGTATGGCAAAACCAATACAGTAATGTAAAGTAAAATAAAGTAAAAAAAAAAAACAAAAAAAAAAGACTTCACAGTCCACTTCAGGGGGTATAGGTGTGACCCTCAGCTAGGAAACTAAGATCCAGCACACTGTGCAGCACAGCCAAAAAATAATAAAATAAAATAAAATAAAATTGTTAAATAAGAACAACAACAAAAAAAGAATATAGCAATATTGCAGGGGAAATGGGAGCCTTAAGAGCAACAGAAGAGTTTGTGGGCAGAGGAGGTAGTGTTGGAAGCTACTCTTTGTGTGCTTCTCTCATTTCTAAACTGATTTTTAAAAGATAGTCTATGTCTATTTAGTTGTTGCTCACCAAATTTGGTCTACTACCCATACTTCATAAATATTAAAAAAATAACTTGAACACCTTCTTGCCTTCTGTTCATGTCGTTTTGACTTCTGTTCTCGCCATTTACAAAACCTGTATTCCAATTACCTGAAGGAGTTTTACACGCATGTGTTGTTCTTTGCTTAGCTTGCTGAAAAGAATAATCATTTTTATTTAGTTAAGTGAGTTTAGGGTGTGTCATTCGTTTTCCAGCTTTAGATATTTCTCACTGAACAAGGAAGATAGTTTAACCTTTTACCCTGAGGCTGTGTCTGTTTGAAGCAAGGAAACAGTAAATCAATTTTTTCAAATACTGGTTAATTTAGGAAGACAATACATTCCATATAATTTTAGACTGAGGTTGCTGAAGTGTTGTCCACTTCATGCCAATGGGTAGGCTCTATAGTACAGAAATATTTATGAGAATATTCATTTATTCTATATTAATTAAATAGCAATTATTAATGGCTTTCAATTGGTCAAATACTGTATTATGCTGAGATATTTTGATGTTCTAAAGTTTTCAGATTAATAAGAAATAAAGGTAATGTTCATTATAATTTGTTTAGTGCATATGTGCCAAGGAAAATGCTGGGGACTTTATATGCATTATTTCATTTAGTCCTCTTGGGAAGGAAAATAAAATTCCCTTCTGGTTAGTATAATTGACAGGCTTAAAGAGAATTAAATTGACAGGCTTAAAGAGAAAATCAAATTTTAATTTTGTATGTACAAGAGTTCATGGAAATATGAAATTCAAAGAAAAGAGCAAAACAGGAAGCATTTACATCATTTAGACTGGACTTCCCTTGTGGCTCAGATTGTAAAGAATCTGCCTGCAATGTGGGAGACCTGGGTTCGATCCCTGGGGTGGGAAGGTCCCTAGAGAAGGGAATGGCCACCCACTCCAGTATTCTGGCCTGGAGAAATCCATGGAGAGAAAAGGCTGGTAGGCTAAAGTCCATGGGGTCACAAAGGATTGGACATGACTTAGCAACTAATACTTACATGCCTTTTAGACAAAGATTTAATACATCTGTGAAGAAACTGACAAGACAAATAAACTTAGGCTTGGATACTAATTAGTGAAGAAATTCAGCAGAGTTGCTTTACATTGTTTTCTCTATCCTGAATTCCTGTCTCCAGGGTAAGGTTGTCTCTCTCCCTCTTCATGCAGACAGAGTACCTTTCATATATGAGACGTGTTTTCTGCTTTCAGAGGGGACAAAGGAGTGTCAGAGCATCATTTTTGCACCAGCTGTTTCTCAAATAACTTTAATTCAAAATAGTCAATAAACCAAAGTGGCATATTTGGGGGCAACTTGCTTTGAACCCTATTAGTCCTCAAAGCCATTCTAGAGTTTAGGCACTCTTATTAAAAATCGTGGACATTTATGTGCCTCCCAGTGCACACATGAAACTCCCTCGTGAAAAATGGAGTCTTGCTCTAGTCCCTTGAATCTTCCTTGGTTTGTGAATGCTTTGCTAGTTTCAAGTCTAGCCTCAAAGACCATTGCTGGGTTTTGCTACCTCCCTATGGGAGATGTGGACACCATGGAAGCAGTGCAGGCTACTTTACCAGAGACAGAAGCTCGTGTGGAACCAGACATGTACAGGAAGAGGTCAACTTGGAATCCTACTGTATCTAGCCTTCAAATAATTCCAATATTGCTGTTGTTCAGTCTCTCAACCATGTCTGACTCTTGGTGACCCCATGAACTGCTGCACACCAGGCTTCTCTGTCCTTCACCATCGACAGGAGCTTGCACAAACTCATGACCATTGAGTAAGTGATGTCATCCAACCATCTTGTCTTCGTACATCCCCTTCCTTCAATCTTTCCCAGCATCAGAGTCTTTTCTAATGAGTTGGTTCTTTGCATCAGGTGGCCAAAATATTGGAGCTTCAGCTTTACCGTCAGTCCTTCTAACGAAGAGTCAGGATTGATTCCCTTTAGGATTGACTGGTTTGATCTCGCAGTCCAAGAGACTTTCAAGAGTCTTTTCCAACACCACAGCTCAAAAGCATCAATTCTTTGGCACTCAGCTTTCTTTATAGTCAAACTCTCACATCCATACATGACTACTGGAAAAACCATACATTTGACTACATGGAACTTTGTCCACAAAGTAATGCCTCTGCTTTTTAATATGCTGTCTAGGTTGGTCATAGCCTTTCTTCCAAGGAGTAAGCACGTTTTAATTTTGTGGCCTCAGTCACCATCAGCAGTGAATTTGGAGCCTCCCTAAAATAAAGTCTGTCACTGTTTCCCCATCTATTTGCCATGAAGTGATAGGTTGGGATGCCATGATCTTTGTTTTTTGAATGTTGAGTTTTAAGCCAGCTTTTTCACTCTCCTTTCACCTTCATTAAGAGGCTTTTTAGTTTCTCTTTGCTTTCTGCCATAAGGGTGCTGTCATCTGCCTATCTGAGGTTATTGATATTTCTCCAGCAATCTTGATTCCAGCTTGTGCTTCATCCAGGCTAGCATTTCCCATAATGTACTCTGCATATAAGTTAAATAAGCAGGGTGACATTATACAGCCTGGAGGTACCCCTTTCTCAATTTGGAACCAGTCTGTTGTTCCATGTGTGGTCCTAACTGTTGCTTCTTGACTGGTGTATAAGTTTCTCAGGAGGCAGGTAAAGTGCTCTTTTATTCCCATGTCTTTAAAAAATTTTCCAGTTTGCTGTGATCCACACAGCCAAAAACTTCAGTGTGGTCAGTGAAGCAGAAGTAGATTTTTTGTTGCTGTTGTTTTGTTTTGTTTTCTGGAATTCTCTTGCTTTTTATATGGTTCAACAGATGTTGGCAAAGTAATCTGTTTCCTCTGCCTTTTCTAAATCCAGCTTGAATATCTGGAAGTTTTCGGTTTACATACTGTTGAAGTCCAGCTTGGAGAATTTTGAACATTGCTTTGCTAGAAAGTGAAATGAGTGCAATTGTATTGTAGTTTGAATGTTCTTTGGAATTGCCTTTCTTTGGGATTGGAATGAAAACTGACCTTTCCAGTCTTGTGGCCACTGATGAATTTATCTTCAATGAAGTAGTCATAGTAATATTTTTAAAACATAACTTTCTGCTGAGAACTCTATAATTGTTTCCCTTTTGACTCAAAGTGAAAAAATCAGTCTTTACCACACTTTCTTTTGTCATTCTTACATATTCCTCTTTTCTTTCCTTACCTTATTTCAGTCACATTGACTTTTCTGTTCCTTGACCTCATCAGGTTCCTAACTTACAGCCTCTGACTGACTGCTGCTTGTATGAGGAAAGCTTTACTGTTGTTCAGTTGCTCAGTTGTGTCCAACTCTTTGATACCTCATGGACTGAAGCATGCCAGACTTCCCTGTCCTTCACCATCTCCTGAAGTTTACTCAAACTCGTGTCCACTGCATCAGTGATGTCATCCAACCATCTCATCCTCTGGCGTCCCCTTCTCCTCCTGTTTTCATTCTTTCCCAGCACCATCTTTCCCAAAGAGCACTGAGTCAGCTCTTTGCATCAGGTGACCAAAGTATTGGAGCTTCAGTGTCAGCATCAATCCTTCCAATGAATATTCAGGGTTGATTTCCTTTAGGAAATCGGGAACCAGGAGAGCTTAGCCTGTGTATCACCATAGTCATCTCCCTCGCCTCCTTCAGTGTGTCTATCTAAACTCATCATTGCACACCATTGCCATCCTTTTCACCCTTCTCTGTGTTTTCTTTGTGTCAAAGCAATTATCTCATTGTAACATTCTATATTTCATAATGCATTTATGCATCATATGTTTGTTTTCGTCCTCTCTTTTCCAGTATTACTTCCATGAGGACGGTGGTACTTTTGATCATCCTTATACTCTAAGGGCTCAGTGGGTAAAGAATCTGCCTGCAATGCAGGAGACACAGAAGACATGCATTCAATCCCTGGCTTGGAAAGATACCCTGAAGGAATAATTGGAAACTCCCTCAAGTATGTTGCCTGGAAAATCCCATTGACAGAGGAGCCTGGTGGACCTCAGTCCAAGGGGTTGCAAAGAGTCGAACACGACTGAGCACGTGCTCATACATGCCACTCTAGATACCTTAAACATGCAGTTGATTATATCTGTCACATGAAGAACTAAATGAGTGGTTCATGGGGAAAGTTTGGATGGTTTAAAGTGGTGTTTAAAATTAAAAAAAAAAGTCACTGAATGGAAAGATTTCACCAGCTTTAAACTTCTTTTAAACAAATCAAGCTATCCAATGATTTTCTAAGTTTTAGAAGAAGTGAAGATAGATAGAATAAATTAAATCTTTACTTAAACTTTGTAATAGCCTGACAAATATTTTTGGATCAAATATTTGGCAATATTGTATTTTATATTCTGTAGTTTCATCACAAAATATAATGAAGCACCCAATCTAAAAAACCATGCTAATGAAATATATACATCTGTTTTATGATACTAGGGGAGAGAGCTTCCCAGGTGGCACAGGTGGTAAAAAACTGCTTACCAAACAGGAGAATAATAGATGTACTTTCAACCCCTGGGTTCAAAATATCCCGGGGAGAAGGAGATGACAACCCACTCAAGTATTCTTGCCTGAAAAATCCCATGGACAAAGGAGCCTGGTGGGCTACAGTCCATAGAATTACAGAGTCAGACACAATTGAGGTGACATACAGCACTATGATACTTGAAATATTACTTTTTTAGTAATAGATGATTATAAATATAGTGTATTTGTTTTTCATCATACATCCTTGGACATTTCTCTGGTTTATTTTACAATTACTAATCAGGAAGTAATTCCTTCCTCCTAATAAACTGATTATAAAGTATGGGAGAAACAGAGTCATCCTGGATGAACCCCAGGTTTTGATCAAAGCAACTGGACAGATAGAATGACCATCAGCTAAAATGGAGAAAGATACATATAGGACAATTTGAGGGGATGAGTAATCAGGAGCTTTGGGATATACTGATTTTGATATCTCTACTTAACATCTAAGTTTATTCAGACACTTCTTTGCAGCATCTAAATTCTTGAAATCATTGCTAGAAAGAATAGCTGCAGATTGCTGGCAAATGGTGTTTGCAAAACTATTTATTGTTTTTTTTTAGTTGTAAAATGGGAAGACAAATGTCAAATTTCTAGATTTTTTGTGAGCATTAAATATATTAGGAATATTAATACATCACAATTTACCTTGCATAGAATAATATGTTAGCTGTTTTCATGTTATGTGTAAAAAAGGACTTCTCTTAATAACTAAACTGGTTCTTCATCATTACAAAGTGCAGAGAATGGTAACTTCAACTAGATGTAATAATAAAACATCAGATGTCTGTTCAAATACATATAATCTAGTAATTTTTGATAGCACAGACATAATAAATAACAAAGCAAGGAGACTCAAATGAAGATCATTTGCTTTGTGCTTGCATAAGCATTTCTTTCACCTTTCCAAAGCTTAAGATTGAGAGCTAACTAGAGATCTGAGGGAAAAGTGGCAAAATTTAGGCCTGGTCACATACTGATCACAACTTCTAGAAAACACACTGTAGGTAATGGCCTTCTCTTACTCTGGGGAACTAGTAATTGTATAGACCTTCCCTTCCATAACTTCTGTGAATACAAATGAAGTGTTCAGGTGGAATTTACATAATAGGTGACTGCAGCTATCTTATCATGAACTTGACTTTTTTTACATAGCTACAAATAGCAAATTCCTTAAGTGTATAATATGTATTATAAACTGGTAGATTTTATAATTTAGAGTTTGAAAGAGTTTTTCCCTAAGTTCATCTAGACTGTCCTGACACCTTAAAAGTGAATGTTTCATTTTTTTCCCCCCTTTGGCTGCTACAGAACAAATGAATATTAATACTTTCAAATGATGGTGAATGCATATTTTTTTTATTGGAGGATTATTGCTTTACAGTGTATGGTAGTCTCTGCTGTGAATCAGTGTGAATCAAGCATGATTATATACATATAGATCCTCTCCCTCTTGAGCCTCTCTATCCCTCTCATTCCATCCTTCAAGGTCATCACAGAGCGCCAGGATGGGCTTCCTGTGCTATATAGCAGTTTCCCACTAGTTATCATCTATTTTGCACATGATAACCCTGTGTTTTAAAATGTTATATATAGAAAACCTAATTTTGTGTCCAAAGGTAGTATTGCTATAAGATATGTCACAAATATACTTCTAGCAAAATATGGACAATGTGTTCTAAATACTTCCTTTACCTCAACCCCAGTTGTGTAATGGAGTCTGTCAGGTGACTCAACTTAGAGTATAAAAGCTAAACGAAATTTACTTCTCTCTTAATTTCTCTAATTCAAGACGAAAATACTAGAACACCAACCTACCATGCTAATTATTTGCATTTGGGTCACAATGTCACTTTCTTTTTTCACTTTCATGCATTGGAGAAGGCAATGGCAACCCACTCCAGCGCTCTTGCCTGGAGAATCCCCGGGACGGCAGAGCCTGGTGGGCTGCTGTCTATGGGTTCGCACAGAGTTGGACACGACTGAAGCGACTTAGCAGCAGCAGCACACAATGTTCTACTTTCCCATTGAATCGTGGTATTTCCTTTATCAATATTTGTTCATGCACTGAAAAAAAAAATTGTCCATGGCATAGGCTTAGAACGATCTTAAATCCGGTACAGCAGTTTTTGCTTGGAGTGACACATGTGAGTGTGAAGGAGGGGTTAAGATCCATGTGTATCATCGTGGTCCTGTGCTGATATCACATGCTATAAAGCAGATCATAGTGTCAGTAACAGCTGGTGGTGACATTAGAACCTTCGCTTTTTTGTTCCTCCTGCATTACCTCTTGAAAATAAATTAGAATAAAAGCAAATAAGCAGAATAATTTTATGTAATAGTAACTGCTATAAACAGAATTACATGTTAAAAAGGAAATAGGAGTATGATGGGAGTGTGATTTAAAGTATAAAAGCAAGTAAGCAGAATAATTTTATGTAATAGTAACTGCTAAATAGAATTAAATGATAAAAAGACAATAGGAGAATGATGGGAGTGTGATTTAAAGAGTGGTCAGAGAATAAGTCTCTGAGAGGTGTCTTTTGAGGTGATATTTGAATGACAAGATGATATAAGCCATGGAAAGAATTTGGGGTCAAGTGAATAAAATGGAAAATATGCCAAGTGCAAAGAGTCTAGGAAGGAAATGAGGTTGGTGTGATCTAGAGAAGAAAAAAAGACCAGTGTATAGTAAGGATGAAGTTGAACAGCATGAAATAAGGTTTACTTGCTTTGTAGTGGAAGAAAATTATTGTATTAATAACTGTCATCAAAATTGTTCCTAAAGAAAAATTTCTATATCTAGTAAAATAACCATCAATCTTCTTGGGAACATTAGGTTAGAGGTTGAGACTATATTCTGGAGCAAGGCAAAAAAAAAAAGAAAAAAATAGCCAAAAATTTCAGCATGAGGAATAAACAAAATTTGGAAGGAAAGGGAAGAGGAGCAGAGAAGAGAGGAGGAAGACAGACCAAAGATACACTTTGGAATTCTGACCCCAACTTGATGGAAACAAATCCAAGGTCCTTGAAAAACTGATGTTTTTAATGATTTATTTTTGACTGTAGCCATAAAATTAAAGCTCTATACAATCGGCAATAACAAGACAGGGAGCTGACTGTAGCTCAGATCATGAAATCCTTATTGCCAAATGCAGACTTAAATTGAAGAAAATAGGGAAAACCACTAGACCATTCAGGTATGACCTAAATAAAATCCCTTATGATTATACAGTGGAAGTGAGAAATAGATTTAAGGGCCTAGATCTGATAGACAGAGTGCCTGATGAACTATGGATGGAGGTTTTGTGACATTGTACAGGAGACAGGGATCAAGACTATCCCCATGGAAAATAAATGCAAAAAAGCAAGATGGCTGTCTGGGGAGGCCTTACGAATAGCTGTGAAAATAAGTGAAAAGCAAAGGAGAAAAGGAAAGATATAAGCATCTGAATGCAGAGTTCCAAAGAATAGCAAGAAGAGATAAGAAAGCCTTCCTCAGTGATCAATGCAAAGAAATAGAAGAAAACAACAGAATGGGAAAGACTAGAGATCTCTTCAAGAAAATTAGAGATACCAAGGGAACATTAAATGCAAAGATGGGCTCAATAAAGGACAGAAATGGTCTGGACTTAACAGAAGCAGAAGATATTAAGCAGAGGTGGCAAGAATACACCGAAGAACTGTATTAAAAATATCTGCAAGACCAAGATAACCACGATGGTGTCATCTCTCACCTAGAGCCAGACATTCTGGAATGTGAAGTCAAGTGTGCCTTAGAAAGCATCACTACAAACAAAGCTAGTGGAGGTGATGGAATTCCAGTGGAGCTATTTCAAATCCTGAAAGATGATGCTGTGAAAGTGCTGCACTCAATATGCCAGCAAATTTGGAAAACTCAGCAGTGGCCACAGGACTGGAAAAGGTCAGTGTTCATTGCAGTTCCAAAGAAAGGCAATGCCAAAGAATGCTCAAACTACAGCACAATTGCACTCATCTCACATGCTAGTAAAGTAATGCTCAAAATTCTCCAAGCCAGGCTTCAGCAATAGTGAATCGTGAACTTCCAGATGTTTAAGCTGGGTTTAGAAAATGCAGAGGAACCAGAGATCAAATTGCCAACATCCACTGGATCATGGAAAAATCAAGAGAGTTCCAGAAAAATATCTACTTCTGCTTTATTGACTATGCCAAATCCTTTGCATGTATCACAATAAACTGTGGAAAATTCTGAAAAAGATGGGCATAACAGACCACCTGACTTGCCTCTTGAGAAAACTATATGCAGGTCAGGACAGTTAGAACTGGACATGGAACAACAGACTGGTTCCAAATAGGAAAAGGAGTCCGTCAAGGCTATATATTGTCACTTTAACTGCTATGCAGAGTACATCATGAGAAACACTGGGCTGGAGGAAGCACAAGCTGGAATCAAGATTGCCAGGAGAAATATCAATCACCTCAGATATGCAGATGACACCACCCTTATGGCAGAAAGTGAAGAGGAGCTAAAAAGCCTCTTGATGAAAGTGATAGAGGAAAGTGAAAACGTTGGCTTAAAGCTCAACATTCAGAAAACGAAGATCATGGCATCCAGTCCCATCACTTCATGGGAAATAGATGGGGAAACAGTGGAAACAGTGTCAGACTTTATTTTGGGGGGCACCAACATCACTGCAGATGGTGATTGCAGCCATGAAATTAAAATATGCTTACTCCTTGGAAGGAAAGTTATGACCAACCTAGATAGCATATTCAAAAGCAGAGACATTACTTTGCCAACAAAGGTCTGTTTAGTCAAGGCTATGATTTTTCCAATTGTCATGTATGGATGTGAGAGTTGGACTGTGAAGAAAGCTGAGAGCTGAAGAATTGATGCTTTTGAACTGTGGTGTTGGAGAAAACTCTTGAGAGTCCCTTGGGCTGCAAGGAGATCCAACCAGTCCATTCTACAGGAGATCATTCCTGGCTGTTCTTTGGAAGGAATGATGTTAAAGATGAAACTCCAGTACTTTGGCCACCTCATGTGAAGAGTTGACTCATTGGAAAAGACTCTGATTTTGGGAGGGATTGGGGCAGGAGGGGAAGAGGACAATAGAGGATGAGATGGTTGAGTGGCATCACTGACTTGATGGACGTGAATTTCGGTGAACTCTGAGAGTTGGTGATGGACAGGGAGGCCTGGCATGCTGCAATTCATGGGGTCGCAAAGAGTGGGACACGACTGAGTGACTGAACTGAACTGAACAAAATTAAAAGATGCTTGATCCTTGGAAGAAAAGCGATGACAAGTCTAGACAGATTATTAAAGGACAGAGACATCACTTTGCTGACAAAGTTCTGTCTAATCAAAGCTAGTTTTTCCAATAGTTATGTACACACTTATGTGAGAGATGTACTATAAAGAAGACTGAGAGATGAAGAATGATGTTTTTGAATTGTAGTGCTGGAGAAGACTCTTGAGAGTCCCTTGTACTGTAAAGAGATCAAGCCAGTCAATCTCAAAGGAAAGCAACCCTGAATGTTTATTAGGAGGACTAATGCTAAAGCTGAAGCTCCAATACCTTGGTCTCTTGATGTTAAGAGCCAACTCATAGGTATAGACTGTGATGCTGGGAAAGATTGAGAATAGGAGGAGAAGGGGGTGGCAGAGGATCAGATGTTTAGATAGCATCACTGACTCAATGTACATGAATCTGAGCTAATTCTGGGAGATAATGAAGGACAGGGAAGCCTGGCATGCTACAGTTCATGGGGTTGCAAACTGTGACACAAGTTAGTGACTGAATAAGAACAGCAAAATAACATAATCATTTGATTTTTTTATATATTGCAAAATGATTACCACTAATCATTTATTACTAAAGGAGTTCTACTAAAAGGCAGAGCCCACACTGAGAAAGATAAAGCCTTGAATGGTGTTGTTTGCTGTCACCTAACCTTCACCTCTCAGCGTCCATTAAAATTCTACTGCATATATCTGCCTGTGTTGAATTGGGTGTGGCATGGAGATAAGAAAAATCACTGTAGGATTTGAAATGGAGAATAAGAATTCCACAAAAGCCAGAGTTGGAAGAAAGGTAGAATAAGGAAACGCATTCACAGAAAGCTTACTTCTAGACAAATTAGCACATACCATAAGATGCAGGGAGGAAAGAGTCTCTGCTATTACACAATCTCATCCTTCATCTCCACAAAATTCTTTCTTTTGTCCTAGAAGCAATGAGGATTTAAATTAGTAAAATCAGGCCCTGCCAACACCAATGATGTATCAGTATTGGCCAATCACTGATGATGAATTTCTGTTATCATAGTTCATAGGGGGGCAATCTTCAAACAAACAAACAAAGCAAGCTTTCCTAATCAAACTGAAGATCAGAAAAATGTACTACCTTGAATTCAGCTTTGACCTCACACTGGTCAGAATGGCCATCCTCAAAAAATCTACAAAGAATAAATGCTGGAGAGGGTGTGGAGAAACGGGAACTCTCCTATGCTACTGGTGGGAATGTAAATTGATGCATCTCACTGTGGAGAACAGCATGAAAGTTTCTTTAAAAAAGTAAAAATAGAACTACCATATGACCCATCAATCCCACTCCTGGGCTTATATCCAGAGAAAACCATAACTCAAAAAGATATATATGCCCTTATGTTCATTGCTACACTATTTACAACAGCTAGGACATAGAAGAAGCCTAAATGTCAGCAACATGGATGGACATAGAGATTGTTATACTGAGTGAAGTAAGTCAGAAAGAGAAAGGTAAATATTATCTGATATTATTTATACATGGACCAAAAAAAAAAAAAGAAGGTACAAATGAACTTATTTACAGAACAGAAGTAGAGTCACAGATATAGAAAACAAACATACAGTTCAGTTCAGTCGCTCAGTCGTGTCCGACTCTTTGCTACCCCATGAATCGCAGCACGCCAGGCCTCCCTGTCCATCACCAGCTCCCGGAGTTCACTCAGACTTACATCCATCGAGTCAGTGATGCCATCCAGCTATCTCATCCTCTGTCATCCCCTTCTCCTCCTGCCCACAATCCCTCCCAGCATCATAATCTTTTCCAGTGAGTCAACTCTTTGCATGAGGTGGCCAAAGTACTGGGTTTCAGCTTCAGCATCATTCCCTCCAAAGAAATCCCAGGGCTGATCTCCTTCAGAATGGACTAATTGGATCTCCTTGCAGTCCAAGGGACTCTCAAGAGTCTTCTCCAACACCACAGTTCAAAAGAGTTACCAGGGGATAAAAAGAGTAGGGAAAAATTTAGAGATTGGGACTGACAATATACCCACTACTATATATAAAATTGATAACACATAAGAGCCTGCTGTATAGCACAGAGAATATAATGGGCTATATTTTAAAGAGAATCTGAAAAAAAAAAAAGTGGATATATTTAAATGTTAGCTGATTCATTTTGTTGCATACCTGAAGTAAAATTCACTCAGTCATGTCTGACTCTTTGCGACTCCATGGACTGTAGAATTCTCCAGGCCAGAATACTGGAGTGGGTAGCCTTTTCTTCTCCAGGGGATCTTCCCAACCCAGGGACTGAACTCACATCTCCCGCATTGCAGGCAGATTCTTTACTAGCTGAGCCACAAGGGAGAATCTAGTACAAATTTGTGAATCAGCTATACTCCAATAAAAATTAAAATAAATACTAAAGCAAGTGAAAAAAACAAAAACAAAAAAAAACACCAAAACTTTCCAAACCAAAGATCAGTAAAGTGTACTAAAAGTTACAGTTTTGAAGAGACACTAAACCCTTGTGAAATTACATGAAAATCAAAATTGCTGAGAAGTTTGTCTACATATTTTTGCATTCAATTGTCTGCTAAAGATAAAATCAACTCTATGATCATAAAAAATAATACTGTTGCAGTGCACTGGCCTCTGTATAAACAACAAAAATACAAAATCCAGACTTGATTGGTATTTTTCATGAAAATAAATATATTGGTTCCTCAGCTTAAAATCAGTTTCTTTTTTCTTAGGTGATGGGAGCAGATAAAAACAAAGCTGTCAACTCCACACTATGTTGAAGGTGACATCTGCAAATGCAGGTTTCCTTCTTCCATTGTCTGAATCACTTTAATCATTCATATTTGCAGCTGTTTGAAAGGCTCTTTATATGCATCTTTTTCTTGGGGGCAGAGAAATGGAACTGACTGTTCATTTAGTCCACTTAGAAAAAAACCCAAACCGTGTATTCTGAGATACTGAGCCTATCTTTTTGGAGTTGCAGCTGTTTTCTAGCACCGGTTCTTTTATACTTCTGAGAAGGAAAAGAAATGGCTTTATTTATTGCTTAGAAAAAAATGAATCTTCTTGAATTTGCTGCAATTAGATTTCTAAAATTGAATGCATTGAACTTGAATCACTCTGGGGTTAAGAAATAATAAAGCATGTGCTTGATTACTGGAAAGGCTTGTTCTTGTCTGTATCTCATATTTGTAAAATTTATTCAAGAATCATCATTGTTATTTTCATCACTTTTTGTCTCCCTTTGGTATTCCAGACACTGGAAGGTCAGCACAGTGGCTGTGGAGAGACTGTTCTGTGCTCCCTGAAGCTGGCCATATTGTCTGGATTTCTCTGTTTTAAGTATGGAGCAAGCTGCAAATAGAAATGTCCAAAAAATGGAGTGGTGATTTCAAAATGCACAAAAAATAAGCAAAAATATTATGCAGATGAAGAAAAAAATGTGATTTAAGACAGGGAAAAGTTATAGAAGTGATGATAGAGTTACCACGAAGTCAGAGGCATTAGGTAATGCATCTGCATATTTAACAAGGGGAACAGTGACACACTACCTTGCGGGCTAATTGGCTTCAAGAACTCGATATGACAGTTATACCATATTTCTTGTGTCTTTGACGCTCTTAGAACGGAAGACTGATAAGAAGAGCATGAAGGGGTTTAAAACAATCTTGTTGGGTGTGAGTATTGTTGGGTGTGAGTAGCATGAGAGCACCTTTTCATTGGCACCTGAAAAAAGATGGGTCTCAATTTACTAAATAACCATGAATATTTCATTGCAATCGTATATTTCTTGACTATCAATTTACTCATTCATAAATGTTCACTACTAGCAGAGCACATAAGCAAGACAGCAGAAATTACCAGAAAAATCAATCACTGTAAGAACAGTTCCATGCCAAAGCAATCAAGAATCTGAAACACAGGTATTTTTCAGAAGCAATATCCAAGGTGGGTTAACATTAGAAGAATTAACTGCTTAAAAAGTTAATTAAAAGTTTTGTTGAGTAATTACTAAATGACATTCTAAGCAATGTACAGAACAGACTGAATTCAGTGAAGATATGTGTAAAATGGTTTTATGTTTTGCCAGCCACTGCTTTCAGCCATATACTGCCAAATCTGTCTTTCTAGGGCATTAATGATACCTCAGGCAGATCTCATAGCTTCCCAGTCATTTTCAATCATGTTTATTTTATTCTGGTTGGAGTGAACTAAAAATCTTACATTCAGTTTAGTGGTTACTTCATTCTATTTCCCAGACCAGCTCACTTTTCAGCTTGAGGGACTGCATGCAGTAAGCTGGTAAGACATTCTCATCGAAGAAAATTTTCTGGGCTCCCAGCAAAGGTGAATTTGCATTGTCATGCAAAACACTTGAGACTAGTAGGAGTTGCTTCACTTCTCTTCAGTTATCATGAGAAGTGAGCTATGATTTTAGGTTTTCTCCCTTTCCTCTGGGTTTGTTTACTTGCCAGTGCTTTGGGATTTGCTTAACCAGAGCTGTTTTTGTCTGCAATTGTTTTGCTGCTGCTCTGGATAACATCTCCCCCACCCTGGCCCCACCTAACCTCTCTATAGCATGCATCCAAATCTTCTGGGGCACGCGTGTGAGCTCTTTAAAACTTTGGGTGTCTCTTCATGGGGCAGGTCCCTGTACAATGTCTCAATTTCTCTGAGATCCCACCCCTGTCAATCCACCCCACTTTCTCTAGCTGCCAGGGTCTTTCAGAGCTGGGATATTGGTGAGATGGCTAAAGTCTACTTTATTCTACTACTGTGCATAGTGTCTTCTTGGCTCACGTGAAATCACATGTGCACATCAAACTGTTTGGGTTCAAGCTTCTGCACTGAGAACTGTATCCATCCACCTCCATATTATCTTTATTTTTATCTATCACTGTGTATTAAACACAAAATGTAGACCAGTGAGGATGCTACATAAGCACATCTTTACTGAGGGTCTGAGATGCCAATCTTTCCATCTTATTGTCAACAAGTCTTTATATGGAATTCTCTTGGAGCTCCCTTCACTCAGTTTGGTACTTTCCCATGGACTGAAAAATTCTCCTGATCTCTGTTCCTTGTGCACTGATATAGCCTAGGGGTTAGTTAGGGCCTGTGATGATGGTTGGGGTAATGTAGCTTCACAATACTTGAAACAATTTTATCCCCAGATTTAAGTTCAGATAGCCTTTTGTGGAATAGTAGAAAAAGCAATATGACACTTTCAAGGGTTTAAAAATTACTTTGTATTATTTCTATGATTAATCTAGCAGATAAAATAAGACCTTATTTGGTGCTATGCAGGGATAGTGTAAAGTTTTAATCATATGGATTTGTTGTTTAGTTTCTAAGTCATGTTCAACTCTTTGCAAAACCATAGTCTATAGCCCACAGGCTCTTCTGTTGATGGAATTTCCTAGGCAAGAATACTGGAGTGGGTTGCCATTTCCTTCTCTAGGGGATCTTTCCAAACCAAGGATCAAACTCACATCTCCTGCATTTTCAGGTGGATTCTTTACTGCTGGGCCACCAGGGAAACTCCAGTCATATGGATTTTGTCATAAATTTCTGTTGGAAGAACTGCTTTACATTCACAGAGTCCTTCCCAAACTCTTGACCCAATAGATACCCACTCTGATGCAGTTTTCCAGAAGTGAGATTAAAAGAGGTCACAGAGATTCTGATGACATGTAGGTTACAGAAAATTAAGAATATTAAAAATGTCAAGTGTAGACAAATAGCAAAGATTTTCCTTTGATGAACATCAAAGTTAAATATGAATAAATTCACAAGGCATAAGCTAGTAGCAAAATTTTCCCTGGAAGAAGTCAGAAGAACATTTTTATTTCTGCCATTATTTCTTTATTTTCCAAATAGTTACTGAGCATTTATTTTTTTGTCATACACTGAGATACAACATTTATTTAGAATATACATTTCTTACCTTCACAGAACAATCACAAAACATGTGAAGTCATAGTCTATACATGCTTTAAGTGTCTATGGTAAAAGTATGTTTCAATGATGTTCACACTACAAAATTACTGTGAAAAGACCAAGAAAGACTTAAAGGTGGGCATAGAAACATGGAGGCATTTGTGACTTTGAGCAATGAAGCAAGATGATCATGTTTACGTTTTACTGTTTATAATTTGGAGAGCAATATAAAGGATGGGCAAGGGGAGGTTTGAGAGGGAAATAAAAATTAAAAAGAACATTTGGGAGGTTATGGCATAGATTTCTTAAACATTTAAGACACCCCAAGGTAGTTTCTTATTAACATATAACATTGGAGATATCAAGGTACAAGGCATGGTTCCTAACATGAAGGAACTTGTATTCTATTATGAAAAATAAGAAGTGTGCGTGCATGTGTGTGTGTGTGTATGTGTGTGTGTATGTGTGTGTTGCTCCTATAAAGGAAATTGATGCCAAATGAAATGACTGGCAATTGTTGGCTACTTAGCTTCATGGTCAGAGAAGGCAATGGCACTGCAGTCTTGTATCCTTGCCTGGAAAATCCCATGGATGAAGGAGCCTGGTAGGCTGCAGTCAATGGGGTCACTAAGAGTCAGACATGACTGAGTGACTTCACTTTCACTTTTCACTTTCATGCATTGGAGAAGGAAATGGCTACCCACTCCAGTGTTCTTGCCTGGAGAATCTCAGGGAGGGGAGAGCCCAGTGGGCTGACGTCTATAGGGTCGCACAGAGTCGGACACAACTGAAGGGAGTAAGCAGCAGCAGTAGCTTCATGGTCTACAAATTTTTAATGGCACAATGAGCTATGGGGAGCAGTAGTTCTGGAGTATTTTCTACTTATTTTCATTCAGCTAACAATGAATTGCATTTTTTCTATCTATTATAGAATAGAAATAATGTAGGGTAATACAGTATAATAAATAATAACTAAAAATTCAATAGTGTCCAAAATAAATTAATATAATAAAAATGCCCTAATTTGGGACTTAAATATTGCCTTACTCTATTGCCCTGAGCACACAAACCGCTTAACCTCAACCTTGGTTTCCTCAAACTGGGAGCTAACAATTATTTACCTACCTCATAAGAATGTGAGGATTAATTAGTTAATGTTTATAAAGTCTTTTAAAGAGGAAAGAAGCTGAATAAGTAGTGTTATTAATAGTACAGCCACTTAATTTGATTTTAGTGTTTGAGAACAATGCATGTCTAATTCAGCAGTTGCCACACAGCCATGGTTGCTATGCCTTTAGAATGAATTCATTTTTGGTTTCTTAAAGAGCAGTACCTTATAAAGCAACTACTATAATACTAAAATACTACATCAACTATAATTTCAGAAGACACTGGTTACATGGACCTTCTTAGCTGGCTCAGATGGTAAAGAATCTGCCTGCAATACAGGAGACCCGCGTTATATCCCTGGGTCCAGGAAGATGCGTACGGCAACCAACTCCAGTATTCTCACCTGGAGAATCCCGTGGACAGAGGAGCCTGGCAGGCTACAGTCCATGGGGTCGCACAGAGTCGGACATGGCTGAGTAATTAACACTTTCACTTTCACATGGACCTAGAGCCAGGTAACTTAAGATCAGAATGCTTTCATCAAATAAAAATTGTGTAGAGGATGATATACAATTTCTATGCAAATGATTGCTAGCATGCATTTATTCAACTCTTGCAGCTTTGCAAGAACAGTTCTAACTGTCTTATGTAGATTATCTCATGTAGTCCCAATAACTATTCTATCAGATAGATACTCTGTTCCATTTTACATGTGGGATATTATGGTTCAGAAAAGTAAAGTAACTGGATCTAAAATACATAGCTATTTATTGATAGAAACAGAATTTAAATGTGACATGTGTGTGGTTCACTATTAAGGTGGATTGCCTCCTAAGAATGAACATGGAAATTTAAATAATGTTTGTCCTTATTTACTTGCCCTAAGACTCCATTAGAAGAAACTTGTAGTTCCCCACTGTGTGTCTCGTCTTATCCACATTTACTAGCAAAGCCTCTAGATGCATGACTACCTCTTCCATCTTTAAGCATTGGCCTCACTTTTGTCTCTTAAAGTATTTACAAGCAGATTGTAGAGACTCAGGTACATTGATGATGTAGGGTTTAACCTACCACTAGGGTTCATGGTGGACTTCGCTGGTGGCTCAGTAGAAAAGAATCCACTGGCAATGCAGGAGATGCCTTGCAGAAGGAAATGGTAAACTCATTCCACTTTTCTTGCCTGGGAATTCCCATGAACAGAAGAGCCTGGAGGGCTATATTCCATAGGGTCACAAAAGAGTTGGATGTGACTTAACAACTCAAAAACAAAGGTTTATAGCAAAGATTTCACACACTATAGACAAGACTTACAATGTTTCTGTGCCATCTCCTGCCTGCTAGCTATCTGTCTTCCATGCTCTATTTTGGATTAGTGTATGGATTTATAAATTCAGCTTTCACTAACTCCAATACCCTTCCATCTTATTGCCAAGTCCTTTAATTCAATGTCTTTGCTCTTTGGTAGTATAGCATTTATTGTTTATTGCCTCCTCTTCATCCAGTGTCTTGACCTCCTAATTTCCCAACCCAACAATTTCTGGCATATTAAAAGTAATCAATAAATATCTCAATGAAATATTTTAATGAACAAAATCTGGCCAGGAAATTTGGCAACAACTCACAACTGCTTCCCTGGAAGAATCACCTTCATGATCTCAACTAAGAACTCCAAGGGGTCTTTCTCTATCCAGTCAGAAGTACTTATGAAGGGCCCAAGAATCCTGACTAACCTATGCTTACGTGGTCATTTTCACTTTACTAGATAAAAAAAAGCTCATTCAGTTTGTGATGGAGTACTTAAAGGCAGTAGCCAGAATTTTGAGGAGGGAATTTCAGACACTTCTGTCTTTGGTGTCCATGAGCTTGTCATGTGGTCATGGCCTACAGCTGAAACCAAGACAGTATATCATAAATATGTATAATAGATTTTTTCAAATTAGAGATGTGATGATTTATTAGATATATGCAAAGAATGTTATGCAATGTATTTAGACTATATGGTATATACTCCCTTCTAGTTTTAAAATTCTGTGATTTGAATGGTTTTATATCCTTATAGAAATTTTAAGATCATACACATTTCAGAATAGCTTAATAGCATAAGGTTATTGTGCTGTGTCTTATCATCTTTTAGATATGCTGTAAAACATTGATGTGATAGTTATATATTCTTCATCAACAGCTTGTAGTAGGCAAATGACATGTGAGCTAAGGTGTTGCAAACCTCTTATCTAAAGCACTGTCATATTTTATAGTTAAGGAAACCAGTGACTACAGGGTTTAAAATACTCATTTCCAGTTTTATAGTTATGACAATAATAAGTTACAATTAGAAACAAAGTCACTTGCCATCATATTCACACATTTCTTTTCATATGTGACTTTACCCTTTTTCACATAACCATTCTCTTCATAAAACAGCTCACATGATTTATATGCAGACTTGCTACATAGCATTATAGGATGCTATAATTGGAAGGGAACCCAAGGGTACTTTTAACTTTACAGATGGAGAAATTGAAGATGAAATTTATACCAAGACACAAAGCTCTTGCTAAGATATAGCCTGTTTGAGCACAGATGTCCAAGTTCAAGTCTAGTGATCTTTTACAAGGCCATCAAAGTAGTATTCTGGAGGAGAAAATTCAAAGTTTGAAAAAAAATCTGATTTTATTAATGCTATAAAATATGGTTGGTGTCTCAGTTTATCATAAAAGGTATATTTTTTAAGAACTGTTGATCATGCTGCCTCAGCAGGCTATATGATAACCAAATGAGCAGTTACAAAGTAGGAGGCTAGAAAGTATCTTACAGCAAAGGATGCCATGCTTTTCCACATTCTACATAAAGAAACCCAATGAGTAAATAACAAAAAACAAATAAAGGCCAGAAGACTAAAGCTAAAATTCACCTTTCTTTATTCTTACTGCTAAATATTTCTAGTGAGATAAGGAGTACAGACTCACTCTAGATTATATACATTCCATTAAAAGATAATAATCATAGATATGTTTTAAACAATGAATTAAAAATGCATCCAAAAAAAAAGAGAAAGGCATAAGCTTTTTTCATTGGTTTTCACAGATATGGAGTTATTAAAAATTCAAGCATCATATTTAATGGTAGATACTGGAATATCTTGATTTTGTAATACCCTTTGTAACTCAATAGTGAATCTTTTGCATGTTCTATATGTAACCTTGCCTTTTGAATGCTAATATAAATGTTTCCTTTCCATTATTATCATTACCCTGCATTATGGAAGAATTTGTCTTAGGGTGGCTGTTTTCCATGTCCCTTTTACTGCAGGTCTGTCAATGAACTTGGAATCCAATGTTTCTATCAGCTTACTGTCTAAGAGAAATGCTAGAGGAAATGCAAAAGCATCAGGAACACAATTTTGGCTAAGGTCACTTAGATTTGTGTGCTACAAGCAGCTTACAACAAAACCTACAATTTCCTTTATGAATATGCTTGCTTAAAGTAGCTCACCTTCACATTTTCTTCTTCCTTTCTGAAGATTTACCTTTAAGCACTTTTTCTTCTTGTTTTGTAGAAATCACTCTGTGATTTATGAAATGATGGATGACGCCTTCATCACTGACCCTCTTTGTCCTACTGAAAGCATTTTTCTATTGCTCTCTTCTTTTGACCCTATCCTATTCTTCTTTAAAAAATAACAGTCATTTCTAATCATCTAATTGTATATGGGATCGTTCAGTTCAGTCGCTCAGTCGTGTCTGACTCTTTGTGACCCCATGAATTTCAGCATGCCAGGCCTCCCTGTCCATCACCAACTCCCGGAGTTCACTCAGACTCACGCCCATCGAGTCTGTGATGCCATCCAGGCATCTCATCCTCTGTCGTCCCCTTCTCTTCCTACACTCAATCTCTCCCAGCATCAGAGTCTTTTCCAATGAGTCAACTCTTAGCATGAGGTAGCCAAAGTACTGGATAGTATTATGCAAAAATTACTTTGGTTGAAGTACACAATTCCAGGTGGGCTGTCAATTTGGTAAGATTATCAGAATTGTAGTTTTATCTACAGACTATACTGGCATTATGATTTATTGGTCACTTACATGAAGGTTAAAAAATATACACCAGAAAAGTGAAAAATGGTTTTCCCAAGGGATATACAATATAAACCACATACAAAGGTTAGAGGGAAGATGGCGGAGAAAATGGCAGTGTAGAACTTGCCCTCATTTTCTCCTGCGAGAACTCCAAAATTACAACTCACTGTTGAATAACCGTTGACAGGAGAATGTTGGATTCCCACCATAAAAAGATACTCCATGTCCAATGGCAAACAAAGGAGAGTTCAATTCAGTTCAGTTGCTCAGTCGTGTCCGACTCTTTGCGACCCCATGAATTGCAGCACGCCAGGCCTCCTTGTCTATCACCAACTCCCAGAGTCCACTCAGACTCACCTCCATTGAGTCCGTGATGCCATCCAGCCATCTCATCCTCGGTCGTCCCCTTCTCCTCCTGCCCCCAATCCCTACCAGCATCAGAGTCTTTTCCAATGAGTCAACACTTCGCATGAGGTGGCCAAAGTACTGGAGCTTCAGCTTCAGCATCATTCATTCCAAAGAAATCCCAGGGTTGATCTCTTTCAGAATGGACTGGTTGGATCTCCTTGCACTCCAAGGGACTCTCAAGAGTCTTCTCCAACACCACAGTTCTAAAGCATCAATTCTTCGACGCTCAGCCTTCTTCACAGTCCAACTCTCACATCCATACGTGACCACTGGAAAAACCATAGCCTTGACTAGACGGACCTTAGTTGGCAAAGTAACGTCTCTGCTTTTGAATATACTATCTAGGTTGGTCATAACTTTTCTTCCAAGGAGTAAGCGCCTTTTAATTTCATGGCTGCAGTCACCGTCTGCAGTGATTTTGGAGCCCAAAAAAATAAAGTCTGACAGTGTTTCTACTGTTTCCCCATCTATTTCCCATGAAGTGATGGGGCCAGATGCCATGATCTTCGTTTTCTGAATGTTGAGCTTTAAGCCACCTTTTTCACTCTCCTCTCTCACTTTCAACAAGAGGCTTTTTAGCTCCTCCTCACTTTCTGCCATAAGGGTGGTGTCATCTGCATATCTGAGATTATTGATATTTCTCCCAGCAATCTTGATTCCAGCTTGTGTTTCTTCCAGTCCAGCATTTCTCATGATGTACTCTGCATATAAGTTAAATAAGCAGGGTGACAATATACAGCCTTGACGTACTCCTTTTCCTATTTGGAACCAGTCTGTTGTTCCATGTCCAGTTCTAACTGTTGCTTCCTGACCTGCATACAGATTTCTCAAGAGGCAGGTCAGGTGGTCTGGTATTCCCATCTCTTTCAGAATTTTCCACAGTTTACTGTGATCCACACAGTCAAAGGCTTTGGCATAGTCAATAAAGCAGAAATAGATGTTTTTCTGGAACTCTCTTGCTTTTTCCATGATCCAGCGGATGTTGGCAATTTGATCTCTGGTTCCTCTGCCTTTTCTAAAACCAGCTTGAACATCAGGGAGTTCACGGTTCACATATTGCTGAAGTCTGGCTTGGAGAATTTTGAGCATTACTTTACTAGCATGTGAGATGAGTGCAATTGTGTGGTAGTTTGAGCATTCTTTGGCATTGCCTTTCTTTGGAATGGAATGGAAACTGACCTTTTCTAGTCCTGTGGCCACTGATGAGTTTTCCATATTTGCTGGCGTATTGAGTGCAGCACTTTCACAGCATCATCTTTCAGGATTTGAAACAGCTCAACTGGAATTCCATCACCTCCACTAGCTTTGTTGGTAGTGATGCTTTCTAAGGCACACTTGACTTCACATTCCAAGACGTCTGGCTCTAGATTAGTCATCACATCATCATGATTATCTGGGTCATGAAGATCTTTTTTGTACAGTTCTTCCGTGTATTCTTGCCACCTCGTCTTAATAGCTTCTGCTTCTGTTAGGTCCAGACCATTTCTGTCCTTTATCGAGCCCCTCTTTGCATGAAATGTTCCTTTGATCTCTAATTTTCTTGAAGAGATCTCTAGTCTTTCCCATTCTGTTGTTTTCCTTTATTTCTTTGCATTGATCACTGAGGAAGGCTTTCTTATCTCTTCTTGCTATTCTTTGGAACTCTGCATTCAGATGCTTATATCTTTCCTTTTCGCCTCTCTTATTTTCATAGCTATTTGTAAGGCCTCCCCAGACAGAAGCCCCAACAAACTCATATGGAGGCAAAATCGCATTTAGAATCAAACCCTATACCCATCAGAGACACTCTCAAACAAATTTTGTGTCCACTAAGACCCAGAGAACCCACAGAGACTGAGCAAGAACCGGTTTGAGTGTCTCCTGTGGAGGTATGAATCAGCAGTGGCCTGCCACAGGGGCAGGGGCTCTGGGTGCAGTAGACCTGGGTATGGCATAAACCCTGTTGGGGGAGGTCACTATTAACCCCACCATAGAGCAACCAGAACTTACATAGGACTAGGAAAACAGACTCTTGGAGGGCACAAATAAAACCTTGTGAGCACCAGGACCCAGGAGAAAGGAGCAGTGACCTCACAAGAGACTGACCCAAACTTTTCCATGACTATCCAGGAGACTCTGGCATAGGCGTGATCTGAGGTGGCCTGCTGCAGGGTCTGGGACACTCAATGCAGCAGTGCATGCCTGGGACATTTTGAAGGAGGTCACCATTATCTTGATTATCTACACCATAGTTTGGCCTCACGTCAAACAACAGGGAGTGACACAGCCTGGCCTATCAATAAAAGATTGGATTAAAATTTTACTGAGCATGGCCCTGCCCATCAGAACAAAACACAGTTTGAGAAATAGATTTAAGGGTCTAGATCTGATAGATTTGGGTACAGAATAGGGGACAAGAGACAGTTATATCAAGATGAGTACTCCATGTCATTGCCTTTATCTCAAGGAAGCTTAAGCCAAAATAAATCCAAAATGAAAATGCTTTCAAATTAAAAGCTTTGCCTCATTAATCAAATTGGATACCTAAATTGGGAAAGGATAAATCCTGTCACATTTTGGATTTGTTAAATGTTGGAAATATTTTCAAATGAAAGATCTTCCTAAAATTCAATGCAACAAAATGTCAGTCACTTTTATCTTTAATTTTAAAACATCTGAGTAATGTAGACATAAAATGTATTCCTATGCTTTCAGATTATTTTAGTCATCTGATTAAAAGTTTGCTTTTTGGGACATTTTCAAGAAGACAGCTTTCAAAGGTTTCAAATTTAATTAAATAAACTTGGTGAATTTAGCTGTTCTATTTTGAAAAATTTCTACCCAATGCTAATTGGTCATCATGCTTCCAACTATTTCTTTTTTCTTATGATATTTAGCTGAAGGTACAAGATGATGCAAGCATTTAAACATATGTTATTAATGTAAAGTCAAATGAAAGGTGTTATAGGATTTTATTATTGTTATTTTGTGATAATAAAAATTAAGCAATCTAGTAAATGATATTGCTAAAATACCAGCTATTTTATTTTTAATAATCATTGTCTATATGAGAAGGCATTTATTAATGTTATACATCAGAATATATGCTTTGGAAGATAGAGAATTTGATTGAGCACCTTTTCATGCTAACAGCAATCTCAATTCTTTTAATATATGATAGCCTATTGTTTTGGTTTTGAATGAAACTTTATAATCCCTGTTTGTTCCTCTGGGGATTGTGTTTCAAATTCTGTAATGTTTAAAATAGATTTTGAAGATTACAAGTAGGCTCTTTTGAGTTATAATTTAGAATCTGAGTCTGCCTTTTAATATAGCTAAATTTTTATTATGGTTGATGGACATTCTTCTAGGGTTTTGGAATTTTATTTTCAGTTAGTTTATATAATTTCTTTTTAGATGTTTTGATTTTATGTGTGTGAGTGGGAAATTGGTAGTGCTTCAATAAGCTGCCAGATAACACCATACTGCATCACTGATGTTGGACTATTCTTCTGTGACTTACTTGGGCACATATGCAAGAGCATGAAGACCTGAGAAGTAATATTTGGGAATGGCCAACGGCACATGGTTTAGTATAGTTATAACTTTTTCTATACTCTTTAAAGAACTTGCTTCTAATTTCAATATTTATTTTTGTTTTTAAACAGGAAAATTCATAATTGAACAATTAATATTTACACATCACAAAAACTAAGTTATGCAGTGAAGCATTTCCCCTTCTCCCTTGCCCCAACAACCCATGTCATCACCTGATCATATAGGTAGCTCTTGGTTTTCATATCCTGAATATTCTTCCAGATTCTTGAAAACATATACAAGGAAGTACAAAATGCCTTTCTTCCTCTTACTTTCTTAGCACAAGCAATTGTATACCTCTTTTATAATTGGCTTTCTACTTGACAATATTTGCATATGAAAGGATTTCTTTATTCTTCATTTACTATCTTGCAACTTATTTAACCCAATATCCTATCAGTCCATTTAAAAAGTTTTCAATATTTTTCTACTAGAGATAATGCTTTAAAGAATATACTTTACACTTGAATATGCATAATTTTGTGCAAGTATGAAGGTGTCTGAAGTATATATTCCTAGAAATGGACTTGCTGAAGCAAAAGGCATACACATTTACATTTTGTATGGATCTTGTTAAACTTCCTTCATAAGAATTTTATTATCATGTTATACCATCCTTAAATGGGATTGTTTCCACACACTCTTGACAATAAAGTTGTTGTCAAACTGTCTTCTTTATTGCTGTTGTTCAGTCACTAAATTGTGTCCAGCTCTTTGCGACCTCATGGACTGCAGCACACCAGTCTTTCCTGTCCTTCACTGTCTTCTGGAGTTTGTTCCAACTCATGTCCATTGAGTTGGTGATGCTATCTAACTATTTCATCTTCTGTCACTCTCTTCTCCTTTTGCCTTCAATCTTTCCCAGCATCAAGACCCTCTCCAATGAGTCCACTCTTCATATAAGGTGGCCAAAGTATTGGAGATTCAGCTTCAGCATCAGTCCTTCCAATGAGTATTCAGGGTTGACTTCCCTTCAGATTGACTGATTTGATCTCTGTGCTGTCCACGGGACTCTGAAGAGTCTTCTTCAGCAACACAGTTTGAAAGTATCAGTTCTTTGGTGCTCATCCTTCTTTATTGTTCAACTGTCTTATCCGTGCATGATTACTGGAAAATCCATAGCTTGACTTTATACACACCTATATATTGGGATTTCATTATTCCATTATTGACCATCTTTTCACATTTAAAACCACTTTGTATCTCCTTTACAATGAATTGATTATTTACATCCTTTGCCCATAATTTCTAGTGGTCATTTTTTATTCATTTAAAGTCACACATTATTAGGGAGATTAATTATTTTTTCTACTATGTTAGAAAAAAACAGTGGAGAAGCAATGGTACCCCACTCCAGTACTCTTGCCTGGAAAATCCCATGGATGGCGGAGCCTGGTGGGCTGTAGTCCATGGGGTCGCTAAGAGTCAGACACGACTAAGCGACTTCCCTTTCACTTTTCACTTTTATGCCTTGGAGAAGGAAATGGCAACCCACTCCAGTGTTCTTGCCTGGAGAATCCCAGGCTCCCAGGGGGAGCCTGGTGGGCTGCCGTCTATGGGATCGCACAGAGTCGAACACGACTGAAGTGACTTAGCAGTAGCAGTAGCAGAAAAAACAGATTTTCTACTATGTTAATTGTAATATTTCCATACTTTTAATTTGCCTTTTGAGTTTTTTTTTTTAAATCACAGTCTTTGCCCTATGGTTGAATTTAGATTTTGTGATAAAATTTTATAAATCTTCTCTTTTATTCGAATCTCTTGGAGTTGTGTCATAGTTTAAAAAGCTTCTTGACTCTGAAATACAAAATAATATCCCTAAATTTTCTTCTAGTATTGTGTGTTTTTTGTTTCAAATTTATATCTTTGACTTTTGAAGATAATCAATTTAGAAAGATATAAATTATAGATCCAGTTTTATTTTTCTGAAATGGCTGTGGTGCTGTTCCAATATCATTTATTGGGCAGACAATTAGATTTCTCTGTGATTTGAAATGCTATCTTTTGCTTATTAACTCAGTTCATTCAACAAATGGTTATCAAACTGACTGCATGTCAGACATTGCTCTAGAAACTGGTAATTCATCAGGGCATAAAATATGCAAAAATCTATCCTCAGAGAGTTTATGTCTTAAAGGAGACAGAACACCAAATTGGAAAATAACACATATTATGAATACTCTTAAAGGCTAAAGTAAAGTGAAATTGAAAGTCCCACAGTCATGTTGACTCTTTGCGACCCCATGGACTATACAGTTTATGGAATTCTCTAGGCCAGAATACTGGAGCGGCTAGCCTTTCTCTTCTCCAGGGGATCTTCCCAGCCCAGGGGTTGAACCCAGGTCTCCCACATTGCAGGAGATTCTTTACCAGCTGAACCACAAGGGAAGGTCAAGAATACTGGAGTGGGTAGCCTATCCCTTCTCCAGGGGATCTTCCAGACCCAGAACTTGAACTGGTGTCTCATGTATTATGGGAAGATTCTTTACCAATATTAGGGAAGCCCATTAAGCCCACTTAAATGCTAAGGAGAACATAAAATAAGTAAATAGGTTAGATTTCTGAGGGAGAAGTTCTGGTGTCATCTTTAAATAGGGTGACATATTTTTGGCAAAGGTGGAATTTGAGGGGGGAAAAAAAAGAAGAGAAAAGAAAAAAGCTTCAAGGAGTGAAGTAGTGAGGTTTTTTGAATATAAGAGATAAGAAAAATCTAGGAGGGATAAACAGTCAGCATGAATCTCTGAACCTGGTGCTCACCTGGTACATTCTTTTTAAACTGGAAGATCTACATGACTGAAACAGAATAAGCAAGGGGAGAACAGCAGGAAATAAGATCTGACCCTTGATTAGGTACCAGGTTGTGAGAGCTCTATGTAGGAATCTTACATTTTACTGAATGAGATGGGAAGTCAGGGAGGGGTTTGCACAGATAAGTGGAATGATCTGACTTATATTTTAAAAGATCACACTGGTTGCTTATGAGAGAATAGATTGTAAAAGAAAAAAAAAGAGCCAAAGCTAAACAGGGAGACATTTAGGAAGCTTATAGCTGCAATAATCTGGGTGAGAACTAATTTGAAATAGAGTTGTAGTTCACTCTGGATGCAGTGGTAAAACACAACACAGAGGAATCCAGGACTGAGTTTATTTTGTTATTCTCTGTACTGTTTTCAAAGTTTCTTGCTGTAAGGAATTCCACTTAAATCTGACCATATGTCTGTTGACTTGATATAAAGTTGTTATGGAATTCCAGGGAGTAAGATGTGCTGTCTCTAATACTCAGAGTGACTAATCAGGTGTTGGACCTCCTGAGTAGTTTTTAACAACTTGCCTTTACTGTTCTTGGGTTATAGTTTAGATAGCTCCCATAGTGAACACTTGGTGGTGGTGTCTTAGATTACATCCTCCATCGAAGTCTATTCATCTTTTTTAGTTGTGTTTAGATAGCATTAAATGCAATACAAGCAGTTTTCTCAACAGAGGCTATTTCATAAAGTCATTTTCATATGGATTGTATATCCACCAACAGTTTACATTTGCACTAGAGTTTATCTCACTCACTGATACCCTGTTATAAAGGCAAATTGATTTTGTTTTCCTCTCCATTGTTGCTGTCATTTAGTGACTAAGTCATGTCTGACTCTTTTTCAACCTCGTGGTCTGTAGCCCACCAGGCTCTTTTGTCCATGGGATTTCCAGGCAAGAATAGAGAGGGTTGCCATTTCCATCTCCAGGGGATCTTTCCAACCCAAGGATAGAATCCATGTCTCCTGCTTGACAGGCAGATTCTTTAACACTGAGTCACCAAGAAAATCCCTTTTCCTCTCACTGAGTCTGAGCACCAGTACTAAATGCCTGAAGTGGTAGCACATTTAGTCACTGTTAAAGTGAAGAGGAACTAAAAAGCCTCTTGATGAAAGTAAAAGAGGAGAGTGAAAAAGTTCGTTTAAAGCATAACATTCAGAAAACGAAGATCATGGCATCTGGCCCCATCACTTCATGGGAAATAGATGGGGAAACAGTAGAAACGGTGTCAGACTATTTTTTTGGGCTCCAAAATCACTGCAGATGGTGACTGCAGCCATGAAATTAAAAGACACTTGCTCCTTCAAAGAAAAGCTATGATCAACCTAGATAGCATATTCAAAAGCAGAGACATTACTTTGCCGACTAAGGTCCGTCTAGTCAAGGCTGTGGTTTTTCCAGTGGTCATGTATGGATGTGAAAGTTGGATTGTGAAGAAGGCTGAGCGCCAAAGAATTGATGCTTTTGAAGTGTGGTGTTGGAGAAGACTCTTGAGAGTCCCTTGGACTGCAAGGACATCCAACCAGTCCATTCTGAAGGAGATCAGCCCTGGGATTTCTTTGGAAGGAATGATGCTAAAGCTGAAACTCCAGTACTTTGGCCACCTCATGCGAACAGTTGACTCATTGGAAAAGACTGATGCTGGGATAGATTGGGGGCAGGAGGAGAAGGGGACGACCGAGGATGAGATTACTTATTCAAAAGCAGAGACATTACTTTGCCGACTAAGGTCCGTCTAGTCAAGCTGTGGTTTTTCCAGTGGTCATGTATGGATGTGAAAGTTGGATTGTGAAGAAGGCTGAGCGCCAAAGAATTGATGCTTTTGAAGTGTGGTGTTGGAGAAGACTCTTGAGAGTCCCTTGGACTGCAAGGACATCCAACCAGTCCATTCTGAAGGAGATCAGCCCTGGGATTTCTTTGGAAGGAATGATGCTAAAGCTGAAACTCCAGTACTTTGGCCACCTCATGCGAACAGTTGACTCATTGGAAAAGACTGATGCTGGGATAGATTGGGGGCAGGAGGAGAAGGGGACGACCGAGGATGAGATTACTGGATGGCATCACTGACTCGATGGACATGAATCTGAGTGAACTCCGGGAGTTGGTGATGGACAGGGAGGCCTGGCGTGCTCCGATTCATGGGGTCACAAAGAGTCGGACATGACTGAGTGACTGAACTGAACTGAAAGTGAAATCGCTCAATCATGTCCAACTCTTTGTAACCCCATGGTCTGTAGCCTACCAGGCTCCTCTGTCCATGGGCTTTTTCAGGCAAGAATATCGGAGTGTGTTGCTATTTCCTTCTCCAGGGGAATCTTCCCAACCTAGAGATCGAGCCCAGGTCTCCCGCATTGAGGGCAGACGCTTTCGTGCCTGAGCCATAACGGAAGCCCTAGTCACTGTTAAGATGTCAAAGAAAATGACAAAAGAATTTCCTTATTTTAGTCTTTGTGGCCCACAATAAGAATATCTTCCACTAGTCAGTCAGGATGTTAAATTTAGAAATGACTTTGAGTAACACAACTTCATGAGCTAGCTATCCTCTGAGAAAATCAAGTAGTTTTTGTCCTTTTAGTTGTGAGTTATTATTTCAGCTGTACAACCTGGGCACAATACATGCCATAGTTGGCCACACATTCCATTGAATCTAAGGAATCACCATAACTAATCCAGCTTGTTCATGCCTGTGGTAAACAGAACTCTAAGATGCCCCAAAGATTCATAAACTCTTGCGTATTTTTCTCAATTATTCAGTCAATCACTAATTTGGTACCTCTGTGGAGGGATTTTGATCATGTAATAAAGGTGCCAAATCAGTTGATATTAAGATAGAGAGACTATCTGCGTGGGTCTGAGCTAACCATGTTAGCCTTTAAAAAGCAGGGAATTTTTTCCTATCTACTGGTAGTGGAAGAAATCAGAGATTTGAAGTATGAAGAAAATTTTAAATAAGGGAATTCTCTTTGCTCACTTGGAAGTTGGAAGGGACCACATGGAGAGACTGAGTGCTCTATAAGATCTGAGAGCAGTCCTTTCCTGACAGTAGATGAGAGAAACAGATTTGATCCTACACCTGCAAAGAACTGAATTCTGTCCACAGACTGAATGAGCTTGGAAGAGGCTCAGAACTCCAGATGAGAACATAATTTGCAGACATCTTGATTTCAGTCTTGCAAGACATTCAGAGGAGAGCCCAGTCAGGCTTATGCCTGGACTTTTGACTTGTAGAACTTGAAGCTTATAAGTGAGTGCCAATTCAAGCTTCTATGTTTATAGCAATTTTTATGCACATTAGAAAATAATATAGCACTCAAGCTCTCAGAGTATCTTTATCAAAATGGAAGAACAGGATGGTAGGCAAAGAGCTAACAAATATATTTCACATGGGCTTCCCTGCTGGCTCAGAAAGTAAAGAATGACCTGCAATGTAGGAGATTAGGATTCAATCCCTGGGTTGGAAAGATGCACTGGAGAAGGGAGTGGCTATCCACTCCAGTATTCTTGCCTGGAGAATTTCATGAACAGAGGAGCCTACAGTCCATGCATGGCTTGTTGCAAAGAGTCAGACAGAAACTGGTGACTAACACATTCACTTTGTTTACTTCATCTTTTGTACTGCTACTAAGAGAATTTTGGCTAGACTCACTAGTCTTTGTAATTTTATCAGTTTTCCAGCTTTCAGAAATAATTTCATATATGTTTTAGCATCTCCTCAAAGAACTTTGCCTCCTATTTTCCACCTATAAAAAGTATCACCATCTGGGAGTTTTCCCTTGTGGTGTATGTATCTCATATCTTTTAGATAAACTGCTTGTGTGAGAGTTTTAGTCCCTTAAAGTTTCCAGCTATGGTTCCATCTCCTCTGGGTTGTGAATCATATGCCTCCAAAGTCTTGCTGCTTCCTGGATTAATGGGCAACCATGGCCACTCTGCCTTCTTCTGAGAGCTAAGCCAATGATACCCCAGTAGCCACTCTAGAAGATTCTGGGCTAATGGACACTATAGCCATCCTGTGTGATCTTGGGTCATTTGGCTAACTGGTGAGCATTTGTTTGTCATCACTAGATGTCCCTACCTTTCAAACCCTAGGGTGGTCCACTTAGTCTAAAACTCTGTAAACACAAAACCCTACTTTATCCACCAACTCTCATGCAGATATAACAAAGGTATTGTTCAAGAGAAAAGAAATTATATATATATATATATATATACACACAGATATATATATATATATATATATATATATATGGCTACAGAATTAGCAGGAGAAGGCAATGGAACCCACTCCAGTACTCTGGCCTGGAAAATCCCATGGATGGAGGAGCCTGGTAGGCTGCAGTCCATGGGGTCGCAAAGAGTAGGACACGAATGAGTGACTTCACTTTCCCTTTTCACTTTTATGCATTGGAGAAGGAAATGGCAACCCACTCCAGTGTTCTTGCCTGGAGAATCCCAGGGATGGTGAAGCCTGATGGGCTGCCATCTATGGGGTCACACAGTCAGACACAACTGAAGCGACTTAGCAGCAGCAGCAGCAGAGAATTAGCAGAGCAGAAAATACTCCTGAACTCTCATTGTTTCTCACCATAAGTTTTCTGCATTCATTATGGCCAGCTTAACTAGAAAGCAGTGTTTGCCTTCTCTGGAAGGCAGGAACAGAATCAGAAGCACCTCAAGAGCAAGCCCTGCATCTGTGCTGATTTGTATTTACAGATGATTATTACAGGGTCTAGGGAACCCCATCCTCATCATCATCCTCTGAACAGCAAGAAATTGAACAAGATAATTCTGCATCCATGGACATCATTAAAACAATGCAAACCAAGGCCAAAGGCAACATACAGAGGGTCCTGAGAGCTGCCTTATTTGTTAGAAATGATGACTTCACAGAAAGATGCTGATGCCTCTCTTCAGATGGACTCATTTCAGCTGTTGTTAGTTCTTTGCTAAGCTATCCCCCAAACAGAAGTAAGAGGTATATTTCAGACAGAACTTGTCTTTCTGAATTTCAGAATATGTCTAGCCAGATTTGTCTTTCATTACATCGATGCTCCTGCTCATGTGTAGTATGTCTATTCACATTATTTTCTAGATACTCTGTAACCTGTGTTTGGTTTCACTCTTTGAAAAAAGAGATGTTTAAGAAAGAGTTTTACATTTCCAGTTGGTAAATATTTTTGTTTTATGGTTTAACCATTAATTTCTAGTTTTATTCCATTTTGTTTAGATAATATTGTGTTTGTTGCTGTTTCTACCTTGGAAGGTTGCCGTTGATAGTAAATGAAAAATTTTAATAACTTATATAAACAATTGAAAAGAAAGCTTATTCCTACTCTAAAATCTTTGAAGCAAAGAGAAAACCCAAGAAAATCACCATTATGTCATTCCTTGGGTCTCAAGATCAAGTCTATTTACCTTCTCTTTAACTTTCAGAGACATCTTATGTTTGTTTTATAAATTTTATTCAAAATTTTAGTTGTTTTCAGTGGATAAATAAAGTATGCCTTTTACATCTTTATATCACATCAATTTTCAAATCATTAATAAATCTAATTTTATTATTTTTATTGAACTATATTTGATACATAGTATCATGTTAATTTCAGATGTACAACATAGTGATTCAGCATTTAAATACATTACAGAGATCACCATAATAAGTCTTGTTACCATTTGCCCCCATGCAAAGATATTACAATGTTATTGACCATATATTCCATATGCTGTATATTACATACCTGTGAGTTATTTATGATATAACTGTCTCTGCACTGGAGTGAGAGTATGTGAGATTTTGCATGCAAGTTTTAGAGCAGAGGCTCTATTTCCTATACCCTTTTGTTCTCCTGAACTTAAGCCCAACTTGTTTTCAAAGCTAGACATTCTGGGGGCCCAACTTCCTGGCACAGGGCCTGTAGGCTGGGAAGCATGATGCAGAGCTCAGACTCCTTGCTCCCTGGGGAGGACCACTACTCTTGTGATATTCCTCACATGTGTGGGTTGCAGACTTGGGAGTATGTGTCGTGAGTAGACTGCGTCTTCACCTCTCCTACTGTTTTCATTATGGCTCCTTCTTTAAATCTTTAGTTGTATAACATCTTGTCTGCTAGTTTTCAAGTCATTCTCATAGAGAGTTGGTCTCTACGTAGTTGTAATTTTGTGCTCCATGGGAGGAGATGAGTATAGTGCCATCTTGGTTCCACCTCCATAAATGTTTATTATTTCTGAAACAAAGATTCCTTTGTGTATGTCTGAGTTTCATAGTCATCTATCTGGTACATGTCCCCGAGGAACTTTGTTATACTTTTCTTGTTGTGCTGTTTTGATAGTGATAAATTCTCTCAATTTTTTTTTAAATCTGAAAATGTCTTTATTTTGCCTTTATACCTGAAAAGTATTGTTATTGGATAAGGAATTTTGCAGCTTCCCTATTGGCTTAGTGGTAAAGAATCCACTTGCCAGTGAAAGAGATGTGGGTTCCATCACTGAGTCAGGAAGATCCCCTGGAGAAGGAAATGGCAACCCACTCTAGTATTCTTGCTTGGGAAATCCAATGGACAGAGAAACCTGGTGGGCTACTATCAATGGGATTGCAAAAGAATTGGATATGACTTTTCAACTAAACAACCACAGAGGAATATTGTTATTATTCTTTCATCACTTATGTGAAGGACTCATTCCATTATTTTAAGATTTGTATAGTTTTTAATCAAAAGTTAATGGACATTCTTATTACTCTCTTCAATATTAATTGTTTCTTTTTTATTCTCCATATCTTTTTAAAATTTTCTTTTTAAATTTGGTTTTAGTAATTGACTGTGATATACTTATGTGTGCTGTTCCTTGTGTTGATCAGTTCTGTTTCATTCAAATATGTGGATATTTAGATTTATGACTCAATTTCATCATAAATTTAGATGCACGTATACACAAGGACACCACAAAATGGTCAATACTGAAATTAGATTGATTATATTCTTTGTAGCCAAAGATGAAGAAGCTCTATACAGTCAGCAAAAACAAGACCAGAAGCTGACTATGGCTCAGATCGTGAATTCCTTATTGCCAAATTCAGACTGAAATTGAAGAAAGTAGGGAAAACCACTAGACCATTCTGGTATAACCTAAATCAAATTCCTTACAATTATACAGTGGAAGTGAGAAATAGATTCAATGGATTATATCTGATAGACAGAGTGCCCGAAAATCTATGGAGGGAGGTTTGTGACCTTGTAAAGGAGGTAGTTTTCAAGGCCATCCCCAAGAAAAAGAAATTCAAAAAGGGAAAATGGTTGTCAGATGAGGCCTTGCAAGTAGCTGAGAAAAGAAGAGAAGCTCAAGGCAAAGGAAAAAAATGAAAGATATACCCATTTGAATGAAGAGTTCCAAAGAATAGCAAGGAGAGATAAGAAAGACTGCCTCAGTGATCAGAGCAAAGAAATAGAGGAAAATAATACAACAGGAAAGGCTAGAGATCTCTTCAACAAAATGAGAGATACAAAAGGAATATTTCATGCAAAGATGGGCACAATAAAGGACAGAAATGTTATGGACCTAACAGAAGCAGAAGATATTAAGAAGAGGTGGCAAGAATACACAGAAGAACTAACAGAAAGGATCTTCATAACCCAGATAATTACAATGGTGTGATCACTCACTTAGAGCCAGATATCCCGGAATGTGAAGTCAAGCTGGCCTTAGGAGGCATCACTACAAACAAAGCTAGTGGAGGTGACGGAATTCCAGTTGAGCTATTTCAAATTCTAAAAGCTGATGCTGTGTAAGTGCTCCATCAATATGTCAGCCAGTTTGGAAAACTCAGCAGTTTGGAAAACTGACCTGGAAAAGGTCCATTTCATTTCAATCCCAAAGAAAGCAATGCCAGAGAATGTTCAAATTACTGCACAATTGCAATCATCTCAAACGATGCTAGCAAAGTAATGCTCAAAATTCTCCAAGCCAGGCTTCAATAGTACATGAACCTTGAAATTCCAGATGTTCAAAAAGACAGAGGAACCAGCGATCAAATTGCCAACATCTGCTGGATCATAGAAAAAGCAAGGTAATTCCAGAAAGACATCTACTTCTGCTTTATTGATTGCTCCAAAATCTTTGACTGTGTAAGTCATAACAAACTGGAAAATTCTTAAAGAGATAGGAATACTAGACCACTTTACCTGATATCTGTATGCAGGTCAAGAAACAACAATTCGAACCAGACATGGAACAACAGACTGGTCCCAAATTGGGAAAGGAGTACATGAAGGCTATATATTTTCACCCTGCTTATTTAACTTATATGCAGATTACATCATGAGAAATGTTGGGCTGGATGAAGGACAAGCTGGAATCAAGATTGCTGGGAGAAATATCAATAATCTCAGATATCCAGATGACATCACCCATATGGCAGAAAATGAAGAGGAACTGAAGAGCTTCTCAATGAAAGTGAAAGAGAGGAGAGTGAAAAAGTTAAACTCAGCATTCAAAAAACTAAGATCATAGCATGAATTCCCATCACTTCATGGCAAATAGATGGGGAAACAGTCTAGAAACAGTGGCAGACTTTATTTTCTCAAGCTCCCAAATCACAGCAGGTGGTGACAGCAGCCATGAAATTAAAATACACTTCCTCCTTGGAAGAAAAGTGATGACCAAACTAGAGAGCATATTAAAAAACAGGGACATTACTTTACCTACAAAGGTCCATCTAGTCAATCCTATGGCTTGTCCATTAGTCATGTATGGCTGGCTGTGAGAGTTGGATTATAAAGAAAGCTGAGCACCGAAGAACTGATGCTTTTGCACTGTGGTGTTGGAGAAGACTATTGAGAGTCCCTTGTACTGCAAGGAGATCCAACCTGTCAATCCTAAGGGAAATCAACCCTGAATATTCATAAAAGGACTGATGCTGAAGCTGAAACTCCAATACTTTGGCCACCTGATGCGAAGAACTGACTCATTGGAAAAGACTCTGATGCTGGGAAAGATTGAAAGTGGGAGGAGAATGGGATGACAGAGGGTGAGATGGTTGGATGGTATCACTGACTTGATGGACATGAGTTTGAGTAAGCTTCAGGTGTTGGTGATGGACTGGGACGCCTGGTGTGTTGTAGTCCATGGGGTCATAAAAAGTCGGACACTATTGAGGTACTGAACTGAACTGAACTGAAAGGATTAATTGAAGCTATACATATTTCTGGGTCTCCTTTTCTACATATCTCCCTTTTTTCAGTTCCCTGACCTGAATAAACATTGCCACCTCCATATCACTGACATCTAACTTTTGCTTTTTCTAAATAGCAAGATCTATAACCCTTGAGCTCCATTTCTCTATGAATAGGTTGGAAAGGACTGCCAGGCAGAAAGTTATTACACTTGTGAGGCTAAACTAATGTTTCCTTCTTTCAAAGTTTATGAGATAGCAACTGTGCACCGTTTTTTGTTAATTTCCTGAACATAATAGTTTCATATATTTTTTACTGAGTTTAGCTGTTTGTGCAAGAAGATAAGTTACGGATCTATTAATTCACCCAGACCAGAACCAAAAGATGGCCCTATTCTGGAGGTTGTAGCTTAACTTTTAATTTATTTTGTTGTTTTATAATTGTTTCCTAAAAATGAATATGGAAAATGCCAATCTTTACAAACATATTTGTTCCAGACATCTTAGTAATTAGACATCTTAGTAATTTCTTATTTAAGAATAAGAAATTTCTTTATTTAAGAATATTTCTTGGGTATGAGGCATGACCCATCACTATCTCATGTGATGGAGATGTAATGAAGAATATTTCAATTATATCCATCTCCCTACTGAGTTTTGGAAAATAGCAAGAGATTTTGCTGGAAATTTAGGCAAAAATAAATATAAAACAATTTGTATGCTTTGTAAATACTATACTTAATGATCTTAAAATACAGATAAGCATGAAAACATTTAAGACTGCATTTACATAGGAGGATAGTGCATTGCCTGGAAAGCTTTTTGGGCAATGGAAGACTATGTATTAGCACACATAAGTAGTATTATGTGTTTGCCTCCTTATATCCTTTACTGGGGCTTCCCACTTGGCTCAGTGGTAGAGAATCCACCTGCCAATGCAGGAGACTCAGGAGACATGGGCTTGATACCTGGGTCAGGAAGATTCCCTGGAGGAGGGCATGGCAATCCACTCGAGTGTTCTTCTCTGGAGAATCCTGTGGGCAGAGGAGCCTGGCAGGCTGCAGTTCATAGGATCACAGAGAGACAGACATGACTGAGTGACTGAGCATGCACATATCCTTTATTGAGGAAATGGTTGGATTTTGGAACAAGACTAAAGGGACAAAGGGTAAATAGGGTAATTGGACAGTCCCAAGGGGCTCCAGGTTCAGTATACTGACATGGGATAGGACTGAGAGTATCTGTGATATAAAAAATTAATCAAGGTCACTAGATTTATAATGAGGTTCTGGACACTTGTAAATATGTGATCCTCATATGGAGTCACTGATGCCAAGAGAACTCCAGGACTATGGGTATGCATATGAGGGGCCTGTGAAAAAACTGTTAGGAGATCACACTAATTCAGTTTAGTCATCACTCACTTATGATACTTCCCCCATCTCTCTTTTCCTTACACTTTTAGTGTGACTATGCGATAATTAAATGGAAATGTTCAGGAAATGGCATTGAAGAGAATCACTTGATTCAACAATAAAGATTTTAATGTCATCAAAATCTAGGTTTCTTTAAAGTCACAGACTTTAAGAAGAGGATCATGAATGAAATCCTGGAGGGCACTGATTTTCAAAAGTTAAGTGGAGGAATATAACACTATATAGGAAATTAAGAGTTCAGTAATGAAGTGAGGCAAAGGTTGTAAGGACAAGAAAACCAAAGCTGAGAGTTAATCAACACTAGACCTGTATTATAGAAATGTTGCAAAGAGCTCTTCTACAGACACAATAAAGCTACTATACACAAAACTGTGAATGAGGTGATAAGTAGAGAGAATCAGAAAATTGCAAATCTCTATCAGGAAAGGTTTTTAAATACTCTATTACAGAATAAAGGTTAATGGGAGAAATAAAAGGAAACAGTTACACATACAGAGAACAAACAGGTGGTTTCCAGATGAGACAGAGTTGGAAAAAGAAAGAAATAGGTAAAGGAGAAAAGAGCTACAAACTTCCAGTTGCAAAATAAATGAGCTATGAATATAAAACGTACAGTGTGGGGAATGTAGGCAACAACTACGTAATACCTTTGTAGGGTGACATATTACAACTTAATTTATAGTGGTGATCATTTAAAAATATACAGAAATATCAAATCAGTGTATTGTATAACAGAAACTAACATAGCATTGTGGTCAATTATACTTCAAAAACTAAGAGAGAAAACAGTTAACAATGTCAATACTTCAAAGGAATCAAATGTGATAAAAATGTAAGAGTTTCAATTGTAATTTGTAATTAGCATGTCACCTTTAACCCCTGCCACAGCAGTTTCAGTGATGGGTAGGAAAAAAACCACCCAGATTGCTGTGAATTGAAAACTAAATGAATGATGATAAAAAGGGTATCAAAGACTATAGACACCTTTGTCATCTCGCTTCACTATTAATTAGGTAATGGCTTTTTGCTGCTTTTTAAATTGTTGTTAATTTTAAGATCAAAGATAACTTAAAAGTGTTTATGTCTTGAAGAATCAGTAAAGGGGAAGAATGTAAGGAAATAGGAAGTCAGGTCTCTGAAGAGGTACATCCAGAGTAAAGAGTTAAGCCCTCTTTTACTGAAATAGAAAAAATAAACTAGTGTGATTTTTGATGTGTGTGTGTGTGTGTGTGTGTGTGTGTGTCTGTAGCTGGCAGAGTAAGAAAGTTGATGAGATTATTGTCCTCTTAGATGACAGAAAAGTCACATTTCCTTCTGAAGTAAAAGTTAGACGTATCTGCTAAAAGTGAAAGTGAGGTATGATGTCTTAATGAGACCAGGAGGAGTTTGGAATGACTTCAGCAGGCATTAAAGAGGAAGCCAAACAGAGGTGCATCCCTGGATTAATAGTCATAGTCAAGGTCCCAGGTGAAGCTGGAAACACAATCCTACAGCAGTGATAATCCATTCAGTTGGCTTTTTTTTTTCCCCCTCACTGTTCCTTATGCTAGCTAAAGAAAGAAAGAAGATAGGCAGTTGGTATGACAAAGGATTTTGGTTTTTGTAGGGGCAATTCAGAAATGGATTAAAATGTGAAAAAACAATTTATGGAAATTGTTAATGATGTCAAATGCTATAGAAACATCATGGCACATGAGAATTTGCAACAGCCCTTCTATTGATTCTAGGGCTTTCCTGGTGACTCAGTAAAGAATCTGCCTGCAATGCAGGAGGCTCAGGTTTGATCCCTAAGTTGATAAGATCCCCTAGAAAGAAATGGTTACCCAGTCCAGTATTTTTGTCTGGAGAACCCCATGAAGAGAGGAGCCTGATAGGCTACAGTCCATGTGGTCACAAAGAGATGGACATGACTGAGGGACTATCACTTTCCACTGACACAAAGAATGAGATTTTAGAATGTTTGTGTTCTCCAAAATGACAGCAGAATCTTTACTATAGCATGCTGCCTCCTGTTTGTCTTCCCAATAACAAAAACTCAGTATCATTTAAAATTTATTTTATTGATATTAGCTCATATAAGAAGGAAAGAACCTTCATTTAGACAATTTAATCTGAATATGAAAGGGATAAATATTTTATAAACTGTTATTATTCTTAGCTATGGTTTTGATAATTTAAGTTTAATTTTCATGTCCTCTTTATACTTCTAAGTAGCACTTTAATTATTATCTTACTATACTCACATCAGCTGCACATGCTCCTGGGGCTGTCTTTAAAAGTACAGGATTTAAGTTTGGATGGTATACACAGTACAGTTAAATTTTCACATATGTTACTTAGTATTCTCATTAGGAACCTGAATATTAGGTCCATGAATCAAGGAAATTGGAAGTGGTCAACAGAAGATGAAAAGAGTAAAGATCAACATTTTAGGACTCAATGAACTAATACTAGGCAAAGGATAATAGAGTTTTGCAAAAAAAAAAAAATGCACTGATCATAGCAAACACCCTCTTCAACAACATGAGAGAAGACTCTACACATAGACATCACCAGATGGTCAACACCAAAATCAGATTGATTATATTCTTTGCAGCCAAAAATGGAGAAGCTTTATACAGTCCACAAAAACAAGACCGGGAGCTGATTGTGGCTCAGATCATGAACTCCTTATTGCCAAATTCAGACTTAAATTGAAGAAAGTAGAGAAAACCACTAGACCATTCAGTATATGACCTAAATAAAATCGATTATAATTATACAGTGGAAGTGAGAAATAGATTTAAGGGACTAGATTTGATAGACAGAGTGCCTGATGAACTATGGACTAAGGTTTGTGCCATTATACAGGAGACAGGGATCAAAACCATCCCCATGGAAAAGAAATGCAAGAAAGCAAAATGGCTGTCTGAGGAGCCATTACAAATAGCTGTGAAAAGAAGGGAAGTGAAAAGCAAAGGAGAAAAGGAAAGATATAAGCATCTGAATGCAGAGTTCCAAAGAATAGCCAGAGAGATAAGAAAGCCTTCCTCAGCTATCAATGCAAAGAAATAGAGGAAAAGAACACAATGGGAAAGACTAGAGATCTCTTCAATAAAATCAGAGATACCAAGGGAACATTTCATACAAAGATAGGCTTGATAAAGGACAGAAATAATATAGACTTAACAGAAGCAGAAGATATTAAGAAGAGGTGGCAAGAATACACAGAAGAACTATACAAAAAAGATCTTCATGACCAAGATAATCACGATGGTGTGATCATTCACCTAGAGCCAGACGTCTTGGAATGTGAAGTCAAGTGGGCCTTAGAAAGCATCACAATGAACAAAGCTAGTGAAGGTGATGGAATTCCAGTTGAGTTATTTCAAATCTTGAAAGATGATTCTGTGAAAGTGCTGCACTCATATGCCAGCAAATTTGAAAAACTCAGCAGTGGCTGCAAGACTGGAAAAGTCAGTTTTCATTCCAATCCCAAAGAAAGGCAAAGTCAAAGAATGCTCAAACTACCGCACAATTGCATTCATCTTAAATGCTAGTAAAGTAATGCTCAAAATTCTCTAAGCCAGGCTTCAGCAATATGGGAACCATGAACTCTCTGATATTCAAGCTGGTTTTAGAAAAGGCAGAGGAACCAGAGATCAAATTGCCAACAACTGCTGGATCATCAAAAAAGCAAGAGAGTTATAGAAAAACATCTATTTCTGCTTTATTGACTATGCCAAAGCCTTTGACTGTGTGGATCACAATAAACTGTGGAAAATTCTGAAAGAGATGGGAATATGAGACCATCTGACTTACCTCTTGAGAAACCTCTATCCAGGTCTGGAAGCAACAGTTAGAACTGGACATGGAACGACAGACTTGTTCCAAATAGGAAAAGGAGTACGTCAAGGCTGTATATTGTCACCCTGCTTATTTAACTTATATGCAGAGTACATCATGAGAAACGCCAGGCTGGAGGAAGCACAAGCTGGAATCAAGATTGCTGGGAGAAATATCAATAACCTCAGATATGCAGATGACACTACCCTTATGGCTGAAAGTGAAGAGGAACTAAAAAGCCTCTTGATGAAAATCAAAGAGGAGAGAGAAAAAATTGACTTAAAGCTCAGCATTCAGAAAATGAAGATCATGGCATCTGGTCCCATCACTTCATGGCAAATAGATGGGTAAACAGTGGAAACAGTCTCAGACTTTATTTTTTGGGCTCTAAAATCACTACAGATGTTGATTGTAGCCATGAAATTAAAATACGCTTACTCCTTGGAAGAAAAGTTATGACCAACCTAGATAGCATATTCAAAAGCAGAGCTATTACTTTGCCAACAAAGGTATCCCTAGTCAAAACTATAGTTTTTCCTGTGGTCATGTATGGATGTGAGAGTTGGACTGTGAAGAAGGCTGAGAGCCGAAGAATTGATGGTTTGAATTGTGGTGTTGGAGAAGACTCTTAAGAGTCCCTTGGACTGTAGGGAGATCCAACCAGTCCATCCTAAAGGAGACCAGTCCTGGGGGTTCATTGGAAGCACTGATGCTGAGGCTGAAACTCCAATACTTTGGCTACTTCATAGGAAGAATTGATCACTGGAAAAGACAGTGATGCTGGGAGGGATTGGAGGCTGGAGGAGATGGGGATGACAGTGGATCAGATGGCTGGTTGGCATCACTGACTCAATGCACATGAGTTTGGGTGAACTCTGGCAGTTGGTGATGGACAGGGAAGCCTGGCGTCCTGCGATTCATGGGATCACAAAGAGTCGGACACGAAGGAGCAAATGAACTGAACTGAACTGAACTAATATGGTCAGTAAATCTTTAATCTGATTTTCTATTGATGGACGGGGGTGTGTTCCCTCCAGATTGTTAAGCCTGAGGCCAAAAACAAGCTGGACTTTAAAAAGACAGAGGAACTGGAGATCAAATTGCCAACATTTGTTGGCTCTTAGATAAAGTTAGCAGAGAAGCCAATGGCAACCCATTCCAGTACTCTTGTCTGGGAAATCCCATGGATGGAGGAGCCTGGTAGGCTACAGTCCATGGTGTCGCGAAGAGTCAGACACGACTGAGTGACTTCACTTTCACCTTTCACTTTCATGCACTGGAGAAGGAAATGGCAACCCACTCCAGTGTTCTTGCCTGGAGAATCCCAGGAGCCTGGTGGGCTGCCGTCTATGGGGTCTCACAGAGCCAGACACGACTGACGTGACTTAGCAGCAGCAGATAAAGCTATAGAATTTCTGAAAAACATCTACTTCTGCTTCATTGACTACACTAAAGCCTTTGACTGTGTAGATCACAACAAACTGTAGAAAAATCTTAAAGAAATGGGAATACTAGACCACATTACCTGCCTCCTGAGAAATTTGTATGGAGGTCAGGAAGCAACACTTAGATCCAGATATGGAACAACTGGTTCCAAATTAGGAAAGGAGTACATCAAGGCTGTAATTGTCACCTTGCTTATTTAACTTCTATGAATAATACATCATGCAAAATGTCAGGCTGGATGAAACATGAGCTGGAATCAAGATTGCTGGGAGAAATATCAATAACCTCAGACATGCAGATGACATCAACCTTATGGTGGAAAGCAAAGAGGAACTGAATAGCATCTTTTTGAAAGTGAAAGAAGAGAGTGAAAAAGCTGGCTTAAAACTCAACATTAAATAAAAACAAAGATCATGGCATCTGGTCCTATCACTTCATGGCAAATAGATGGGGAAACAATGGAAACAGTGACAGACTATTTTCTTGGGCTCCAAAATCACAGAAGATGGTGACTGCAGCCATGAAATTAAAAGGTGCTTGCTCCCTGAAAGAAAAGATATGACAAACCTAGACAACATATTAGAAAGCAGAGCCATCACTTTGCCAACAAACATCCATATAGTCAAAGCTATGCTTTTTCCAGTAGTCATGTATAGATGTGAAAGGTAGACAATTAAAAAGGCTGAGTACTGAACAGTTGATGCTTTTGAACTGTGGTATTGGAAAAGACTCTTGAGAGTCCCTTGGACAGCAAAGAGATCACATCAATCTATCCTAAAGGAAATAGGTCCTGAATATTCATTGGAAGGACTGATACTGAAGGTGAAGCTCTAATACTTTGGCCACCTTATGCAAAGAGCAGACTCATTGGAAAAGACCCTGATGCTGGGTAAGATTGAAGGCAAGAAGATAAAGGAAGGACAGAGGATAAAATTGTTGGGTGGTATCACTGACTCAGAGGACATAAATTTGAGCAAACTTCAGGAGGTGATGAAGGACAGGGAAGTCTGGCATGCTGCAGTCCATGGGTTGCAAATAGTTGGACATGACTGAGCAATTGAACAACAAACACTCATTATATGGCTTCCCAGGTGGCTCAGTGGTAAAGAACCCGCCTGCCAAAGCTGGAGATGTGAGAGGTTTGAGTTCCATCCCTGGATCAGGAGAAGGACATGGCAACCCTCTCCATCATTCTCGCCTTAGAATCCCCATGGACAGAGGAGCCTGGAGGGCTACAGTCTGTAGGGTCACAAAGAGTCAGACACGACTGAAGTGACTTAGTGCATACTCATTACAACAGATCTTAGAAGTATTTATCATTTTATGCATGAGTAAACAATTTCACAGGTTTAATATCCTGCTTAGAATTGCAATGTTTTTAAATAATAATAAACAGTAATTAAGCCCAATCTGTTTGTTGCTGAAGTCATTCTTCCAACTATATCCTACCCAGTGCTTCTCTTTTTGCATTATTATCTTGCATGTAATATCTTTTAATAAGTGGTTTAGAAAATTTCCACCACATATTTCTTTCCAAGATTCTTCTTAACATTTGGTTTCCACAGCCCTCCTGCATATGAAACACCCTATTCTTAATTTCTGTTCCCTGATTTCCTGGAAGTAGGTACTGAGACAACACCGTTGAAATCCATAACTCTGTAAACAAAAGTTTTTAAAATATTCTTTTAGAATAAAAAGACTAACTTTTCACAAATACATCAAAACATGGACTTATTTATGACACTTTTCATCTTAAAAATCCAATACATTTGAAACAACTTGGATCTTATTATTTGGAATTATCTTCTAAACCTCCACACATAGTCTGAATTTCCTTTCCTTTAATTTTCTTTAATGATGGCATATCAGTATTGTTCTTTTAGGGTTAGGTTTATTTTTGAAAGGGTCATTTTACTGAAGTCATCAGTCAGTTCAGTCGTTCAGTTGTATCTGACTCTTTACAACCCCATAGGCAGCACACCAGGCTTCCCTATCCATCATCAACTCCCAGAGCCTACTCAAACTCATATCCATAGGGTTGGTCATGGCATCCAACCATCTCATCTTCTGTCATCCCCTTCTCCTCCCACCTTCAATCTTTCCCAGCATCAGGGTCTTTTCCAATGAGTCAGTTCTTCACATCAGGTGGCCAAATTTTTTGAGTTTGAACTTCAGCATCAATATTTCCAATGAATATTCAGGACTGATTTCCTTTAGGATTGATGGTTGGATCTCCTTGCAGTCCAAGGGACTCTCAAGAGTCTTTTCGAACACTACAGTTCAAAAGCATCAATTCTTCAGCACTCAGCTTTGTTACAGTTCAACTCTCACATCCATACATGACTACTGGAAAAACCATAGCCTTGACTAGACGGACCTTTGTTGGTAAAGTAATGTCTCTGCTTTATAATATGCTATCTAGGTAGGTCATAGCTTTTCTTCTAGGAGCAAGTGTCTTTTAATTTCATGGCTGCAGTCACCATCTACAGTGATATTTGTCAAACTGAATGCCAAACAGTTGACATTTTTGTTTAACTTTAAAAAATTTAAACCTTACCACAATCTAAGCACAATTATTGTGTACTTCATTTTATAAATCAACGACTGAGACATAGTGAGATTAAGTAATTTTTCACAAAGTCACTGATACAATGAAGCTAGAACTTAAATACGGATCTATCCAGTTAATAATCTAAGAGTTTTCATTCATTCTGCACACTGTATCTCAGAATGGAAATCTTTTAAAGCAGTCCTCAAATGTTTTCAAGTTGATAAAATTTTAAGTAAGTGTATGTTCTACAGGCAAATACTCCAGAGAAGTATGTATTTTTGTATGTAAATATTTAGGTGAATTAAAAAAATATTGATATAGGTCCAAGATATTCATTTTTATCTCAATATTTTCCAGCTAGGATAAACCATACAATTTCAAAGTCCATAAATCAAGAGTTAAGAAAATGAGTTGGATTTGGTGAGCTTGGAGGATTGTGAGGGAGGTATTTATTTCTCCTTTTAATATCTTAACCCAGGGTTAAAACCCAGGTCTCCTGCTTTGCAGGGAGATTCTTTAGCATCTGAGCCACCAGGGAAGCCCATTAATAGGTTACTAGCTGTGCTTGGTTTATAGCTACACAAATACTTTGTAAGAAATAATTCCCATTATTGATGGATTAATCTATTTTAAAACACAAATTAGAATGTTTTCCAGAAAGGCATGCCTTATTTTGTCAAATGGTTGAAGGGATGCAAATATTTACAAAATATCTGTATTGGCAAAGAATATATTTGGTACACTTCACTCTTGAGCAAAGGGAAGAAAAAATTACCTAATGTAAGTTAAATAAGAATTTTCTTTTACAGACAGTTATTTTCTCTAATCATTAAGGTCAAAGAAAACAAAATTTAGATGGAAGGCTATTAAGTAAATTGCTTAGAGGTAATTGATACAGCTGTCAAAGTAAATAATTTTAGTCTTTGTGTTATCATATTTTAAAAAGGTATCTAGTAATAGTTAGCATATTTATTTTGAAATAATATGACAAATCTTGATAATGTAAAAGTATAGGCAAAAGTGCTCAATTAAAATTCTCTTCTATTTGGAGAATTCTTAGTGAAAGTGAAGTTGCTCAGTCGTGTCCGATTCTTTGCAACCCCATGGACTGCAGCCTACCAGGCTCCTCCATCCATGGGATTCTCCAGGCAAGAATACTGGAGTGGCTTGCCATTTCCTTCTCCAAGGAGAATTCTTAGGCATTATCTTTGTCTAAAATCTTGTGATGATTCTAAACACAAGATTTTATTATGTTTATTTTTTATTATGATTATTTTTATTCTATAAATGCCTGAAAGTGTAGTGGGTTGCCAATGTAGAAATAGAGCTACAAGATTACAAAGGAAAGCCAATTTTTTTCTTAGGGCAGTACTGGGGGCTGTAAATTTTGAATAGAAGAAAAATTACTAAATATGTCAATAAACATCATTCTCCTTGGGTTCAAATGATAGCTTTAGCCATGCAGAAGGCAACCTGATGCAATTTTTGTTTGCAGTGTGCATTTATCTGGATTTTCCATCTCTGTCTTAACTGGAAATTATTGTATGTATAAAATATATCACAGATTATGATGATTTGATTTTGCTTTCAAATTTTGTTAAAATAAATACTGTGTGCTTTCACTAATATAGGGTCATTTAAGCTCCTTGAGGCAGAAAATATACATATCTGTCATGAAACAAAAAATGAAATTATAGGGCAACATTTAAATAAGTAGAATGTTGCCTAAACAATGTGTTTTGTATCTCCACCTTTTGAACCATGAAAAATTGTTGTTAGTGGTATCTGAAAGTTAGAAAAAAATTCTTATTTGTTTCCTATGAATATTTTTTTTCTTTAATGAGTTAATGATATCTGAAGTACCCACTGCTGATGTAAACCTGGCAGCATTCTCAACTCATTTAGCTACTATCTCAGTAGGCAAACAAAGCCTGTTGGGAGTGATGGTTAAAAAGTAACAATTGAGGCTGAACCGACATGGACAAACCAAATTTATAACGGAAACTTTACTGATGTTGGGCTCTCCTGTCATTTCAGAGAACATAGTGCTTCAGTTACACAGTATCTTTGTTGAGTGAAAGTCATACTTGAGAGGCAGCACAGATGAAGGAACGGTGAACGAACCTCCTTCCCATCATGTGTCTAAGAGATGCCGTCCTGAGAATGAATAATATGAACCTTGCCTCTCAAGCCGTTAGGTGTTACTTATAAGGAAAAAATGAGATAATTATCTCGCACACACTGATAGGAAGTGGGAGAGTGAAGGAGAAGAGTTATTCCTATAATATACAATTATTTTATTCATAAGACTTTCAGATTCCTAATTCCAAGGATTTTGTGATCAAAGAGAAAATTAAATACAGGGTTGCCCCTGAGATAAACTCTGCATTTTGGAATACATCTCAGGAAGAATTCCTGACTTCATTTTTATATCACAAGATACATTGACATTGGATTCACAATTTTAAAATATGTATATATATATATATATTTTTCTATTTTTCTGATAGAAAAATAAAATTTCAGCTTGAGGCTGATTCTCTTATTCCACACATGTGGACTGTCTGGAGTAACTAGCATCTCTGTTGAAAATCACTGAAAGATATACAGGTATATCTTTTTCCTGAAGTTTTAGGATCAAAAGAATGATTTACAAAGTGATCCTCACATTGCACAATATGTAGAAGACAAATTATAACTTTTGACTAAATGTACTTGAAGTATGTGAATGTCAATATTTTTCCTGAACATTGAGAAATACAACTTTATGAACATTTTATAAAGAGAGTTTATCTTTTTTCTGTGAATCTTAAAATAACTGCCTCTTTATTAAGATATTGTATCAATGTACTTTAACACAGTAATGTTATTACATTTACCTTCTTGACCTTAATAAATTCATAATGATTTATATCAAGAAACATTTAAAATGTTTATAAAATCAAAAGTTACCTCTAATCTCTGCAGTACAAATTCACTCCCTCTCATTGTTTAGAGAATAAACAGAGAAAATATATAAAATAATGTCAGTTTAACATGATCAAATCAGGTTTACAATTATAATCTGAGGATCAAAAAGCAAAATAAATCATACACATCCTTTTTCATATGACAGAAGCAGGTTTGTTCTTGCACAAACAAGACAAAAATGGTTTCCGTAGGAACAAGGCATCATGTGAAAGCTCTCAAAACAAATCCCTCTACCAGATAGTTTCATTCTGAACCTCTGCTTGTAGATAAGCTTGCATGGAAAATCAGCTATTGCCTCTCTCAAAACTGACAGGTAAATTCAAGCAGGTAGAGAAAGATGCCAACAGGTAACAGCACATGCATCACTCAGGGATGCTTGCATGTCAGGAATGATTTGTATCAATCTGTTCCCAAACTGAACAGCCCTTTAAGAACAATTGTATTTTAAAAAGAAAAAAAAATTATAAAAAGAAAATATCTTTGAGCTTTGTTTTCAGCTATACATGTTAAGACGTGGTTGGGGGAGGATTCTGAGGCAAACACTTCTGAGTACTTATTTGAAAGGTTTTCACTAAAACAAAAGTGTGAAGGCTCTGCATGGTGGCTGGCAACCATTGTGGGTGGCAGGAATCTTTTGAGTGAAATAAAATCTAGCTGGTGGGATAAATGGGGATTTTATAGTGCCTTAACTGTAGGGAAGTTAGTGGACATTCGTCAAGCTAGGTTAATGGTGGGTGAATAGAAAATGGTTTAAGGTAATTTCCGAAATGGTGAGCTATAGTAGGTGTAGTTTGCATAAATTGCAAAATGCATTAAAGGGCTCCTTTTTTTTGGGGGCCACAAGCAAATTTTTCATGATTTCTTTTGAATCCCTTAGAAAATTAGTAGCTGCAAAATTATATCCATTCAGTGTGGACCCTGGAAACTACTTAGGAAGAGCAGTAGAATTAAATGGACTTCTGCAGTTAAGTCAGATTGAGCAGTGCCTTTATTTCCTTGTGTTTAATTTGTTTGTTTGTCAAAAGGTCAAAAAAACAATACATTTGAGGAAAAATATCAGAAAAGTCAGGAGAAGAGATGCAATTTAAAGTATAAAGTGGTGTGAATCCTATTTTATACTTGACTTTAACTGATCAAGAGAGCCATGAGGGTGGGGCTAGGTGAGATGCAATGCCAGGCAGAAAGAGAGATTTTGATGGACTTGCAGTCCCAATGTATAAACGTTGTGATTCAGATCCACAGCTCAACAAAGGAGTTAAAAGTAGAAATAGGTATCATTTTGCTATCTACTGGAGAAGGCAATGGCAACCCACTCCAGTACTCTTGCCTGGAGGACGGAGGAGCCTGGTGGGCTGCAGTCCATGAGGTCGCTGAGAGTCGGACATGACTGAACGTCTTCACTTTCACTTATCACTTTCATGCATTGGAGAAGGCAATGGCAACCCATTCCAGTGTTCTTGCCTGGAGAATCCCAGGGACGAGGGAGCCTGGTGGACTGCTGTCCAGGGGGTCGCACAGAGTTGACATGACTGAAGAGACTTAGCAGCAGCAGCAGAGGAAAATTATGACATTCACATTGGCTAAGAGATATAACAATCATTAAAATTCAATGTTAAATATTTTCAAAATCAATAGATCCAAAGAGTGAATAAATAGTTATTTATAAAATCATATATTCTTTTGTATTTCCATATATGCCTGGAAATCTACAAAATCAATAGCAAGTGTCTTCTATTTGTATATCAATTAGACTATTAATAATATTCTTCTACCTGCAAAGACAATGCAGTAAATATAATTGAGACTTTATCAATGTGAGCTCCATTAGAATAGGTAATTTTCTTTTCTATTTTTCCTTTATTTGCAGCTTCCTGAACACCTACCAAGGGCCCCATACAGGATGTTTCAATGAGTGTTTAATTAATTAACTAGACATACAAGATGACTCTATGCATACCTGAAATAAGTGCCACCATCATTTTCATCTTGCGTTTAGTATTCTGTTCCTTTCCTATTTCTACCCAGGCTAGGATTTGTGATTTGTGTCACATGTAGTTGTGTGAGTATAGATGAACTTCTTTGATTGGGTTGGGTCACTGCTACTGTTACGTTTACAAAGGCAGAGATGGATTTACTTTTCTTTGGCTCTCCAGCTTCAAATAGCATCCTATACTTAAAAATAAATGTTCATCAAATGAATGTATTGAGTGCTACAAGCATGGCATTCTGATTCCAAAATAGAATATAATCTTTTAGAATTCAGATGGTGTATATTAAGAAGAATAGTGGCTAAGGACATGGACTTTGAGGTCAAATGAGAGTATTCACAGTCAGGTTTTTTGCCACTTTAGTAGTCATGCAGCATTGAGCAAGTTAATTAAGCTATATGCCTTCACTTTTTGATCTAGATAATTGGATTATAATAATATCTATATGAAAATCTTATGGAGGAATAAGTAAGGTAATACGTGTAAAATGTATAGGCTATTGTCTGGTAAGTAGTAAGTGTTTAATTTCTGTTAACTTATGTAATACCTATGCTCATATGAATATGGCATCAAACCTATGACTTTACTTTTTATTAGTTTAAGTCAGGTAATGCTGAACAATACAAATGGTTAACAGGAACACTGTATATCAGAATATTTATATAAATATTTGCATGTGGTTGATTAGTTCATCTGTTTGCCTAGAATATGCTAAAGGTACAAAGTCCTCTCATACATTTTCCTGCTTGATTAATTGATGGATGAATAGGATGGTGCATAGTTGAGAATCTATTCCTTACAGTTATCATATCTTCTCTCAGAGCCAGAACAACTACTAGGATCATGTAGAACTCATTTCTTCAGGGGCCTGATATATGTTTTCATTATAAACAGGAATTTAAGAAGTACCTGATTCAGGAGTCAAGGTGTTCCTGCTTGAGAAGACCATGGCAGATGAACTTTCTCCCTTATCTGCAGTCGTCTGGTCCCAGAAAACAATCAAAGATCCATAATGCTATTTTTATGGAGATAACCACTGAACACAGCTATATCAGCTTTCCAAAATCTCAGGTCAAACCTTGGTACATGATGTAGACTGGTTAAACTCTCAGAAGCTTAAAGCATTAAACAATCTTAATAGAGAAATGGATGCTCAAACACAAACTGGGGGAAAATGTAGCAATGAGGAGCTACACAAGAAAGACACAGTGCGACACAAGCAGCATTGGTGACTAAAAGTGTAAGCATTAAGTCTCAAATCTTATCCTGAAAAGAAAACAAACAAAACAACAACAACAACAAAAATAAATAAATAAAAATTAGCTTTGGCCCATAGATGAGAAGCACTTCAGAGAAGGATTATTGGAAAATAAAATTAATTAACATAAAACTTGGAACAATCTGACTTCCCCATTTTACAGATCAAGTAACAGAGTTAAAACTTCATGCTCTTGTCAAAAGTTCAGGTCAAATTTATTAGTGAGGATTTAACAGGATCTAAGTTCTTTTATTACCTATGCTCCTAGTGAATTAGAGAAAGGAAAAGAAATAGACAGGTGATTAACAGAATTGTCACATGCCGAGAAGGCAATGGCACCCCACTCCAGTACTCTTGCCTGGGAAATCCCATGGATGGAGGAGCCTGGTAGGCTGCAGTCCATGGATCGCTAAGAGTCGGACATGACTGAGCAACTTCACTTTCACTTTCACTTTCACTGACTATATTCAGTAAGCTCTTTCCCATCTTAAACGGTCCACACAGTCAAAGGCATTAGCATAAACAGTAAAGAAGAAATAGATGTTTTTCTGGAACTCTATTACTTTTTGATGATCCAAGGATGTTGGAAATTTTATCTCTGGTTCCTCTGCTTTTCTAAAACCAGCTTGAACATCAGGAAGTTCACGGTTCACATATTGCTGAAGCCTGGCTTGGAGAATTTTCAGCATTACTTTACTTGCATGTGAGATGAGTGCAACTGAGTGGTAGTTTGAGCATTCTTTGGCATTGCCTTCCTTTGGGATTGGAATGAAAACTGACCTTTTCCAGTCCTGTGGCCACTGCTGAGTTTTCCAAATTGGCTGACATTACTTGGAGCACTCTTACAGCATCATCTTTTAGTATTTGAAACAGCTCAGCTGGAATTCCATCACCTCCACTAGCTTTGTTCATAGTGATGCTTCCTAAGGCCAACTTGACTTCACATTCCAGGATGTCTGGCTCTAAGTGAGTGTTCACACCATCACAATTATCTGGGTCATGAAGATCTTTTTTGTATACTTCTTCTGTGTATTCTTGCCGCCTCTTCTTAATATCTTCTGCTTCTGTTAGGTCCATAACATGTCTGTCCTTTATTGAGCACCTCATTGCATGAAATGTTCCCTCAGTATTTGTAATTTTCTAGAAGAAATATCTAGTCTTTCCCATTCTGTTCTTTTCCTCTGTTTCTTTGCACTGATCACTGAGGAAGGCTTTCTTATCTCTCCTTGCTATTCTTTGGAACTCTGCATTCAAATGGTATATCTTTCCTTTTCTCCTTTGCTTTCTGCTTCTCTTCTTTTCATAGCTATTTGTAAGACCTCCTCAGACAGTCATTTTTCTTGTTTGCATTTCTTTTTTATGGTGATGGTCTTGATCCATGTCTCCTGTACAATGTCATGAACTTCTGTCCATAGTTCATCAGGATCTCTATCAGATCTAGTCCCTTAAATCTATTTCTCACTTCCACTGTATAATCATAAGGGATTTGATTTAGGTCATACCTGAATGGTTTAGTGGTTTTCTCTACTTTCTCCAATTTAAGTCTGAATTTGGCAACAAGGAGTTCATGATCTGAGCCACAGTCAGCTCCTGGTCTTGTTTTTGCTGACTGTATAGAGCTTCTCCTTCTTTGCTGCAAAGAATATAATCAATCTGTTTTTGGTGTTGGCCATCTGGTGATGCCCATGTGTAGAGTCTTCTCTTGTGTTGTTGGAAGAGGGTGTTTGCTGTGATCAGTGTGTCTCTTGGTAAAATGCTATTAGCCTTTGCCCTGCTTCATTCTGTACTCCAAGGCCAAGTTTGCCTGTTACTCCAGGTAGCTCTTGACTTCCTACTTTTGCATTCAAGTCCCCTATATTGTAAAGGACATCTTTTGGGGATGTTGATTCTAGAAGGTTTTGTAGGTCTTTATAGAACTGTTCAACTTCAGCTTCTTCAGTGTTAGTGGTCAAGGCATAGACTTGGATTACTCTGATATTGAATGGTTTGTCTTGGAAATGAACAGAGATCATTCTGTCATTTTTGAGATTGCATCCAAGTACTTCATTTCAGACTCTTTTGTTGACAGTGATGGCTACTCCATTTCTTCTAAGGGATTCCTGCCCACAGTAGTAGATATAATGGTCATCTGAGTTAAATCCACCCATTCCAGTCCATTTTAGTTTGCTGATTCCTAAACTATTGACTTCACTCTTGCCCTCTCCTATTTTACCATTTCCAATTTGCCTTGATTCATGGACCTAACATTTCAGGTTCCTATGCAATATTGCTCTTTACAGCATCAGACCTTGCTTCTATCACCAGTCACACCCACAACTGGGTGTTGTTTTGCTTTGGCTCCATCCCTTCATTCTTTCTGGAGTTATTTCTCTTCTGATCTCCAGTAGCATATTGGGCACCTACCGACTTGGGGAGTTCCTATTTCAGTGTCCTATCTTTTTGCCTTTTCATACTGTTCATGGGGTTCTCAGGGCAAGAATACTGAAGTGGTTTGCCATTCCCTTCTCCAGTGGTTTGCCATTACCTTTGCCATTCTGTCAGACCTCTCCACCATGACCTGTCCATCTTTGGTGGGCCCACATGGCATGGCTTAGTTTCATTGAGTTAGACAAGGCTATCATCCATGTGATCAGACTGGATAGTTTTCTGTGATTTGGTTTCAGTCTGTCTGCCCTCTGATGCCCTCTCTCAGCGCCTACCATTTAACTTGAGTTTCTTTACCTTGGACATAGGGTATCTCCTCATGGCCACTGCTCCTGAGTTTGGATATGGGTATCTCCTCTTGGCTGCTCCTGTGCCATGCAGAAAGAGATGGGAATACCAGAACACCTGACCTGCCTCTTGAGAAACCTGTATGCAGGTCAGGAAGCAACAGTTAGAATTGAACACAGAACAACAGACTAGTTCAAAATAGGAAAAGGAGTACTTCAAGGCTGTAGATTGTCACCCTGCTTATTTAACTTCTATGCAGAGTACATCATGAGAAGTGCTGGGCTGGAGGAAGCACAAGCTGGAATCAAGATTGCTGGGAGAAATATCAATAACCTCAGATATGCAGATGACACTACCCTGATGGCAGAAAGTGAAGAAGAACTAAAGAGCCTCTTGATGAAAGTGAGAGGAGAGTGAAAAAGTTGTTTTAAAGCTCATCACTCAGAAAATTAAGATCATGGCAATGGTTCCATCACTTCATGGCAAATAGATGGGGAAACAGTGGAAAAAGTGTCAGACTTTATTTTTGGGGGCTCCAAAATCACTGCAGATGGTGACTGCAACCATGAAATTAAAAGATGCTTACTCCTTGGAAGGAAAGTTATGGCCAACATAGACAGTATATTAAAAAACAGAGACATTACTTGATTAACAAAGGTCCGTCTAGTCAAGGCTATGGTTTTTCTAGTAGTCATGTATGGATGTGAGAGTTGGACTACAAAGAAAGCTGAGAGCTGAAGAATTGATGCTTTCGAACTGTGGTGTTGGAGAAGACTCTTGAGAGTCCCTTGGACTGCAACGAGATCCAACCAGTCCATCCTAAAGGCGATCAGTCCTGGGTGTCCATTGGAAGGACTGATGTTGAAGCTGAAACTCCAATACTTTGGCCACCTGATGCAAAGAGCTGACTCATTTGAAAAGATCATGATGCTGGGAAAGATTGAGGGCAGGAGGAGAAGGGGAGACAGAGGATGAGATGATTGGATGGCATTACCAACTCGATGGACATGAATTTGGGTAAACTTCGTGAGGTGGTGATGGACAGAGAGTCCTGGCATCCTGCAGTTCATGGGGTTGCAAAGAGTTGTACACAACTGAGCAACTGAGCTGAACTGAACTGAACTTTTTAAACTTGTCAGTTCTTCCTTTCGACCATTGTCAGCTTCCAGAAACCCAATTCAGAGCAATCCCCTCTGAAGCAATTCATTCTACCTCACAGATGGGGCACTAAACTGATTTTCTTTAAGCAAAGTTTATTGTTATAATATATAACTGAGTGTTCTGTTTCTCTATCTTCTTTGAGATCAAAGATATAAAAGACAACAGATTCAGATTGCATTTTATACGTCTGCTACTCAAATTTCTTGGCATCTCAGGTGGTGAAGTGGAAAAAAATCTGCCTGCCAATGCAGGAGATGCAAGAGACACAGATTCAATCCCTAGATCAGGAAGATCCCCTGGAGTAGTAAATGTCAACTCACTCCAGGGTTATTGCCTGGAAAAATTCAGTTTACAGAGGATCCTGGAGGGCTACATTCCATGGGGTCACAAAGAGGCTGATGCGACTGAGTGCATGCACACATTTAAATTCCTAGTTTATTCTTTGGCTCCCTTGACCCTTCTCGTGGATGACCACTTGTATGTATAAATAGTCTTAAGAAGAATCATTTGACTCTATTTGTGGGAGAAGTATTTGCCTGTCTCATTTTTTATTGCTTGATGTTTATTTCCATTAAAGAGAAGCACAGTTTTACTCTAACCACAATCTCTTAAACAATGCTTCACTTTAAACATGCCAAGTTTAATTTTTAATATTGTCTTTTAACACTCAGGAAAAGAAAAATTATGCTCTCACACATGCTTGTTTAAAAAATCATGATATTGCTTTAATTTTCAATTTTCTTCAGCATTATTCATTTTCTAGTAAGATGGCTAATACTGCATCAATTTTGCATTCTGCTCTACATTTTATAAAATTCCTTCATAAATACATGATTTGGGTTTCATAATGGCATACAAAGGTAAACAGGCAGTTCTCATCATCCATATTATAAAGAAACCAAATTTAAGAAATGAGACTTTTCAAAAGTCATATTGCCAATGAAAAGGATAGAGTGTTGAAACTTATGTCTTTTGATTTTATGCCTTACTTTTTTAAGCACATTGTTCTTAGGGGGAAAAAAAAAGTAAATGACACAGATGCCTTTTAAAACAGTCTTCCAGTGGTTTATTTTTTAACATTATAGTTGCCATCTTAAGAAAACAGACATCATATATGGTTATATATGATGTATGATTACTAAAGCTTATCTTGATATATTTTTTATTTTTTTCTCAAAAAGGAGATTCATAAAATGTAGTTGAAAGGAAAAGTTATAAATCAGATAAAGACAGCATTCAAAATCATTTTACATTGAGAATAATAAGGGATGAGCTTAGTTATTGCAGAATTACCATGTTAGCAATAAATTGGAAAGACTATAGAAAGAACAAATTTCCTATTCTCATGAACAAATTGCTGCTTTGAATAGTTTTCTTGGTGCCTGGAAAGGAGAAGGGAGGCCTCCAGTTTGTTTTGCGATGTATAATAATTGAGTAATTGATGATAGCACAGCAGTTTTCATTGTGATTATGGAGTAAATTTTTTCCACAATGGGGTGCTGCTCCCTGAGAATGAAGGATGAGTCATTTTCTTACATCTATTGGTGAATACTGAACTTAAAAATGAGACTGTTTGTACTTAGAGAGGGCTTCCCAGGTGGCTCAGTGGTAAAGAATGGCCAAGTAGGATATGTGGGTTCGATCTCTGGGTCGGGAAGATCCCCTGGAAGGAAATGGCAACCTACTCTAGTATTTTTGCCTGGAGAATCTCATGGAAAGAGAAGCCTGGTGGGCTAAGGTCCATGGTGTCGCAAAAAGAATTGGACATGACTGAGTGACTAAACAGCAGCAGCAGTAGTGCTTAGAGATACAGTTAACAACAATATGAAGTATGGGTGAAATAATTTAGAGCCTCAAGATATTTAACAACAGTGGATTAGAAGTACAGATAGTTTATATGTCATATTTATTAACGATTTTGAAGAAGTAGATATAAAGTTGGTGAAGTGTGCCCATTACAGGAAGTTTTCTTTGAGAGTAAACACTTAGGATGATTGTGAGAAACTCTAGATGAAGTATTAGATAGCATACTTTCAGAAAATATTAGATGGGTCTAAAATAATGTGTGTCAGTTAAAAAAAAAAAAGCCTCCTTTATGTCTGCAGATTTTTTTAACCTCGTGACAGTTCAATCAGTCCCTGTGGGGCTAGAGTCAATTGGTGTTTAAAGTGTGACAGTAATGGAAAATAACAATACTTTGTAAGAGATTCATGATTCAGATGACAGCTGCCATGATTCTATGATCTCACCTCTCAAAAGGAGTGCCCTTTTTTATAGTTGATTATTTCATCTGAGAAAAACCATAGAGAGTATGTGTTTCAAGATAAGAGAAATATGTAATTTTAAAAGCTGGCTATAAACTGACTATAAACCATTTGTAAATATGATATTTATTTGATGATAGGAAATACTCTTGATTGAGCTATTGCATTCAACACTATAAAAAACAATATGAGAAAATTCTTTCCATCATATTGTCCTTAATATTGTATTAAATGACTACTTAACTCAAACTACAATTAAGTCATTAGATTAAAAAAAAAATGTGTCTCCTCTTATCATGAATTCCCTGGTGGCTCAGATGGTAAAGAATTTGTCTACAGTGCAGGAGACCAGGCTTTGATCTCTGGGTTGGGAAGATCCCCTGGAGAAGAAAATGGCTACCCACTCCAGTATTCTTTGTTGGAGAATTCCCGGGACAGAGGGGCCTGCAGGCTACATCTATGAGGTCAAAAAGAGTCAAACACAACTGAGCGACTAACACTTTTATTTACCATGAATTATAAATTTGGGAGGGATTTGGCATCCCACAATGATGTACTACCTTCATTTTTAAATACATTTAATCAGATGAAAAACTGTTTGAAAAACTAGTCAAATGTGGATTTTAAAAAGTTCTCTTCATAACACAGAATCACAGTTAGTATATTGATTATAATATTTTTACACGCCTTCTCTGTCTTAGATGTTAAACAATTTTGTCTGGATAGATTACCATTTAACTGTGTATGCAGGCTCAGGTAAGAATGAATTCTACCAGTAGTATTGGGAATATGATATGTATCAAACTGTGCTTTGTTCTGGGAATACGAAGACTAAGTACTTGCCCTCTGAGAAATCTTCAGACCGTAAGATGCTAATCATATTTCAATGTAATACAGTAAAGACTCTGAGATACACAGCTATTTTGAAAACCCATAGACAGTACTACTCAGCTCATTCTGAAGTAAGTAGTATGGGAAGATATTTGGAGAGGGTAAAAGTTAAGTTAAAATTTGAAATATAGGTAGGATCTTTCAAGTTAAAAATTATTAAATATATTCAATGTGAACTTCATAAGGTGGAGAATAAGACAATGTGTTATATAACTCTAAATAAATTTTATATATAATTTATATTATGTCTTTATGAGACATGGAACAATGGACTGGTTCAAAATTGGCAAATGAGTACATTAAGGCTGTAAATTGTCACCCTGCTTTTTAAACTTATATGCAGAGTACATCATGTGAAATGCCAGGCTGGATCAATCACAAGCTGGAAACAAGATTGCTGGGAGAAATATCAACAACCTCAGATATACAGATGATACCACTCTAATGGTAGAAAGTGAATTGGAGCTAAAGAGCCTCTTGATGAGGTAGAAGAGGAGAGTGAAAAAACTGGTTTAAAACACAGTATTCAAAAAACTAAGATCATGGCATCTGTGTCTAACTCTTTGTAACCCCATGAACTGTAGCCTGCCAGGTTCCTCTGTCCATTGGATTCTCCAGGCAAGAATACTAGAGTGGGTTGCCATTTCCTTCTCCAGGAGATCTTCCTGATCCAAGGATTAAACCCAGGTCTCCTACACTGGCAGGCATGTTCTTTACCACTAGCACCACCTGGGAATCCCTCATGGCAAATAGATGGAGAAAAAGTAGAAAGAGTGGCAGCTTTTATTTTCTTAGGTTCCAAAATCCCTGAAGATGGTGACTGCATCCATGCAATTAAAAGATGCTTGCTTCTTAGAAGAAAAGCTGTGACAAACCTGGACAGTATATTAAAAAGCAGAGACATTGCTTTGCCAACAAAGGTCCATGTAGCCAAAGCTATGATTTTTCTAATAGTCATACATGGATGTGAAAGTTGAACCATAAAGGCTGAGTGCTGAAGAAATGTTGCTTTTGAATTGTGTTGCTGGAGAAGACTCTTGAGAATCCTTTGGACAGCAAGGAGATCAAATCTGTCAATTCTAAAGGAAATCAACCCTGCATATTCATTGGAAGGATTAAAGCTCAAGCACCAATACTTTGGCCAACTGATGCAGAGAGCCAACTCAGTAGCAAAGACCATGAGGCTGGGAAAGAGTGAGTGCAAAAAGAGAAGGCAGTGGCAGAGGATAAAATGGTTAGACAGCATCACTGACTCAATGGATACAGTTTGAGCAAACTCTTGAATATAGTGCATGATGGGGAGGCCTGTCATGGTGTAGTCCGTGGGGTCGCAAGGAGTTGGACACAATTTAGCAGCTGAACGACAGCAACATATTGTAAGGGTATGAAATGTACATTTGTGCATGTGTATTTGTAGACTTATAGGTAGGTGTGTGTGTGTGTGTGTGTGTGTGTGTGTTTGTGTGTGATGTGAACTGGAGTGGGGATTGAGAGAGCCTTCTAAGAGACAGTTTTGTCCTTTGTGTAGGGAAAAACACAAAATAATTTGGACACTTCATGATAAATGTTCTCTCCTCACAACACACTCTTGTAAATTTGAATCCAGTGAGCCTTAATAGGCTTGTTCTATCTGATCTTGACTGCTGTGAAGTAGTCTGAGACCTGAAACGTGGACTATATCAAAAAGCCTCTTTGGTTCATTTCAGGATGAAGGTCACGTCCACATTAATTGCCCGTATAATGAAGCCTTCCTAGAGGCACCTGTCAGAACATCTGGAGCTTGTGTTGCTGCTGCTACTTCCAACATGGCACCATTTCCACCCTTACTTTGACTTCTAAGAGACCCATCAACGTTGATGGTAAGAATCTGGGAAGGGACATGGCAGAGATTTAACTCAGGCTCAGTCCTCTCCTAGAATACTAAAATTCTTTTTTCTGTTTCCGGATCTAGCAAATAGAGGTCATGTAAATTTAATATTTTCCAAAAGGCCCTTTGGATAGACACTTACTAAAAATATATATTAGCTGATTTCTCAGTTTCCCTTCAGGTTTTAGATTGAGCATTAATTCAAATGTTTTAGATTGAACATGAATTCAAATGATCTGTTTTACATTTTTGTGAAATAAACAGCACCACTGCAGGGACCTCACCTACATTTGGGCTACGTTTGAATAGGTGCATGTGCTTAGTTGTTCAGTTGTGTCTGACTCTTTGTGACCCTGTGGATAGACTGTAGCCTGACAGGCTCCTCTGTCCAAGGGCTTTTTCAGGCAAGAATACTGGAAGTGAAGTGAAGTCGCTCAGTCGTGTCCGACTCTTTGCGATCCCATGGACCGTAACCTACCAGGCTCTTCTGTCCATGGGATTTTCCAGGCAAAAGTACTGGAGTGGGTTGCTATTTCCTTCTCCAGGGGATCTTCCTGACCCAGGGATCAAACCCAGGTCTCCTGCATTACAGGCAGACGCTTTACCCTCTGAGCCACCAGGGAAGCCCTACTGGAGTGAGGTGTTATTTTCTCATTTCCTTTTTAAAATTTTTTTTTGATTTATTTTCTCTCTTTTTTTTAATTGGAAGATAATTGCTTTACAATATTGTGTTGGCCTCTGCTATACATTAACAGGAATCAGTCACAGGTATACGCATGTCCCTTCCCTCCTGAACAACCCTCCCATTTCCCATCCACCCCACACCTCTAGGTTGTCACAGAGCACTGGGTTGAGTTTCCTGTGTCTTTCCACTTGCTATCTATTTTATATATGGTAATGTATACGTTTCCATCTATTTTCTCAACTGGAACCATCCTTTCCTTCCTCCATGTGTTCACATCTGTTTTCTATGTCTGATTCTCCATTGCTTCTTAATTCTCCTTATTATTTATTTCAAACTTGTTGTGGATGCATGTGGTGTAGGAAAGATAAACTAGTCATTGATCAAATAGTATGAGAAACAAGGGGTATACAGACAAGGAGGCTTCTTGGCTTCAGTATTTCTTGGAGTTTGATATGTTAATGCCCAGTGAAAACCTTACATAGAGGTATGGTTAGGAGGAAGAGTTACTGATCATATTTTCTTAACCTATTTGATTTTTTATCTGTATTTTTTCATTGTTTTTATTTTCCAAAGCATTTCATAGAGCACACTTTAGGAAATTCTGGCTTAAGTTATGTTATTCAAGTAGATTATTTTCATGTGGCTCTTAGTACCTGTTAGCATTCTGTTGGAGACAGATTCTCTCATCAGTGAGTCTACCCCTACCCAATACTAGTTCTGACCTCTTGATGTCAACCATATCTTGGCCAATATTCTGTCTTTTTTACCACCATACCTAGACCGTGGACCAGCAATCTGCCTGTAGTCTAAATTCCCTACTGCCTCAGATGTCTACTTGTATCACTTTGGATGACAAGACAGGTAATAAATTTATAGAGTAGTATGCTAAATGGAGATCAGTGCTATGGAGAAAAGAGTAAGTAGCACTAATAAAAAAATGAGTGGTCACTTACTGTTTTATGTATGGAGGCCAGAAATGACTTCTCTAATGAGGTGATGTTTGGACAGAGACCTACTAAGGGTACATAAGTGACCTGATGATAAAAGATGAAAGTAGATAAGGTGGGCTTCATGGTAACTTTGAGTGTACCTTTTCTTTTTGCAGGACCATCATTACTCTCCATCTGAAAATCCTTAGCAGTACAAGAACATCATTATTTTTAATTTTTTAAATATAAATTTATTTATTTTAATTGGAGGTGAATTACTTTACAATATTGTATTGGTTTTGCCATACATCAGCATGAATCACCACAGGTATACACAGGGTTAGCAGAACGAAAGAAATCTTAAAAATTAGGGCAGAAATAAATGCAAAAGAAACAAAAGAGACCATAGAAAAAATAGAAAAAATCATTATTTTTATAGCTCAAATCCACTTATTTGGAAAACTATAAATGTTTTTCCTTCTTTAAAAAATGTATCAAGTGATTAAATGGCATTTGGTATCATTCTGATCTTTTTCAATAGAGATTTAAATCTAAACTTAAGCTGTTTATAAAAGGAATAATTTCTTAGCTTTGTGTGTGCCTTTCTAAGCACTCATAACTCTAAGAAATAGTTGCAATCCAGTTGTATACTTTCTATTACAATACATAACAGGTTTCTTCTCTGAGTCAGCATCATGTTTATACCTTACTGAACTGACAGATGATACGGTCTTGAAGAAAATTTGTTATTCCCCTATTTTTCTCCTTAAGGAAACCAGAAGTCACCTGTTATAACTAATTTCTCCTATTTTGAATATTTTTATATTTTAAAATAATAATAACAGTTCAGTTTACAAGTCTCATTACAATTTTTTTTAATTGCAATAATTGCTTTATTGCAGTGGTCTCGAGCTAGTTCTGCAATATTTCTGAAGTATGCCTGTATATCCACCAATTCTCTATCTCACAGGTAACATGTATTTATTGCTTGGTATATACTCTTCTAAATTTTGGTATGAAGATACTTTTAAAAACATATATATGTATATAAATTTAAAACATATAAAATGGCACTGTATTGCAAATACCATTTGCTGTATATTTTTACATTTAATAATAAATTTCTGGCATTTCTGTCAGAACACTCATTCTTCTTTTTTTTTTTTTGACTTAGATATTGGTAGTTTTATTTTATTTTTTTTTAATTTTTATTTTTACTTTATATTACTTTACATTACTGTATTGGTTTTGCCATACATTGACATGAATCCATCTTGGGTGTACATGAGTTCCCAATCCTGAACCCCCCCACCTCCCACCCCATATCAACTCTCTGGATCATCCCGTTCACCAGTCCCAAGCATCCTGTATCCTGTATCAAACATAGACTGGTGATTCGTTTCTTACATGATAGTATACATGTTTCAATTTTATGTAACATTTCACCAAATTAGTTTCTATAGCAAACTTAAAATTAACATATTTTGAATAATCACTATCAGTTGGTGCTCTCTGAAGTGCTGAGTACACAGAGTAATACAGATACTCTAGACCTTCTCTTTTAAGACATTTATATACTAGAGTAGAATATAGCCAGGTCATGTGACGTACTATTAATTTTTCTGTTCTATGGGTGAAGACACTGGCAGATTGAACTTGGGTTTACCTCACTTTACACCCTCTGCTCTTCATTGTTTCGTCATTTCTGCATGTTATCTAGGGAATTAGGGAAACTCATCAATAAACTGAAAATTCAGTACAGTATTGGTCCATATTTTATGGCTGAAGGCATGATGCCAAGTTCTGGAATCAAAATTTGTCATGTTGTAAAGCAACAGCTTTTCTGCATCAGCTTGGGAAAAGAAACACCTTGAGTACTATTTAAAAGAAAGATTTTTTTCAGCTATATCTTCAGACAATAAGTCTGTAATAAAATGCATTTTTAACAATTTCTTGAATGATTCTGATGCAGATGACTTGTGAGCCAAGCTTTGTGAAATGTAGTTAATAGTAATAAGGTCTGCAAAATATTAAGGGAGGCAGTCAGTAATTAAGCTAATGGGTCCATCAGACAAGACAGGCATGAACAGGGCCGCAAAAGTGCAGCATCAAAGAGAGCTCTTGGTAAGTTAGAACACTGAAAAGGTAAGGATGCAATTGTGACCTTGGCATTTTTTTCTTAATCTTAGATTGTGCTAGTCGATTTGTGTCTGTTCATCTCATCTGATGTCCAGTCACTGGGCTCGAGACTCCATTGGCTTTCATTACTCAGGGGAGCCTCAGTCCCCTGCTTGTCAGAGACATACTCAGCATAAGCCTAGAACAAGCCTCCTCCCAAACCTGAAGAGGTCATGACCACACTACTCTTTTTTTTTTTTTTTTTTAATTAATTTTTATTTTTCAGTTTGTTTTGCTTTACAATACTGTATTCGTTTTGCTACACATTGACATGAATCAGCCACGAGTGTACATGAACTCCCAATCCCGACCCCCCCCTCCACCCTCCC